>JARFMN010000014.1:607500-1198444 GCA_029372045.1 Scleroderma citrinum
TTATGCTTGTTGGTAACAAGAGTGACTTGAAGCACCTGAGGGCGGTTCCTACTGAGGAGGCCAAAAGCTTTTCCAGTAAGTGTGATAGTTCAGAGCAATGTCCATTTTGGGTGACTTTATTGTCCTCGGTAGCGGAAAATGAACTATCATTCATTGAGACTTCAGCGCTGGACGCTTCAAACGTCGATACGGCCTTCCAGACCATTCTAACTGGTGAGTAGTGGTGTCCACCTTGTGAGTTTGATCGCTGATGTCGAGGGCAGACATCTACCGGATTGTCTCCAGTAAATCACTTGAGCAGTCTGCCGACGCAGTTAAGGCACCGACCAGCGACACCATCCCTGTTGCCATCGATTCGTCAGCCCCAGCAAAGGGTCAGTGCTGCTGAACGTCTTGATGGTAGGACGTTGTCGTTACGACCCCACTGTAGGGATTTGAGTGTTCGTTAGGTCCTGTGTATAGCTACCATTCCTCTTTCTACTTAATGGTAAATTTTTGTTTGTGGATACAAGGGTATGATCTACTGGTATTAGTGTGAAGGTACAGGAGTCCTGAACTGCTCAAATTGGATAGTAACTTCCTCAAGTCCGGGGATCCGATTCCGCAACAAGGTATTTACATGCTCGAACACTTGATCGATATGTGACGCTTTGCTGTGATTGCGAGAAAAGGAATCAGACAGCTGTATGCGGATGGAGCCAATGATGCTGGTTGAATCTTTCGGCCAAAAACGCGGGGAGGAATAGGATGCGACACCCTCTACACGTGAAAGCTGAGGAGTTCCATCAGCATAAGATATAATCAGTAGAAGATCTCTTACCTCTGACAGCGCTTGCTGTACTCTGCTCTCGGTATCTCCTAGGTCCAGACTTAACACTCTCCCGGTATCGATCACAAGTGGGACCACGCTCGCAGCTATCAACAAGGCAATGAATATCGACGCAATTGGATCGAAACCTGTCCAGCCGTAGTACTGGATGAGCAGGGTGGAGATGATCACTCCAACAGAACCCAAGGTATCTGCCATGACATGCAGGAAGACACCTCGCATATTGTGACTGTGTCCTTCGTGGTCATGACCATGAGCGTGCGAGTGATAATGTCCATGGTTGTGGTCACGGCCATGACCAAGGTGATCATGGCAATGGTGAGTGTGATGGTGGTCATGTTGCAGCGTCTTCGGATAATTGGGCGAGATGGGCGAATCTATTACCGTGGGCGAACTGACTGGAAAGGGTACTTGTGAAGAAGCGGAGAGGGCTCGCAAGCCCTCTTGGCTGGTTATTAGTGATGGTCCATGAGAATGGTGCTTGCGACTCTTCGTCACCTGGTGCTGTAACATGCCCTCAAGCTCACCGGAGTGGTGATGATGTGAATGCACAGATGGTGTATGGTCGCCACCATGATTGTCACTATGTGATGTTTGTGTATGCGAGTGATCCTTGTCTGTATGGACATGCGAAGAGTCGCCATCATATGAATGGCCATGATGAACGTGCTTCTCATCTGGATGGTACGAGTTGTGATTGTGTACATGGGAATGGGAATCGTGGTGGTGTTGAGTATGCGAATGGCTATGACCCTGATGTTGCTATGAAGATCGTTACGCACGAATGAACAAACAACGTACATGATGGTGATGGTGATGGCCTCCCATGGCAAACATACCAAAGAGGTTCACCCCAAGTCCAAGGGAGCTGACAAGCAATAACTGGCTAGTAGTCATCTCTGGGGGATCCAAGCTAGAAGTGGAATGGTAAGACGAAAAGTGTCATAAGTAGAGCACGGGACATATGCATACATGCGCTGAATTGCTTCGAAGACGATGAAGACAGATATCAAAATGAGGAATATTCCGTTGGCAAAACCAGATAGTGTTTCTATTCTTCCGTATCTGCGAAAATTTGTAAGCAATTGCGGGATCAGATCGGCAACACTTACCCATATGTAAAATGTTCGTTGGGCGGCCATTTTGCCATGACAGAGGCTAGCAGGCCCACACCGATGGCCAGGCAATCGAAGGCCATGTGAATCGCTTTGATAGACCTTCAGAATTCTGAGAATGCCAGTGGGTGTGACAAACTTACCATCGGAAATTAAACCCAGACTGTTTGTCCATACACCATACAGCATCTGTACGAGCATGTAACACATGTTCAGCACCAGAAAATAAAATATCTTCCTCGATTCGTTATCGGATAAAATAGAGTTTAGGTAGAAACGAATAAGCTTTGATAGTGGTGTGCGTGGGGTTGACAAGAGTGCTGGGTCTTTGCTAGGGTATAAAGCTGGTGTAGTATATTGTCACCTTGTCACGGAAGACGTCAAGAAATTCCGATGTGCATACCATAGTAAAGGATGGTCCCCACTGCTAAGTCGGTCCAGTTAGGGGATTGAGAAAATCCTAGATGTCCTAAACCTATAGCTACAAGAAACGCCAATGGGTATGTCAAGAGGAATACTTGAGAGGCCTGTGATGGGTTGTACTGATTTGTGTTCGTGTCTGGTGTAAGGAACACCATGATATAAGTTAAAAGAGGAAGGACAACCAAGGACAACAGTGGAAGCACGGGGGATGGCGGGATGTTCAACTAGGAAAATGAGAACGAGAACAGAGCGCCACAACACGGGCACTTACGAGGGCTTGTCTGAACGCATAGAATGGAAGAGCGAGGAAGGCGGCGCCCAAGGTGCTTACAGCGGTTGTCATAGAAGGACTGAGAACGGGAGATAGAGCTCCCCGCACGTATTCCAAAGCATACGTGACTAAGCCGTGGAAAATAAGGCAAACATATCCTGGAACTAAGACCTGAAGGTTTCTATTCGAGAAAGCTGCATCGCACAAAAAGGATAGAGTGAACGCGCCGACAATGATCATAGGCTTCCGAATCTGGTAGGAGTAATTCAGCAAGCCTTACTGGGATAGAGGAATGCCAAACTGACAGAACCATGTGAAATCATTGCACCCACCCAAGAAGCGGAGAAGTGCGTGAACAGGATGACGCTATGGAACAGAGTCGTGAAGTGTCGTAAAGTGTGTTTAGTTATGGGACATACCGAGTTGAGGAAAGGCGATAAAGCGCAGTGTATAGCGAGGCTTGTTGCATGAACAGCAAAAATGACGAGACACCAAGCGCTGTCCACTAAAATCCATCCTTTCAGGACCTTTGCAAGATTCGAGACTATTTCAGCATACCTCGATTCCACCCTTCTCCGTAAACTGCGAGTTCATGGCCTCCCAGACTAGAGTGCTCAGACCCCCAATAGCAAGCACTCTCATAACCACCCAAAATACACCAACATCGTAAGATAGAAGCCACTCCTTGGCAGCGAAGAGGGCCAATACAAATAGGATGTTGGAAACAACGAATTGGGGAAATGACCTGCTGCTGAGTCTACAAGTACAGTTGTATTAGCGTTGTAGGTCTGTCAGTGAGGAAGACGCACGAAGCGGATATGACTTTGGCTGGTTGGATGCTGATCTTTCTACGCGTCCGTGCGTCCGGGACAGCCATCCCAGCGTGCTGTGAGGTGCGACACTGTAACTCGGGGGCAAGTACAGTAATCCGAAAGTAGAAGGTAGATCCCACCGCCTATTTAGGATGTCACTCGCTCGCAAATTTCTTTTCTACTTCGACGACGACGGTGAGTAGCTTTTCATTGACAAAGTTGCTTGATGAATTCTAGATGACGAGTCTGAATACGTTGGTGCAGGGTTTCCTTGTACCAGCGTTAATGACGAGTCCTATCTATTTTACCATTCATGCATTGTCTGATTCGTCTTTACTTCCGTACCCTCTGAGGAATACCTTACTGATTCCACTCTGCAGACAATAAGTATGCCTGCTCGAGTCGAAGACGACGACGATTGGTCAGACTCCGATGATGAGGTCATCTCTGGTGTCGAAACGGATGTTTTACTCGGTGTTCCCGATGGTAGTGTGGATAATGAGGATGATCTCAGAGACGTTGCAGTCTCCCGCATCGGCGGTCACCCTGTACGAGTTTGTCCTTGTGCATGTACGAATCTCCAGTCAATTCAGCCCTGTTTCATCTTTTCAAGGCACTGTTGCCTTCTTCGGAGCCTCTATTTCCTTCTTCACACTGCAACAACTGTTCGAATCCAATGGAGCTCCTTATTCAGATATGGTGCCCATTCGAAGATAGCCCGATGGATAGAGCATTGTACATTTGGGGATGTGCACGCACCACTTGTCAGAAACAATCAGGGAGGTAGGTCGACGGCATGCTCGTTGATGACGTACGACTTAGATGCATCAATGTTAGCATACGCGCTTGGCGAGCATTGAGGTATAATGCCACTTATGCTGCCAAACTTGAAAAGAGCAAGGCTCGCAAGGACGCGCAGAAGAAAGCTGCCACGCCGACTGCAAATCCGTTCTCTGTGAGTTGTGACCGATAAGTTGTGCACACGGGCTCATCTCTCCATAAGATGCAAAATCCCGTTACTTTCACGCCTTTTGGCCTGGGTGATCAGATATTCGGACAATCTGCCAGTAATTCATCTGATCCGACACTTCCCCCAGAAGACGAAAATAAAAGCGATTCTGAGAGCGAAGCATCGGAGGCTGATGAGTCGCTCATTACGGCCATGGCTTCGGTCACTTTTCAGGAATCTGCTTGGATCACAGCTCCATCGTATCCCCCGATATATCTTTCCACGGTGGCAGAATATATTCCACCAGAGCCAAAACCCAACATTCCTCCCAGTGCACGGATGGAAGAGCCATCGGACGACGATAAGCAGGGGAAAGATGCATCATGGGGATTCGAATCATATGAGAATGCGCTAAAAGTGGACAGCGTTTTTGACCGCTTCACGAAGCGGATCGCCCATACGGCGGAACAGTGTCTCCGGCAAGTTTTGTGTCCTGTCGAATGTTCGACTTTATTTTGAGTGTCTGGTTTTCGTAGATATGATCTCAAAGGGACTCCACTACCGTTTGCATCAGATAAAGTTTTCGAGTCTTTATTCCCTGACCCTCCTCAAGACCCACTCCCCATTACCAAAGCAGCTTTCAAGGTTGTCCCAGAGGTGAAACGTTCCTACAACACGTCGTCAATCCCCCGATGTCCCGTCTGCAAATCCAGTCGTGTATTCGAATGCCAACTCATGCCAAACCTCATAAACATTTTAAGAGACACAGCGAAGGAAAAGGATATCGATGTTCGAAATCTGACAGACGAACAAAGGATCAAGGCGGTTCAAGAGGCTCTTAAACGCAGCAAAGAGCCTGATAGTCGATGCATGGAGTGGGGGACTTGCATGGTGTTCTCGTGTGAGAAGGATTGTTGTCTGAGCGACGACGGAAAGGGTGTGAATGAGTGTTGGAGGGAGGAATGCGTGTTGGTGCAGTGGGACGAGTGAAGTCTCCCAAGAATTTGATCCTTGTAGTTGTATTCCGCCTGCTAACTGTCTTTTATGGTTGTCTCTCTTGTTTTCATGACGCAGATGTCAAGCTAAGATTTAGTTACAACGCCATATCGAACCCGCCGATTTCACTCCAATACACTCCCTGGCAGCTTCAACATGCCGCCCCCGCTGTCTCTGCAGAGCACATTCGCTCCCAACGACAGCGCTTCCGAGGCTGGTTCTGTAGTTCAGCGATTTCCCCACACTCGCGCTCAACTTTCAGCTATATACCGGCAGTACAAAGGTCCCCTCGAAAGCTGCGAGGACAATGACGACGAATCGACCCGTATCACGACGTCCCTGGTCACGAAGGTGGTTGCACTCCTAGGGGACGAACACGAGGATGAGCTCAAAGAACTGCTCAAAACCTCATTCGGCGTCGACGACGATATGGTCTGTGGCTCATTGCTGTACTCTGCCTCTCGCACTCGCTGATCGTCTCTGCCAGTTGGAACAACATGTCCTCGACCTCATGCATAGACATCGCGACGATGTTGCGGGTGTGCCGTTCTTGTTCCTTACCCCGACCCGACGCCCAATATCGCGACCCTCATCCAGGGCTTCTTCCCACTCTACTCGGCTCAATGCAAATAGACCAGATACCCCGTCTTCGCTACCCAACTCCCCGCTACCCATCGGTTTCCGTCGACCGCACACCCCCGTCACTTCCCCCCTCGTTGGAGGTAACGCATCATCCTACATATCAGCTCGGAGCGTATCACCAATGCACTCCCCCGTACTCGCACATACCCAAGCCACACAAGTTCAGTTCACCTCCAGTCTTCCATCATCACCCATCTCGTCTCCGAGACTTCTCAGTGCCAAAGCTACCGAATTTAAGCCCATCCAGAGACCCCTTTCGGCAGCCTCATCCAACCCAGCAACCCTATCAGGATACAGGGCAGAAACACCTTCTCCTGACTTGTGGTCGCACAGTCCCCATAGAGCGAGCTCCAACCTGGCGATTGCAGCACCCTTACTCCCAGATCAATCCATCCACCCTCGAGCTGTTACGCCTAGCTCACTGCGATCATCTCTAAAGCCTAGTGAGGATGAAGAAGAAGAAGATCCGTTCGATCCATTTGCGCCCAAGATTGGGCCACCCTCTTTTCACCCCATCACGGTGACTGACTTTGATTCCTGGTCAGACGCCACATCCTCTGTATCACCTGAAGGTCCTCGAGCGCAGCAAGGGTACTATCCATCTGGATACGGCCAGGACATGCAATATGGAAACGAGGGTGAAGACCCAGACGCTACTGCATACCTCACAGACGGCATGACTCCCCTTGATGTGCTCAGCTCAGTGTTCGGATCAACATTAGCGCCTTCGGAGCTGGAAGAGGCGCTTTCACAGAATGGATACGATTTCGAGAAAGCGATGGCATGGCTCATCGATCGTGCATTGCCCCCACCGCCACAACACACCCAACCCAGAGTGCAATCGATGGGGAACCGCGTCACCCTTGTCACGCGGGAAGGACCAGCAACTATGCTGCGTAGTGGCCGAGGGCATCAGGGTCCAGCCCAACCCACGGGGAGGGGCATGAGTACTCGTGCTGCATCAAATGCCAACAATCGAGTCTGCCGTTACTACCTTGCAGGTGAATGCCTGCGGGCGGATTGTCGATTCAGGTCAGTGTTCTAATGTTTTTGATCGTTCCTCATTGTTGATGTTTCTCGGCAGTCATGATCTTGAACGCGCGCTTTGCCGGTTTTGGCTGCGCGGCACTTGTGCTAAGCAGGATCAATGCGAATTCTTGCACCATCTTCCCGATAATATAGACGTCTCTGCTGTTACAAATGTGCTTTCAAGGACGAGCTTGGGTAGTAGCAATGGCAGTAACAACTCAGGTACTCCAAGTCCGCCTTCTGATGACTTCCCTGCGCTGGGTTATGATAATGGAACGGCTGGTCGAACTCGGAAGGGATATGGTACTCGGGATGGTCACTGGCAACATGATCCGGGAAGGACCCGCTTTTCCACTGCCGTCAAGCGCTCGGTACCTACCCCTGCACCGGCCGATCGCGCTATGGTGACACGGCGTGAACCCATCACGAACAGCAACACGGCCGACAACCTTCCCCTCAGGACAACCATTGTGGCCCCGAAACCGTCCCCGCGCATCAAGCTGCGTCCGCCATTGCTACTTCCGACGCTGTCTACTGGCGAGTCTATCAATAATTTGTACATGTCATATCGTTCTCGTGCACTGCAATTGGGTGCTGCTCGGAATGCTTGTTTATCTCGCGCAGCTGATGCTTGGAGGCGAGGCGATGGTGCCGCTGCCAAACGATTCAGCAGGGAAGGTCATGACTTGAATGCCAAGATGAGC
Source organism: Scleroderma citrinum (assembly GCA_029372045.1). Taxonomy (NCBI): domain Eukaryota; kingdom Fungi; phylum Basidiomycota; class Agaricomycetes; order Boletales; family Sclerodermataceae; genus Scleroderma; species Scleroderma citrinum. The sequence goes on from JARFMN010000014.1 coordinate 615,271, forward strand.
CACGAGATGACAGAAGCCGCAGGAAAGCTTGTGAGAGAGCGTGCCAAACTCGCTGAACAGGCTGTCAGAGCCCGTGATCTGAATTGGTCGGATGACCTTAGTGATCGCTCCGCAAGGGGTCGTTCTTGCGGTGGTGGTTTAGGCGTGTGTTTGGGAATCGCGAAGAAGGACACTGGCGGCGATGCGAAGCTGAGTTCAGAAGAGAGGACGGAGGTGGTGCTCGATTTACACGGGTTGCATGCCAACGAAGCAACAGAGGTACTAGAAGAATTTTTGCTTGCAGTCTGTGTATTTCCTTTACTTTTTTTGCTAGAGTTGCTGACACGATGGATAGCTCGAACGTGAACACTACTTGGGCCTTGGTAAGTCATCGGTCATTCTTTGGCTACGCATCGCTCTCAATGAACGATCCCATCTACAGCCTACGCGATTGTCGGAGAAGAGAAGCACACTGGGATGCAAGACCCTTCGAGGGGTGCATCGCGTGCGCGTCTGTCTGCTGGCATCAGAGAGTGGCTCCATCGATGGGGATACCCATGGAACGAGCGCGATGGTGTTATCTGCATCGACGCTCTGACTCACTCCTGAAGCAGTGGTTGTTCGGTTTTATGGACGGTTGTTCATCTTGGAAATTGAGTATAACAGAAGCTGGTTAGAATCTTTGGAGACGAAAAAGTGTACAATATGTAAAGTAGTACGCAGACTTGTGAAATAGAAATATTATTACTCGTCCACGTGCAGTGTAGAGTCATCCGTAAAAGGCAAGGGTCGTGTCGTGGATTGTCGGTCGCGACGACGAGGTTCCGTCAGTCCAGGACGAGACAGCTGAAATTTTCACAACTTGCACGCAACCGCGACCATGTCTGCGCACGGCGGATGCACCGACCAGGACAATGAAATCACCAGGAGACCCTATTCCATCGACCTTACTCTCGAGCTCGAGCACCAGCTTGACAGCGAATCACTTCCTCCATCTTCCCCTGCGGAAAAAGGCCGGCCACAATCTATAGATACGAATGTTCTGGCATCCATCATTACACAACTTCGAACGTCTCTGACAGACGTCACTCGGGAGCGAGACAACCTTGAGAAGTCGCTCGCCGAGATTCGGGCGCGAGAGGGAGATATGAAAGACGCCGTGGCAAACATGTCCGACAAGTGTTTCGCTCTGCAGGACCAGCTCGACAAGGCAAATGAGAGGGCAAAGGAGGATGAGAACACTATTTCGGTTCTGCGTGGCAAAGTGGAGGAGAGTAGGTATGCTAAACGCTGTGCTTGCCACAACTTGATGGATCCCTAACCTTGATGCTTCAGGCGCGGACTCATGAAGCTGCAGAGTGAGAGTCGGAGGGCTAGCCAAGTGCCATCACCCCTTGATATATCGAGAACTAGCACATTTGCAGCATTGCCGATATCGTCTGCAAAGCGGGCATCTTTCGCACCACTCACGGGATCTGGTGTCAACCGAGCAAACAGCCATCGGCGCATATCATCCGTGACAGATGCCAGTTTTACAAGGTTAGACGGAGGCTCTTCAATTCCCAGTCCGGGAATCTTTGGCTTTTCGGATTCCTCTTTGCAACCCAGCAAATCTCAAATATCGTCATCTCGGAGATCATCTGCGCTGTTTGAGCAGGGCTCTCCGACCATGTCCCTTCGTGCAACGGAAGACCCATCCGAGGGTGAGATCCTTCGTAAGGAGATTAGCGCCCTCAAATCTGAACTGGACGACCTCAGACACGAATTGGGAGAATCGAACGAGGCACGCGAAGCTTCCGAACTCTGCGTCAAGGCACTTCGTGCGTTCATAGAGGAGAATAACGTCGGCGTCACTCCCACGGCTGCCAGCGGAAATTCCTCAGCGGGTCGCTCATCCTTACCATCATTGACTTTTATGTCATCGCAGGAGGAACCCAAGAAAAGCGCTCCGGCCCCCTCTGCAGGTTGGGCATTCAGACTCTGGCGAGCGGAGACACCAGCGAGGGGTTCAGCCCCTGTACCTATAGCCCCTTCACAAACCGTAGCCCCAGCTACAGCCATGTCCCCTAGCGCCCAATCGCCTCCTCCGCAGCCCCTAACAAAGAAGCTTGGCGACTTTTTCGGTACTAGGGCCAGCATCTCATCCATGGCTACAGCACCAGCCAGGCCATTGCGGATCGAACAAGAACCGTTGTACAGCGGCATGTCAGATTCATCGTCTTTGGAAGATTCCGTGACCGAACCTGTAAGCCCAGCGAGTGAGCTCCCACGACCAGTCTTTGTCAGAGACTCCATTAGTGTCACTTCGAGCTCCTTGCGGGACCTCGGTGCAAGCCCCGAGCAGAAAGCAGTGGGACCTGGATCGCCGCCTGCTATCGAAGGAGCGCTGACGCCTGTTGCTCTATAAGATCGGAGAGGGGAAGGCGTTTATGCGGTGGTCTATCCTACTTTGTTCTATTCTGGACTTGCGATGGGTGATAATGAGTGATTGGTTATGATGATGTGGACGACTCGGACGGGAATTCATCTATCCTGATGTTTAATACATGTAGGATCCGGTCAGGGACACTCACAAGCATTTTCCTTTCTTTTCGTGGGTTCATTATAATGTACAAGATGGCTTCAAGCTGTTTCAACTTACCGTACTTGCGTTATGATATACATGTAATTATGCCTTAGTACAACTTTGCCACCATCTGGCATATCGATGACAGTACGTTTGGGTTTTTTACGTGTGTACGACTCCTTGTCCCTGTCCCTTTCAGTGCGCTTATACGGCTGCCCATTGACACCGTGCTGTCCATATACGCCCGGCCATGTCTGAGAGTGGAGCTATTTGTGTTTGGGGTTTGTTCTGCTCGCCCCAGTACAAACTGCCATACAGTGCCAGTGCTTATTGACTCTACAGTGGTATGTCCTCCATGAAGCTTTAACACAAAGTTTCGCCACCCAAACTTGTGCGAACATTATTCAACGTTTGTTCAACACAGACTTCGTTGCTGCGTCCCTGCTGCGCCCCCAAAGTTAACATGGAAGAGACGGATGCTAGGCGTGCCTCCATCTAGGCCTCGAAATAGCTGTTTATCATATTTTGAGAATATTCGGTAGCCGTAGCGGATGTTCCGACGTCAGTGACCGAACGATACACTCTCGGCCCCAGCTTCGCCCTGACGATGCTCCAAGTATATCGCTGTGATCATGTACGTGATAGAGACCCGATAAATTTATTAACCCTATTTTCAAAGCTGCTCCCAACATCCAGATTTATTAGGTGGACATCGCGCGCTAGGTCGGAAAACGATCCTAATACCAGTACAATGACTCGATGGACCTGCCGTGGTAATAGGCTATCCGTGGTATTATGTTTTTAAAAAATGTATCTGACGGATGGCATATTCTGATTTGTAGGGCTGGTGACTGTCTCTATAATTGCTTGGCCAGGTCGACGATGGGAACGCCAGGGGGCCTATCATCGTGAGTATCATCTTGTCGAAGGGCAGGCGACCTCGTATATCAACCTCCTTGCTATTCCCCCTTTTTCCTCGTCCCCACCCTTGCCTTGCACCGTGTCCAGTTTGTGATGTGTGTCCTTGTCAAACCCATCTGGTTGCAGTACGAGTGTGGTCATTTCGCACGTCGCGATGACCTGCCATGGTGGGTTGTGAGTAGATCCATGTATCGAAACTCTGGTTTTAATCTATGACACACGGGGTTTCTATAGGAGCCATGTATGTCCAGATATTGCGTCGAGAGTCCAATGCACGAGGACCCTTGCGCAAACTGCACTGAGACATGCAAACAAGAGTAAGTAACGCGAGGATATATATCTTGCCATCTCCCGTGACTGAGGGCTCTTTTTTGTTCCTTTTGTTCCTCTTTTAATTTTTGTTTCCATTGATACAGAATAGATCCCTCTCCGAACATTATTATGGCTGGCGGCATTAATCGATGCGAAGAATGCGAACGCGAAGCTAATCGGCGTAACGGAGGACGCTGAATATGCATTAGTCCCCCTCCCACCTCCGCTCTCGTACTCGTAAGGTTCCCTTTCCTCTGTTTGTTTTCGCTTTCGAAAATTGCCTAGTCCCTATGTGATGGGTGCCTCGCATCGGCCAGGTATTCGTCGATCGCATTACGTACACGAGATATGTGTTTCATGTTGCACCCCACACATTTCAGTGCTTCAGCTTTTTATTTTCCTGCATGCATATGATCTGTTTGTTTCTGTGGACGTACTCCCGGGGAATAATTCTCCGGGGGACACTTGTGTCATATTTTGTATCTTGCTTGTGGTCTAGCGTGTAGCATTACATCTTGGCTCGGACTATGACCACGTCACTTATGGTTTAGCATTTGACTACTCAGAAAACCCTCATAACCATACCGCCCTCCTTGCCAACATCCACCACGATAGTATTACACCTTGTTGCATAATGATACATGATACAATGCTGTGTAGTATTCGTAACTAGTAGTACTGTTCCCCCTACTTTCCAGAAACCAGTTGGTCTCCAGCCTGTCAGCCTGTTCATGGATCTGCTGTCCCCCCCACAGGTGTTACAAATCTCCAAACTGAGATACACACGCAAGGTGAAAGAAAGGATCACGATTCATCGGGGTTTGCTGTGCGTGGCTACACTACTTATGTTCGGTACGATGACCCGGAATCGACCCCCTCGGGCTCTCGGATCGGATCAGTGTGCCAAGAGTGATCCTCGATTCTTCTTTTTCCTCGAAGGTTTAAAGGTAATGGATGCTTGACCCTGTCTTCAGGAGAATGGTCTTGCTCTGGATCACAGGTTTCTGGATTACGGAGCAAGGCTCATACCCGGGCCATGTGTCGGGCCGATAGTCAGACTTGAACAAATGAGGAGTCCGGAAGGCGGTGGAGATCACTAAGAATCAGTTACAATGAAAGGTAACATAACATTCTCGAATGGCTGTGTGGGGTCCAGTTTAACTGAAATATGTTAGAATATTTGCTAATTCTGATGGATTTCTGTTAGCGAGGTTATTTTGAGTTCCATTAGTTCCATTAGTAGGAAATACTGTACACATGTTGCCGTATGTAATAAGGATACGAAATACAGTGAAATACCTCATAATGCATGTTGTGAAATTGCGAAAATCACTATTTTTGCATTCTCCTGGCGATGATAATACTAATTTCGTGATATGCATTATGAGGTATTCTACTAGAGAAGCCTGGAACAGTCGCCCTAGCGTCATACCCCCTTTGATTTGGGTGTCCCAGTAGAACTTAAAGAGCAGGCGCATATGAATTTGGTCCGCGATATTCGCGGGTTCTTGCTGAGTGTTACAGCTCGAGTAGAATCGCGTAACTTACCCCAGACGGAGCATGCCAGGAGTCTGGACTTGCTGTGGAGGAGATTTTGACTTGTGCCTTCATCCTTTGTCATGGCACCTCTCCTCTACATACTACACACAACATTTTTCAGTTTCTTTCGGGGCCGGGACTTCATGGACAGTCCCGTATTTCGTACTCAACTAACCTACGTGAATTTCTCCTCGCTCGGCGTGCCAAAGTTCTGTAGAGCGACAGACGTAAGAAGGCATCGCGGGAGTTACTTGCTCCCCTGACAAGCTTACCTTGACCAACGAAAACCCAATGCACTATTTTATGCCGTTCAGGCCTAAGTTATCCTGTTGTACTTTACACAACTGCTAGCCCCCTTTTCCGACAGTGTACGATCGAGAATCTCGATAGCGCCTCATAGGGTTGAGTATCCTTAAGGATTTACTTGGGAATTGTATACCGCGCATGCTTTTAGAGAACCAATGTGTCAGAGTCAGTCTAAGCAAGGAATACGCAAGAGTCGATGTTGGTCTGGAGCCTCATCATAGCCCTGAAAAATGATGGATGATGCTGTTAAATGAAGGGGGGAAATGATTTTAATTCCTTAGAGTTTGATCTCATTGGCAGCCAATCCGTTCTCTCAACAGCGATGTGTGTGGATGGTATCGTCTTTCATCGAGAACAGCAGTGACGCCAAACGTGGCATGACAGTCGATAGAGATATATGAGACAAATAGGAATTAGCGCAGCAAAAGGCCCAGAACAACCGAACCTTCTGAGGGAATGGTTGAACATATGTCCCTTGCTTGGCCAAGTAACGTTGCCTCGTCTTCAGGAGACATAGGGGTGACACTAATGCTCCACAAAGAGGCCCAACTGTCAACTTGGGCAAGGTCAGGGATGATCCATCAGTTATACAGCTTTACCGTTCTTCCCCAATCTATGAGCGGGATGTGGCTGAGATAGTAAGGTATGCTTTGCCTCATGCCCTCGATACAATTGAATTAACCTGGGTGCGAGTATTGTTCAGGGAAGAACGCTCATAAAGAGATTGACACAGAAAGACATCAGCGCTGAGAACACGGGGAGAACGTCAACTTGATGGAACCCTGACGTTGATTCTGCCTCGCAAGACTCCCTTAGCCCTGCTAACATGATGACGATGTGTGGACAGGCAGACACGCCGCTAATAATATAGATATCGAGGACGAAGACTCCAGTGCACGCCGGAACTAGACACTTCTTCGAACGATTAAGACATGCATCACCTCCGTGATGGACATGAAATGGGCGTTTGAGTTTGATAAACCGAGAAGAGGGATGAGATGAGGTGTTCTCGTGAAGGAAAGACTGCGCAGGGAAATGGAAATTCGAGAAGACTGTGCAAAAAATTAGGAGTGTAAGTGAAGTTCGTGCTAGATAAATGAGTGCCTGAGCCGGCATACCCTGATCAAACACCGCATGTGGGGAAAAAATGCACGGCTAATACTTTAACACCCACTCTGGCCAAGTCAACGCATCCCAGTACCTGTACCGCGCAATCCGCTCATCGTTGCTCTGTCAATGGAATAAATGCACTTACTCCAAGCGGAATACCTGAACCTCGAAGACCTCCGTAGTCGCAAGTAGTAAGGGTTTTATAGCCTCAACGTACACGTAGACAATAAATAACGTCAGCACGATTCTACATAGTGGATGCTAGACATTGATGGGGAAGATCGTCCTCTGCCGTAGAGGTAGGTCGTATAGACCTAGAACTTGATCTCGGCAAGAATTCAATAACCAGCATATGCCCGAAAGGAGTGGCATCGGAAGCGATGATTTCAAGATGTTCGTCTTCATGAAACTTAGGCTGGAGGCTTTCACAGTTCAAACGTTCATGTTTTATCGCCAATACCTGTGGTTGGTACTTCAAATATACATGTGCAGGCAATGCGTTTCGGTCATTTGGGATCATATATTAATGGCCACTGCTGATTCTTCATAAATGATTTGTATATATCCGAACAGGTGAAGAACGAACGATAGTATGGGTGAGTATGATCCCCGAGCTGTAGCCCTGACATCGTCCACGCCCTGGATTTAGAACACATGCCACGAGCAATGTAGCTTCTATCGGCGTTCCACGGGGACGAATCGGTGAACAACGGCATCAATTGTAAAAGAGCCAAGTGTTTCTGAACCCAACGTTCTTGGGAGGATCGGGCACAGAACGGCGCGTAAGGGGACAACTTAAGGCCTAGTTCTGGGAGTGCATCAAATATATAGCGATAACGCCTTCCCCTCTTCTATCATTTGGCTTGGAGGAACTATGACACGAAGAAGGCAAGGAAGGAGGCATCCTCATGTACACACGAACTACTTTGAATTTTGCTAGAGGTGCGCCATATTGGCGGTGAATACTTATCAGTATGGGCGCTAGATGAGCTTTGGTGATCGTACGGGTGGTAAGCAGTTGTGAATATTTGTCTTCGAGAGCGTGTATGGTGGTCCGGGTAAACGTGCTGCAGGAACAGGTGTGGAAGGTGTGGTTTCCTAACTAGATTATTTTTTGTATTCAGTTTCCCCGGAGCAAATTGACATAAGATCGTTGCCACTAGGGGAGAAATAAAACGTGCACTAGCCACTTTTGATATCACAAATTGAAGTGTGGCTTGCACCGTGAGAGAAGGAGTCCCAATCGAGGAAGGTGGGTCGTTCCGACTTCCACCTGGTTTTGGACAAGCTACGAGCTTTTCTAGAGACTTTGGCCAAGTGGCATACTGTACACCAACCCGCGGCGTACGACGTCGCGGGATATACCGATTTTGCGATGACGACTGAAATGTAGGCTAGGATAATTCGGATATGTACACTGTACAACGGCGCCGCATCAGAAGTACAGAAGAGGTGGAAAATGATGAGCATGAGATCTAGCAGCTTCTCGCCGATATCGAAAGGGGGCCGCAGCCAGGATATAGCCTTCTCATTTATGACAGAATTCACCGGCCACCGCCGGGGTTGCTATAGGCTGTGAGAATAGTAGAAGAACGGATATGTCAGTGCAGACAGAGAGGGAAAAGAGGGAAAAAAAGCAGTGCTGCTTGGTCCCGAAGTATAGCCCTCTTGATCCATCTCGTGTTCCATGAAGAGGCGAGGTAAAGCATGGATTGCACACGAGGTAGCCCCACCCCATCCAATTAGATGCTATTTAGACTCAAATTTCAAGACATTTCACATCGACAGATACAAGCCGTGTACTAAGCCAGCAGCGCAGGCAGCCATAATGTTTAGATGAAGATGCTGCGCGGCACATGCCGACCCGAGTTCAGGGGCAAATCTTTTCGGTGACCGCGAATCTGGAAGAAAAATGCCTCCGGGACATAAAGTTAACTCCGAGTTATCCAAGAAAGGAAACTGCCATATTATTTACATATATCCTCGTGACCTTTCCAAATATGGTCGCGGGGGAACACCACCGCCCATAGCTCGGATAAGTAACTGGCGAGCAGATGGACATCCTTTCCTTCTTCACTGCCCCATCAGACTCTTTCTCTGCTGCAAGTGCAGCTACCAAATGCCTGTGTCGCATTTCTCTACCACCAGAATGCACCCAGCAATCTACACAGATACAGCAAAGAAACGCAGGAAGGGCGCAACTCGTCTCTCCTGTGCAGAGTGTCGTCGGCAAGAACTCTTCACCACACATTTCCACCGCTGCTGACCACACCCATAGACTCAAGTTGCGCTGTGATCGACGTGTGCCCTGTGGGTCCTGCGTCAAACGCGGCTGTGGGGCTATATGCCCTGAGGGTATGCATATATGCGCAGTCTACCCGAAATATGATGCAATAATTTGTCGTATTCTAGGATCTCTTACCACTGGTCAAGGAAACAGGTTCGTATCCTATGCTACATCATCCTCTCTGCTTATACCACACCCAGATTCGTCCTTGCCTCTACACCAGAACTTCACGAAAAGATATCTGAACTAAGCATTCGCGTGCGTCAGCTAGAGGACGCCCTCAAATACTCCCATTCCATGGTATCTTGTGAACGGCATCCCTTGCTTACAGAAGATCTCCTCCAAATCAAAGCTCCCTTGCAAAGGGAACCCCCAAATCTGCGTAACGTTCCTAGAAATGAGATCAAGCAAGAAGAACAGAATGCGGAGGTCGTCGACGCTTTCGGCTCGTTATCAATCAATGCTTCTGGCGGCGCGAATTATTACGGCTCCATAGCGAATTCATGGGTAAGCGCGTATACTTCCATATTTATTTCTGGTGTCATTGATGTCTTCTATTGCAGCTTTTCCTCCAGGTGACCCCGCTTTTCTAGATATTAACAATTCTTACTAATGACCTGCAAAGAACGAAGTCCCCGAGCATCAGGACAGCGATGTCGACCACTTAGATGCGCTGAAAAGCATACTCTCTCCAGCGATATTGGCACGGAGTGGAGGACTTCCACTCGTACCAACTACACACCACTCTATGGACATTCAGAGTGACCAACTACGCGAGATATTCTGGCACCTCCCTGACCTATTGAAGGCTCAGTATCTGATCCGCAATTATTATCGTCTCGGTGCCTGGATGTATGCTATCCTTCACATTCAATGGGAAGACAGCACTGATCGATGCATCAGGTACAACCCCATAAGCCAGGAAGACCTTCAAGAAGATGTTTATCCTATATTTTATGAACACGATTCCAGCCCAACTGCGGACGATCCACTTGTTTCGCACAAGCTCTCACTTTTGTTCATGATATTCGCCATTGGCAGTTTGATGAACACCCAAGCTCCCGCATATAACATCGATGCTTCAAAGTACTACCATCTCGCTCGTGCTGCGCTCTTCCAAAGCTCTCTCCTCGAAAGCCCAACCATCAGCGCGGTGCAAGCCCTGGTCTGTACTCCATCTACACCTGCCAACACAAATTTCTAACATATACTCAGTTCCTCATGACCTTTTACCTCTTCCTTTCCAACCGACATGGCTCGAACTCTGGAAATCGATGGGTTATCATGGGCACTGCCATCAAGATTGCGCAAAGTGTTCGTATTTCATCTCCGAATGATTGTGTGAAAATAGCTAAATATATTAACCCTTCTGTGATCACAGATTGGTCTTCGTGCGTGGTTCTGCTATTAATACGTGTTGTCTCCGACTTCTGACGGTTTCTACTCCAGATCGTGATCCCAGCAAATGGCTTTCCGACTCGAGAGAAATTTTGCGTCGTCGGACATTGTTTTGGGAACTGTATACCTATGACTCTTGGCAGGTATGTCAAATATAGGCCCAGAATCTCCCTATACTCGCTTAGGGCTGTTACCCAGTGCTTCACTTTGGGCCGTCCACCGTCATTTAACCTGGCGCATATAGATTGCAAGCTGCCCTTGTTGAGTGATGAAGATGACTCATGTACGTATCGGTTTTGTTAATATGTCAGTCCACTGACAAGTCGTGCTTGGCAGTCCACACCTGGAAATACCGTTTCACTTCAGAATGTATGAGCGTTGTCCATGATCAGGCATTTGGTGCGAAGACCCCATCATATGCCACTGTCCTCCAACTAGATCGCAAGCTACGGGCATTCCCCGTCCCACCCAACCTTCAGGTTCCCGGTTTCGGAAATTCGGCACCCTCTGCCGAGACACGCCATCAAGACAGTGTAATGTTGATGTTACAGCGACATATCGTCCTAGCTATACGAGAAATGAGTGAGTATATTCTACTCACGACAGACTTAGGAGCGTCATGATCCCCGAAATATCTGTCTTGCCATTCAGTGGTGCAGTTGAGGCTAATACCTTTTACCAAAATAGATCTCCTTTACCTACACCGAAGTTTCTTTGCGCGGGCACTCACAGATCACCCGAAGGACCCACTCGGTAGCTCGTATGGGTCATCCGTCATCGCGGCTTATCGTAGCGCAGGGTCGCTCATAGCCCTTGTACGGAACCTCAACAACCAGCTCAAGGAACCGAGTGAACGGATATGGTTCCTGTGGACCCACATGTTCTCATGCGCCGTGAGTTCGGCATTTCCGTGATTGAATGATCGGTGACTGAGCAGGTGATTAAATGTCAGATCGTGTTGGGATCAGTAGTCACCAGGTGTCCGTCTATGAGCATAGCTCCATCGGCGCTTGTGCAGTTGGATTCCGCATGTGAGCTCTTCTCCAAAGCCGCTGAAGGCTTCCGAGCACAGCCAGTATTGGTAAGTTGTTGTACAAATTAGATTCCGTGCGATTTGCATCAGGTATCTTTGCTATCGCTACTGCGATCCGTGACACCTGTATTCTGCGTGTTTTACATTCGATCAAGGTACTTACTCTTCTATTCACAGACCGTCATGACAACCCTTCAAAAAAAGGCGCGCCACAGCCTTGAAGAGTACCGCAGTGGCAACTCTATTCCACTTACGACGCAGCCATCAAGCTCAGTGGAGACGCGCTCGCTTGACGGAGAGGATGACGAACTGGTGAAACTCGGTGGCACAACAAGACTTGTGGAAAGAACGTCTCCACCATTGCAGCCAGCTTTGCTGGAGCGCTCGCCGACCTCGCTGAACCCTGTGGTCCCTTTCCCAATCGCCGTATCTGGGAACAATCACGTGCACCCGTATGTAGTGGATTATTTGCGCACGTTCCCGCAATCCAATGCCCATAGCGGCAATGTGCCAAACGGGCATGCGTACGGAGTGGCCTCTCCTATACAGGATTCCTCCCGGTATGGTGGACGCCCGTCTCCACCATCATATGGGGGTGGAGGTGAATATGACGAATGCCAGTCGCCTGTGCAGTCAATGGAGCTGGTTCCAGGACAGTTCCCCACATATTTCCAGGTGTATGACTACTCATACGCTGGTGGCTCCGGTGGCAATGGTGTGACTACTGGAGGTGGGTTGTATAGACATCCGCAGGGGATGCAGGCAGCAAGCAGGGGTGATTCACCCGAGGGAAACATGATGCAGGATATGTGGCAAGACTTTGTGGGGTCGAGTGTAGGATATGGGAGTTAGTGGTGTCTGTGGTAGGTCTCGATGGCTTGTTGTATTCTCCTTGTATCGATATCGTTGCTTAATCTACGTGGATCTTGTCTCGTTGCAGTACTTTACTCTAAAACTAATTCGTGTATTCTTGTCGTACGGAATCTTGGACAAACACAAGTAAACCAATGACTGAACTCCTTGTCTGCAGTGCAGCACCAGCCTTGCGTTCTACAACTGAACACCGTCACTACCCTTGAGCCTGCACAGCACTGAAGGGTCGAATATTCCTTGCTTTTTTGCAACCGTTTCATTATTCCCGTCTCTCGAATGGCTATTTGTGGTTCGTCATCAAAGGCTGGATTCGGGCGTCGACCAGTACGTCGTGTTTACTTCGCTTGTCGGGTGTGGGTGGCACCGTTGTGTGGGTGTGGGGTGTATGCTTGCGCGCGACTCACACGATGTTTCGTCTAGGTCCAGAGAAAGGTGGTGGTGTGTGGAGATGGTGCCTGCGGTGAGTGGTCATGCTACTTTTGTTATCTCGCTCTTCGTGGTCGTTCTCCTATGACTTCATCCTTCATGCCACCCAGTAGTGCTGGTGGAAGTGGGACTGGACACAAAGCCAAAGATATGGCTACCGAAATAGATGCAGGTTTTTGTCTGCTCCTTCGTTATATTCTTCGTCTTCTAGGGTTGTTTATGCCCCTGCCTTCATGTATGGATGTACTAACGGCATTTTGGTTTTTCATATTCATGGTATAGGGAAGACATCACTTTTGAACGTGTTCACAAGGGGGTTCTTCACACAAGTATAGTGAGTACTCCTATGTTATCAACGATCGCTTTCGTTGGGTATTCGAATGGCATGGCGGCCTCATTCTTGGCAAATATATTCATTAATGCACGCCGTCTGACCACCCTTTCACACGTCATCTTCCTTGTTCTAATTCTCCTATCTCACGTAGCGAGCCGACTGTATTCGAAAACTATGTCCATGACACCTGGGTAGATGATCAGTTAGTTGAACTCAGTCTATGGGACACTGCCGGTAAGCAAGCCCCCCTATTCATGTATTCGATCGTGCATAGCCCTGTGTGGATGAGGTGTTCTGACGTGTGAAGGGAATGACACCAGGACAGGAGGAATTTGACAGGTTGAGATCGCTAAGTTACGCCGAGACACATGTGGTTATGGTTTGTTTTTCGGTTAGTGGATTTCATTTGGGCGGTTGTGGTGAATGCTACAGAGCTGACGGATGATCGATGACAGGTGGATAACCCAGTATCGCTGGAAAACGTTGAAACAAAGGTAGGTGATGATGGACCCCCGATCAGGATCTCGGTCGTTGACAACGACTGCAGTGGATAGAGGAGATACTGGAATTTTGTCCTGGTGTTAAGGTATACTTATTTCGACTCTACTCGGACCAACAGAGGCAATACTAACTTACATCCCATTCACCATTAGCTCATACTTGTGGGTGAGTTTCCTCTCCCACTGTGGATATGGGTGATGCTGATAGCCGGACAGCACTCAAATGCGACCTACGGGATGACAGAAACGTAGGAGAACGACTGGCTCGCCATGGAATGCATTCCGTATTGTATGAGGAGGGCCTTGCGGTTGCCCGACGAATTCGAGCGTCGCGGTATCTCGGTGCGTGCTGACAATCTCTCAAAAATTCTTTGCTGATGCTTTAACGTATCCTCTTTCAGAGTGCAGCTCGAAACATAACCGCGGTGTCGCGGAAGTCTTCTATGAAGCTGCACGCGTGTCACTGAGCACGCGACCGAAAGGGTCAGGAGAAGGATGTATAGTAATGTGACCGGGACTGGCGACCAGACGATGAGACACTGGATACGTTTGTTCAAGACATGGATCTCCCTATTGGATATATGATATTTTTGCAGACGCTTGATCTTCATGATTGTTTACATCTTTTCGTCCATGCTACTTCCATTCGCTGCCCGCCTATGTTACCTCCATAGACATTATGAATTGTCCTAATTACCCTGCCTTTGTTTTGATCCTCGGCATTAGACAGGGGCATTTACGTTCATTTCACTCGGACAAATCGCCCCGCGTTTCAGCTTAGCCGAGACTGTCATCCCGCGAATGAACATTGAAGCTTGTGTGACAGGATGTCATGTATGACCTCCACAATAACCAGACCGCCAAATCCTCGGAGGTTAAGAACCAGCGATGTACTTGGCGCAGCAGGATTGATAGGCAACTTAAAGCTACTGAACCCTAGACAATGTCGTGTCATGGACTTCTGCCAGGAAATCCCAACTTGGAAGATGTAATATGTTTGATATCTAATCTTCGCCAACAGAGGGGGATATGCATTGTCGAGATCTTTCCCGGCCCTCGCTCGCGAGCAGGGTACGTTTTCAGCAGCCGACAAGGACGTTGTGTTGATAAGCTTATTTACTTCGAAATTCCTTCGCTCGGGGCCCCGTCGCACTTCATTAATTTAAGAGAAACGTACACCGGCGCATCTGCCAGCGTGAACCTTAGGGAAACCGGAGATATCATTAGTCTGAGCCATATCCTGTCACATCGGAAGAAGCTAACTCGGGTTTTGACTTCTTAAAAATTCTTCAGATGCTGAATATGCGCTGAGATCTGATTCGTTCATTAAAATTTATCATAGATCACACATGGAGCACTTTGTATTCATCGGAAGCCTGTCGATCACACACTTCGACAGAGCCGGTCATCGCTGGCCGTAGAGATCTCGTATCGCCGAATGCGTTGATGTCATCGAGTATGAACGACAATCCCGCGGATTTATATCAATCTGGATCTTACACACCATAATATTCATTTGATGTTTGATTCTTCACAAGGACAATGTACGTAGCTGGTATAAAGTTCAGTCCAGAAAATACTCAAGCATTGTTCCTCGCCGCGGCCATCAGCTTCGAGAACATGCTATTTGGCCGGGCTAAAAGCTCCCTGGGAGATGCAAATTCAATCGGCACACCTTGTTCCATGACCAACACTCTGTCGCACTCTTCGAGAATCCGGTCACTCAGCCGGTGCATCACGCTTAGAATCGTGGCGTTGGGGCAGCTCCGACGCATCGCTTGTTGAATGAATACGTCTGCACCAGCGTCGATGGAAGCAGTAGCCTCATCCAGAAGAAGGATTTTGGGGTTGCGCAAGATCGCAGCGGCAAGGCAGAGAAGCTGGCGTTGGCCGACGGAGTAATTGGATCCGTTGTCCTCAACGATAGTGTCAAGCTTGGACTCTTGCGAGGCTACGAATTGCTTCAGTCCAACAAGCTCGAGCACCTGCCAGAGTGCCTTGTCATCAAATTTGCCCTCGAAATCCAAAGCAGAGCGGATAGTCCCAGAAAAGATGAACGGATCTGCAGAAATCCATTAGTTACAAAAGCATCTCGTAGCGGGTCTGGTACATGCCTTGGGGAATTACCTGCATGGCCTGACGCAGGGTAGCCACTCCAACAGAGGTGATGTCTACGAGATATGTTTAGATAATATACAATACACCAGCAAAAATCACAACGTACCTCTCCCATCAATCTCAACCAAGCCAGCGCAAGGGTCGATCATACGGAGCAGCAGAGACAAGAGTGTGGACTTCCCAGATCCAGTCCTTCCAACGATAAAAACGGTCTCGCCAGCTTTGAAGGTGAGATTGACGCTGCGGAGAACGAGCTTGTCAGGACGAGATGGGTAGGCAGCATCGATGTCACGAAGGACGATTTGTCCACGGGTGGGCCACATCTCTTGTGAGGGGTCAGAGCCAAGACGGGCAGGGGGTTCTTGTGGAAGGTCCTCTGTATAGTTCATGAGACGCTCAACAGAATTCATCTATAGGACATCACTTAGTAAGTATACTAGATGGAATGGATTCGTTAAAGTACCTCAGCTTCGACGTTGGCTGCGCTCTTAAGGAGCAAGTTCATGAGGTAGGTGAGAGTAGAAGAATACGTCAGAGCAAGAGCAAACTGGGTGCTGTTACCGACAGCCTTCGTGTGTGCGAGCATGACAAGGGTAAATACAATCATGGAAGACAGGATCTCCATACGAAGAGTGACCCATATTTCTGTATGTACATGAGCATTGACATCAATACTGATAGGTATGACAACGCACCAGCATGCATCCTCAAGAATGTGGGCCTGTTGCTAGTATCGAGAAGGCCGCCAACCGCATTAGCAAAGTCAGTTTCACGCTTGTAAGCCATGATAGTCGGAATGCCGTCGAGGGTCTCACTGATGCGAGATTGGAGGGGACCACGTTGAGTAGACTCGAGACGCTTGAGTTCTCGGAGGGACTTGCGGTAGAAGCGCAGAACGAACCAATAGATGATCGCGGTTGGGAACAAGAAGGCTAGTTTGTCAACGTGGTCAGCTGAAGGCGTGTAGTGGTTGGTTGATGATACTCACCAAGCATGATTGGGGTGCTGTAACCGATGATGACGGTGGTTGACACGAGGGAGCCAGTACCTGCAACCAACTGGAACAACTGGGGCATGAGACGCTGATCAATGGCTTCGATATCCTTCGAGAAACGGTTCATGATACGGCCGATAGGCTGGCCTTCGAACCACCACATGGGAGCACGGAGGACACCATGGAGGGCCTTGGAGTGGAAGGTGCGACTGGCGCGGACAGTGCTCAGGAGGACGCTGACGTTTAGGATGACTGGATAGCTGGTCAGCAGGGTGTCAAAATACCAGAATATGGCACATACTCAATAACACAACAGATACGCCGCCAATGCCATCATATATGCCGATCCATGCTCCAGCTTTCTCATTGAATTTGTCCTCCGTCCACCAGGTGAGCCATTGGCTAAGGATGACGACGCTACCTTGCATTAGAATGATTTCGAGGAACAGCATGACGGCCATGCTAATGCCACCCGTCGCTTTGAGATAAGCCCACCAGGTCGAAGCTCCAACAGCACCCATGTTGCGCTCTTCCTTGGCAATGAGTTGGTCGGTAGTGTCCCGCTTCTCTTCAATGGCCTTCTTCTGAGCACCGGACATGCTCTTACGCTTGCTATCCTTCTGGGCCTCCTCGCTATTCTCTGAGAACGAGTGGATATCACTAAGCAGGCGGGTAAGTTCACCATTTCGGGCAACAAGCTCCTCAAAGGTGCCTTGTTCGACAATCCTTCCCTCGGAGACAACAACAATATGGTCGACCTGGTTGAGGTATTGCAGCTGGTGGGTGACCAGAACACGAGTCTTTCCACGGAGAGCTTTCCTGATGCAAGTGTTGAAGACATTGCGACCGACACGGGGATCAAGTGCGGCAAGGACATCATCGAAGAGGTAGATGTCGGCATCGGAGTAAACAGCGCGAGAAAGCGCAAGACGGGCTTTCTGTCCACCACTGAGGTTGTTTCCCTTCTCGCTCATCTGCGTAGCCAAGCCGTGTGGGAAGCCTTCCAAGTCGGTGTCGAACGAAGTGGTTTGGATGGCTTTCTGGAGCTGCTGCAAGTTGAGAGGACGTCCAAAGAGAATGTTTTCTTGAATCGTGCTGGTCTGGATCCAGGCCTGTTGGGCACAGTATGCGATCGTACCATTGCAGTTGACTTCTCCAGAAACGCGCATCATCTCTCCAATAATTGCCGACAGGAGAGAGCTCTTGCCAGATCCGACATTACCGACCACAGCAGTCAAGGAGCCACGTTTGATAGCAATGTTCACATTGCGGAGGAAGGGGAGAGGGCCGGAAGCTTCCTCGGACTCCTCATTAACATTGCCTTTCTCGAGATCAATGCTGTCGGCATCGTCATCGATGACCTTCTGTTGTTTTGCAGGGGCGGGGGCGGCACCAGGAACAGCGGTTTCGGCACTGGGCCAAGAGAACGCACCACCAGTGATAGTGATCGCATAGCGGTTGATATTCATAACATCACTAGTGAGGGAACCACTGGTAGAGACCTTCTCACCCGCAAGAAGGAACACATAAATGCGACCCCAAGAGGTCATCGCAACGACGAAGGCACTAAGCAACTGTGGCAAAGCGATGAGAGGATCGACGAGCATGCCAAAGTATGAGAGAGCTGGGAATACTCTGGCAGCCGGAATGTGGCCCATGTTCTCATGACCGAACAAGGAAAACGCAGCGAGAGGCATGAGTGTATTGGTGATCTGACCGACGATGACGAAGCAAGCAACACCAGTATTGAATTGACGCAGCCATCGGAGCTGTTCGTTGCGGATGCCCTCCATCTTTGCCAAGAAGTGGTCCTCCCAGCCGTTGATCTTGACGACGCGGATGCCGTCCAACACCTCACGGATAGTCTTGAGACGACGATCACCAAGTCTCATGAACCAGGGAGCTGCCTTGCGCATGAACACAGGAACGACCATGATCAAGATGAAGAGCGCAAGGAACAGGACTCCAATACCAGCCCACGCAGAGACACCAAGGAGGCGACAAAGGAAAACCGTGACAGCTGTCAGCTGCAAGGGGATACTCCAGACCTGGTGAGTGACCTCCCATGCTTTGGAGACAGATTCGCAGTCCACATTAACGAGGTTCATGATGTACCCCTTGTTGTATTTCTGGCTGCTTTCGGCAGAGAGACGTAAGGCCTTCTTGTACACTGCAGAAATGAGGGCGGTCTTGACATCCATAGCCATACGCTTCACAAGCTGGTCCGATGAACGTCCGCAGAACGTGGAGGCGAGTTTGAGGCCAAGAAGGATACTACCGAGCTTGTATGTGTTGTCAAGAAACAGAGGGAAGCCACCGGTGTTTTGCATGATGACGGCGTTGTATTCCGCGAGCGCTGTGGCATTGTTAGTAGGAGCGGGAGGAGCATTCGCAGCCACGATAATTTGTTGCAGGAACAGAGGAGCCAGAATGTTCGAGCCGATCGAAAGGAACCACAGTAACCCGGAAATGATCCTGTACAGAAATCAGACGACGATCGACTGTCGGACGGTGCGAGGAAGCATACCACAATCCGAATGCAGCACCGAACACAGACCCGAACAGGCCAGGGAGCTTACGCTTTCTGTCAAAAAACCAACCTCGCATTTGAGTCCAAAATGGATCTATCCAACGTTCGACAACGATCGCTTCGTCATTCCGTCTCAAGGGCAGCAAGTCCTACAGGTGATGAGGAAATAGATTGCAATGAATGTGTGTACACCTCAGTCAGATGCGAACATAACTACCGATTCCAATAATGGCCTCTTTGCTCCCAATCTCAGTAATGGCGTCATCCATGATACGAATAGAAACGAAAACAAGGTGACGTGCAGCGTAGGGTGGTTGGCAACATCATTGACGGCATCGGGGACAGACTCGACAGGCGGCTGCATGACAACTAACGTGCTTACGGGGCGGGGTCTGGACGCCGAGATGTCAACTTCCTCAAACTCGGGCTCGCAAATGTCAGATTTGACGGGAAGGTCCACGTCATCAGCATCAGCGTCGATGACGATCTTGGGTGGTTCCTCCTCAACAATGGTGGCCTGGCTGGCGGGACTATCCGGCTCGATCACGACCTCATCGATAGATTCCTCGATGATCTCTTCCTCATCTTCCTCATCAGCTTCATCGCCCAAGATCTCCATGGCGAGGACCAAAGGAGTGACTTCCTCCTCGAACAGGTGGGTCATCTCCTCTTCGTATTCGTGCTCCGACTGCAGCCAGAAGTACAGGCGAACAACAGTGATCGAATTCAGGCCGGAGTAAAGAAGTGGCGTGGTGACGGGAATGAGTTCCCTCGACTTACAGAGTGTCGCGATTTCGGCCGCTATCTCTTCTGCCAAGAAGTCGACTTTGGCTTCCGCAGAGATCCTAGCGGGGGCCTCGGCAGAGAGACCGGGAGGGAGAAGACTGGGCTCGTCGGCTATCTTCTGGAGCCTGGCAAGGTCTATCTTGTAAGACGCATTAAACGGCATCTCCGAGATACAACGGACGCTGCTGATCACCATGGCAAGGTCGTCTCCGATTGAAGTCCTCAGTGCGTCGCGGGCGTGCTTCAAAATGAACATGGCGTCTGTAGATTCGGTGCCAGCGAACAGCACGATCTTTTCGGTCGTATTAGACTTGACGAGCTTGAAACCAGTGATTCTGTACCTGCCATTGGCGAAAGCGGGGGCAAGTGCACGCTCAACGTAGTCGAGGTCGACGAACAGACCATTGACTTTGACGTTGCGAGAGCTGCGGCCCTTGATCACGATCGTACCATCAGCCTGCATGCAGCCGATGTCGTCGGTATAGAGAAGCATCTCTTCACCGTTCCAAGGGCGGAACATGTGCTCAGTAGCATCCTCGTTGTCCAGGTAGTGGGTAGCGCTCTGGCTGGTCACGAAGCCAACAATTCCAGTAGCGCCTTCCTCGGCCTTGGAAATGACACAAAGGGATTCGTCGAGGAGAACAAGGTCGGAGCAACCCTGCGTAGCACCGAAGGAAATGGCAGACGGGATCTGGTCGGCAGGACGAACGAACATTTGGGAGATACCAGCGAAACCAACTTCGGAGCACTGGAACCCGTGAGTTAATCGCAGCCAGATCATTTATCGCAACACTTACCGCGTAGTTGCATGCGATGGTGGCGCACGGGAAGATAGTCCTCGCCAACTCCAGATCGCGAATGCTCAATGATTCCCCACCAATGACCATCCAATACACTCGCTTGAAACCTCGAGGGAACGGAGAGTCCCCAACCCGCATTCGCGCAAAGTCAACGAAAGCGCGGAAGACGCTTGGGGTGAAGTGGACGCGGAGTAACTGCGAGTTGCGAGTGGACTCGAGCTCCTCGCAAAGAGCGTCGCACTGATCAGCGACAGAGACGGAGGGATCGAGGTAAAGGGTGGTTTGGTTGAACATGAAACGCCGAATTTCGAAGAGTGGTCGCAAGAACGTCTAATTTGCAAGCGTCAGGGGTACGTTAAAAAAGCAGGTAAGCGAGGGATAACTGACCGTTCCGCCTCGGAGCCATTGACCATCCATGGGTTTCAGAAGAGTGGAAGACTCCTCAGCAAGGACTGCCAAGCTCCTCCTCATCGGGTACACGATGCTCTTAGGAATGCCAGTACTGCCGCTTGTAGGAGTGACGCAACAGATCACAGGTATCTCGGTGACAGCCTCGGTGGCCACGGGAGGTGGAACGATACTCGGAGGTTGCTGGGATTCAAGAAGGGAGAGGGTGGAGACAGCAGAAACATCCGGCACCTCTGGGGGTACGATAGCGCCATACAAAACCAGGCGCACTTGAGCGCGTGCGAGGATCACCTCGAGCACTTCTGGAGTCCATTTGGTGGACAGGAAGACGACGGTACGGCCGGTCAACCAGATAGCATGAGCAACGGCAACGTAGTCGATTTCAAGGCTTTGAGAAGGTCAGGATTTGCCTGAGCGATAGAAAAAGGGTGCTTACCCCATGTAGAGGCCGATAGGATTCCTGGTATTGTCAAGGTCGGGAATCTGGTCAGCGATCTGCCTAACGCGAGACCACAGAGCAGCATAAGACCATTGAATGCCTGCACTTCTTAGAGCGACACGGAAAGGATGCTCCTTGGCGACTTGGAGGAGAGCCTCAGTGGGAGTGAGCATCGTTCCAGACATGCTGCCTTTAGTTATTCAAGACCAATGAGTACTGCATAGACACCATAAAGTTTGGACCCATACCTTAATGTGTTGATGGTGTAGCGTAACTCGTTTTCCCTTGATAAGAACGTGAATAGACTCGGATCCAGCCAAGCAAGTAGATAGAATAGACAAGTATGAAAGGAATAGAAAGAATAGAAAGAATAGAAAGAAAGGGAACCTGCCCCAAGGGAAAGAGAACGAAAGCGAAGGCAGATGAGGTCGACCAGGAGCCTAAGGAGTTCTGGGAGGGAAGGAGGAGTACATTATATACATACCTCCAAGCGCCATGTCAGTTGCCATCAGCACAGACTTCTGGTGTCTGATTGATTGGCACAGAGTAGCATAGCCTTTGGTTCCCTCCTGTCAACTAAATGATACTACCACTCTGGGTAAGCGACTGGCTGTGACCCAGGGACTCTCAGCGGCCTGTCCAGCCAGACGTAAGATCGGAGTCGTCGTAGAGAATAAGGGACCAAACCCACCAACGAGCGATAGAATCTTGCAGGACCCATCAATCCAGTTGCAGAAGAACATGGGCATTTGAATGTCTCGAAGCGGCGTCTGTTGAACTGCTGTTCCCTTGTGGATCAGATCAGTGTCAAAATTCACAACCCATGCAGCGTTCCTCGAGGGACGGATTACACTCACCAAAACGATACCAAGTGGGTGCAGATGTAAAGAAACAATTGGTATGGCTACCCTAGAGTACAGTCCCACGAGCTTAGTTAGCACCGCCTGCAGGGAACCCTCATTTCAATCTGCTGAGCTTGCTTGTGACAAGTATTACATGTAGGCCACGGCACTACCTGCAGCGCGAACAACATAGTATTACCAACAAATGGTCCCTCGGCGATGAGGATATTGGCTATCACGTATATGACGCTGTACACAGCGGCGTGTCAGTGCGGTTAACCAACAGGCGCAATTAGCGAATATGATTAGTTCAGGCCTCTAATGGGCTGTACTGTAACTGATGCTTAGCCACTCGAGGTACGTTGGCAACCAGTTTATGAAACCTGCGTGTTCTCTCCCACCAACTAGCGTTCACACAGTCCAACTGCCCTTCGCCTCAACGACTGAAATGGACTGCTATGGCTGCAAGGGAATCTGAGGTGATTTGAAGCATGTGGTATAAAGTAACTACTTCTCCAACGGCACGGCCCTCTGAACGTGAACGATGCGTTGCGGTAAGATAACATTCGACAGGTGGCACTTTCCCATTTTCGGTGCTGTAGTAGTCGATAAAGCTCTACGCTTTTGCAACACCTGCGATCTAACAGATATTGGTATTATACTAGATACTAACTACCTTCACAAAGAGGGGTGTTGTTGTGTGATGCGGGACATGCTACGCTTTCGTGTCGCAAGTGCTGGTAGACGACTGTAAGAGATAATAATATCACTGTGGGCGAGCCACTATGCAGTGAGCACCAGCGTAATGCTTTGGCGAATTGCTGTGTATCAGCGGAAGCAGAGGCTTGAAAGCTTGATCCCTCCCATGTGCCACATTTTCCAATACGTCTGGACGTGATGTGATCATGGGCTGTGGTCTAGGAGTGTCCTGATCATCCAGTTCTATACGCGGAAAGTCACTACCACTGGAGTATACTTCCACCTGCATGACTCCATACCCCTGTGGATTCACTGTTCCTATTGGTGTTAGGGTCAAGGACATCAAGTTCTAGCTCTATGATGGTTGGTGTATCCAGGTCACGATCACGTGAGAAGTCGCCGCCACCCAATGTCCTTGACAATTGACCAGATGGATGTAGACGAGGTAGTCGATACATCCGATGTTGACGAACAAGAGATTCTGGGTGTCTCTGAAGCTGATCATTGGACACTCTACTCTCCACAGAAGGTACCTTATCGTGACGCGTCTGGACTGCCTGCTTCCAGCTCCAGCAATGTATTCCAGACTGTGCGTGTCATTGACCATACTCCCTGTCTCCCATCGCCTAGGAAGCGACTGAAGGTGCGTCTTTTCAGCAGAACATCGCTGTTTCATTGACATTGCATCGAAGACTTCTCACGACGATCTGTGGCCTCCAGAGAGCTTGGCGTTGACTCCAGCTGTTGCATCCCCAGATCAATTACCCCATCCTGTGGACACTCCTCAATGTTCAGGCCCTACAGCCTCACATGAAGTCAAACCACAGGAATTCCCCAAGGCACTTGAAAATACGGATTGCAGTGGGGAGTCTCCTACCCGCATGTCTCTGTTTTCATCTCCACCTCATTATTCGCAGCCTACTTCTTCACTAGGGCATTCTGTACCCACCACAGATGTTGTTGATCGGCTGTCTGTTTCACCTTCAGCATCAAAACCACCTAGGAGCTCTCATTCGTCTCGCTCGATATCAACAGAGCCACGTTCACTGTTTTCTTCGCCCATGCGGAGATATACTTCGCCTCCTGCAACCTCTTCGCAAGGTCAAGCAGAATCATCCAACCTGACTCCCGGAACGCTAACCCGTCGAGCCACGGTACAGTCATCCCCTCTAACTCCTGTATCGTCCCCCGTTCCTTATCAAACTCGCTTGAATTCATCTCCTGATGAACTTCGATTAATTTCGTCCGATCGGCACTCAAGTACAATGTTGACTGCCGACTTGGCCGAAACATTCGATGTCTCACTTATTCCCGGAGACACAGAACTTCCGCTTGGTCGTTACTCTCTGCGTCGCAGGGATCCAAGACAGATTAACCCATACGCCTATGACAAGCTGTTGTACAAGCAACAGATGCGTTCTAACCCAGATGCGATCGTGAAATTTCGAAGTCCAGTAAGGAGAGCCCACGGACAACGGGTAGATGAACAGGATGAAACGCAATCAACTTACGTATTTCCTCCAGACAACCCGGAGGAAGACGAGGATTATGTAGAATCTATACCGAATCCGCGAAAGGGGTCGTCGAATACAAACCTTGAACAGGTCGAAGAAGCGCCTGATGACCGTGATACTGGCTGGCTACCGGAAGTACTGCAACCATTATCAAGCAGCGATGAGGGCGATGACGAGATTCGAAAACTAGCTAAAAAGGCTCGTCGAGAAAGGGAGAAGGCGGAAGCAAAAGCTCGGGCTGCAGCAAAGAAGGCGGAAGACGAAGCAAGGAAAGCCCACCTAGAGGCAAAGAAGTCCAGGGTGAGACGAAAGGCCTTTCCCATGTCTTCACCTTCTTCTCGCTTTGCTCTGTCTTCACGGCGTGGGACGTCAATTGTGAGATATAAACTTTTCAAATTACTGGCTAGTTGGTTGACTTTTCTAGGGCCTATCTTCGCCTAAATCTTTCGCTAGAGCTCACTCAGAACCAACATCATCTCCTGTCCGTCCCCAACCAACCCAAGAACTACCATCTCGTGCATCTTCTTACTCTCCTATCCCCGGCTCCAACCCACGACAATCCCCCGAGTTAAACTATGATTACCAGCAAGAGGATCATTTCCAGCATTTTAATGACTTTGACGAGCCCTTAGAACGTGACCCTTCTCCAGCTCCTATCCCTGTCTTTGAACCTCCCTCAAGTCCGTCTATCGCTAATACGGGGACCCAGATTGTACTCTCACTTGACGAGTCGACAAACGATACTTCAAGCTCGTCTGTGACTGAATTGACGGCGAAGGACCGCAAGGGAATGCGTGCATTACGGAGGATGATGCCCGCTGCGATGATTGCTCGGCATCTTGCAGAAGCGAAGCAACATCGCCGACCCAGAGCACATTCGCTATCCTCCAGTGATAGCGAGGCAAAGGAAGTCCCATTAATTCCCGGGCTTGCACGGGTACGAAAGAGTGCTATCCACCGTGACATCGAGATTATCGGCGATCCTGAAAGCTCTGAAGTAGAACCTCCTGGTGGAGGGGAAGAGGGCAATGGCGATGGTACCAGGGTTAACTCCCCTTCGAGTGGCCATTCGTCTGTCAAAATCTCTCGCATTCGTCGTGCCTCTCCTGGGCCAAGCATCTTCTATGATGAACCTATCTCTCTCGACGATTCTCTGACCTCATCTATTGAGAATGGCTCAGGCAGTGATGGGGACTCCGAGGGGGTTGGAAAGTGGAGCGTTCTGCCGGCGTTGGATCGTCCGCGTCGCGAGTCTGCACGGGAGAAGAGTCTTATTGATTGGATGCTTACTCGCACGACAGCATCAAACGATAAGAAACGTACATCTCGCAAATCACGGTCATCGAAGGCGGGCGCGCACAGTAGGACCCGACTAGACATTGTAACAAGTGGAGTAAAACGTTATAAGGAAAGGCAGCAAACACTGCTATCTTTCGTCAAACCTAGTGCTCCTAGAGTGCCGCTTGTGAAGAAACCTCAAAGCGGGGACTGGAGTGCAGAACATATTGCATCTTCGGAGGATGCAGTCAATACGAAGAGAAAAAACCGGAAGGGTCATCGGAATAATACTCCAGGTCCACTTTACAGCCTCCATCATGACGGTGTCAAGATCGCCTCGAAACATCACGAACCGCGGCTAAAGCGGGGGCCTGGAAGCTTAATGATAGGTGACGACGACGACGATCTTCACCAAGTACTAGATCCCAGTTGGAAAGCTGAGATAGGGAGGTGGAACAAGCCAGTCTCGTCGCGTCGTCCGACCATGGAGTCGTCAAAGCCTCCAAGTATGCGCCAACATTACCACGCGTCACCGATACATCCTCCCCCGGCCCCATTTGCACTTGACCGTGGATCTCCCCCACCCGTATCGATCCATCGTTATATTGTCCCTGACATGAGCGTTCGTCCTCTACGATCCGGGGTAAAATTCGGACCATCCACTTACCTTGGGAAAGGTCTGCTTCATAAGCTGGTATCCGTCATTTCTGGTGAAGTTGAGTCCGTTGCCCCACCATTTTGCCACTCCCAGGCCTTTTCAATAGGTCCCACTACTTCTGCGGCTGAATTTGCTGGGATTCTCGGACCATTGTATGACCAACTTGCAGATGTGCTGCGCAGCGATGAAGATCTTGACGGAGACAAAGACAAGGACTGGGAACATGTCCTGCGAACATCCTGTCTGCTCACCTCTTGGTTGGGAACTCAAGCCGAGAACGAGGAGTTTGGCATGCTCGAGACAGCAATCAAGGAGTATTCCAGTGGCTTCCTAGCATTCTTAAGTGGCGTTCAACCAAGCTTCTTCTCCTTGACGGTCCACTGGTTCTTGTTAGAGTTAGCAACGCGACTCGCGGCTTGTATCAAGCATCGAAGAACGTTGTTCACATGGGATGATATCGACACATTCTCGAAGCAACTCTTGCAACATATTCTGGTCATTGACTTACAGACCGCCTTTTTATCATTCTACGGCCTGGAAGATGATATAGAGACAACTACCTTATCTCATCGGGCCGCGGAGTTGTGGATATGTCTGATGCATTTACTGGGCGCGTGTGATAGCTTATTGGGAGATCTCACTCGAGAGTCTCCTCGCTATTCATTCTGGCGTCTTCTTGTGGAGATGTACCCAGAATCCTCGCCAACAGGAGCTGAGGCCAGCGAGCACATGTGGCGGACGATGTTCAGTATATGCGCACTTTCGCAATTCTCGGTCCATGGGCTATCGACATCTGTCTTCCGGCTCCCTCCAGCGTGGGACTTGGTCGCTGTAGCCCTCAAGAAGATCGTTCTCACAGCCAATCCAGAGAAGGAGCGACAGCTACCGCCTCGTGCACTGAGGAAAAGGGACGATTACCTGACATGTATAGTCTCGCGATGTTTTCTGCTTTGGAGCCGATGGCATTGGCGTCTGGACGAGGCCACGCCCATGTTCAAAACTCTCCAAGAAATATTCCGAAGCCGTAACTTCGTGAATCTTCGGAGTGAGAAGCCGACCTACATGGGTTTTCTCGAACGTGGTGATCTTGAGCTACTTTCTAAGAGCGACCACCATGACTCAGTATTTGAGGTCTTTCTGAAGATGGTAGTTCAAGCTGTTCATTCAAGCACCTCGGATATGGATTCCCGACAGAAGACATCGAACGTAAAGAAACTCCTCCAGATTGCTGTTCCAGTTAGCCCTGTACCTTTCACCAAGACAGCACCGCCGACCAATCATGAGCTCTCCATGCTTGTGAATCGTTTCAGCGCGATGGCGGTCGCAATCCACCTTGATCCGACGGACACAAATGTTCGGTTTCGTGTTGGCCAAGCTCGTCGGTGTGTCAATTTCAAGGATGCAGACGACGCTTCGAGGATGGCGTGTATATACGGCATGATGTACTTCGCAACGATTATGCGGCATCACAGACTCTCCCTAGACGATGTTCTTGGGTGGCTCGCGGATATGGCCAATGTCCTTATGGACGACTATAAGGACGCTGAACCATCGCAAAAGGACGGCAAGACTGGGCTCAGCAACATCGCCAAGCGGAGCGCAATCACCCTTATTCAACTGTTGCTAGGATCGGTTCGCAAGATCATTGAAACAGAATCGCTGGACAAGGATGTAAGGAACGAGTACCCTGATCCTGCGCTCCTAGATGGCCGTAAGCACATGATATTATATAAGGGACTGTTTCATCTTATAACACTCTGAGCTAGCTTGGGTAACCCGGGTTTTCAATCCCGGCACTAATCTCGTTACGCTGTCACAGACAGGTCTAGAGATTCGAATGCTTGTCCAAGCCTTTCTCAATGCACGAACCAGAGCACTCCCTCCGAAACAACCGTCAGAATTGTCTCTTGTTATGCAGAATCAGGAGAGCCAAGAAAGTCAGGAAGAGTACGAAAAATTGTATCTGGAACTTAATGATGCAGAACTTTTGGCAGCACTTGGAGAGGAACCTATTAAGTTGGTTGTCGCCGACATCAAAGCAAAGGAAGACGCTTTATGCAAGGTAAACTCCGCTGATATATCTTGTCCTGGCTGAATTACGACCCCGGTAGGTCCTGGACAAGTCTATCACCCCTGCTGTCTACCGTCTAGTCTGCAAGCATCTTGGGGAGAGTGAAAATGAGACGGCGCAGGAAAGTCGTACGAACGTCGCCGATAAATGGATAGAGTGCTGGGTTGGCTGTGCCAATGTGCTTATCCAAAATGGCAACAAGGATTGGTCGCTGTATATGAAGCTGGGGCAACAGTCCTGGGAGAAGATCATCAATGCCTCGTGGCGGCGGCGAGTTGGCCTACGCTTCAACCTCAGTCTACTGCATCTGGACCCTTCTGCATATCCTGTATGGTGAATCCTCTATCATTGATCTGCCTTTAATCTGATGACTTTTGAGGTAGAAGTACCAAGACGAATTTGTCAGCGTACTGCTGGTTGCGTCCGTTTCGTCCAAGCTAACCATCGAACATGAATATGCGTCAGTGGTGTTCACCTTGGGCAAGCTACGACATCCATTGCTCCAAGGTGCACCTTTTGAGCCAGTGGGGCCTATGAAAAGGTTCGAGATTGGCGAACTTGAATTCCAGGAGAAGCGGGTAGAACTACTTAAGGGTAAGTCGATAATTGACAAGGTTATATTGGAAGCATTCTCACGTTACTAAGTCGTCATTTCTAATGCTGCCGAGCGGGTCCGTGCGGGCATGACCGTTGAGAGCGAGGTGTATGTCGGCTTCTTGATCTCGATGTTCTCGGCGATGCGCGATATCTTTGAGGTAAAGTGCTGCCATAGTTGGTACGCTCAGCCCTTTGACTGGTTTACAGACAGGGGGGAACCAGGAAGAATACGCTGACTTCTGCCGAAGTGTATATCGCCTGCTGTTGAGTCATATTGAGCTGACATCCCATCCACGCCTTAAGGAGACTATTAACTGGGGAGAGGCCACGCTGAGGAGGGACATTGATACTTGAATGTATATTAGTTATTGTTTAGTTTGCTTACATAAGAGACTACCTTCATCGGTTCGTTCACACACATCTGACGAGACACTCGACATTCACCAGCGCAGCCATGGCGGGGCTCATTTCACCAAAGCCGCTCTCATACATGCAACACGCGGGACATTTCAATCCCTACCAACAGCGCTTCACTGCGGGCACCACTCTCTCAGCTTACTCGGACACACCCACCATCCTCCAGTCTCATCAAAGTCACATACTTGGCTTTCAGGAGGAAGGAAAAATCTACGGTCTGGTGATAGACTTGTTGGACCCAAATACAAGAGAGGCAGCGTTGCTTGAGCTGAGCAAGAAGAGGGAGCAGTATGATGATCTGGCGCTCGTACTCTGGCATTCGTTTGGTATGTTCATTCACTTGTGGCTGGGCTGCTTAAGTCAACGTTGTTGGTGTGGACTTCAGGTATTATGCCTGCCCTTCTTCAAGAAATCGTGTCAGTTTATCCCCTCCTTTCACCACCAAACCTCACTGCACACGTTTCGAACCGCGTGTGTAACGCCCTCGCCCTTCTGCAATGTGTGGCTTCTCACCCCGAAACAAGACAGTTATTCCTGAATGGTGAGACAACCATTCCTTCACCCTGCACCAGTAACGTCTCACGACCTGCCATAGCTCACATACCCCTCTTTCTTTATCCCTTTTTGAACACGACATCTAAAACCCGCCCATTCGAGTATCTCCGGCTTACTTCCCTTGGTGTTATCGGTGCTCTCGTCAAAGTAAGCTTCCTGTCACATTTGGACGCCGAGTCACTGATGTCCCGGTTGATCGCAGCAAAACGATAATTCTACTGTTATTCACTTCCTTCTTTCCACTGAAATCATCCCTCTTTGCCTGCGCATCATGGAGACCGGCTCCGAACTATCCAAGACTGTCGCTATTTTTATTGTTCAAAAGATCCTCCTTGATGAGACTGGTTTGACTTATATCTGCCACACCTACGAGCGGTTCTACGCCGTGGGCACTGTCCTCAGCAATATGGTCAACCAGTTGGTCGAAACGCAAGCGGTCAGACTGTTGAAACACGTCGTGCGGTGCTATCTGAGACTGAGTGATAACGTGAGGTATGTTCACGTGCCCACTAGTGTCTGATTCTTCCGTTTATGTGTTTCTCAGGGCAAGGGAGGCGCTGCGCGCTTGTCTGCCGGAGCCCCTTCGCGACCAAACATTCAGTTCCTTGCTCAAGGTGAGTGCATATTGCACAGCCGTATGACTGTTTCACTGAACGCGTTTCAGGGTGACATGGTTACAAAGCGCTGCTTGACCACCCTCCTTAACAACCTCAATGAACAGTGAGGTACACCATCAAGACAATGAAACGTCTACCTCTGATACCAACCGACGAAGTACTTCCTTTAATTCGCCTTCGGGCAGCAAGTTTTGGACAATCAGGATATTCACCGCATTTGTATTCATTGCGCTCATTGGGCGATGTGCTCTGTACAGCTTCTAACTAGGCTCTCTCTCTAATGTGAATAAGCAACTAGAATTATGTTGTAGTCTACAATAAAAGCCTGCCTTCATACTTATTCTTCGTAAGCCAGACTGTCCTTCTGGAGGTAAATACGGAGATAGTTGTTCCTTCGATTCGACTGTAACGGATCACATTCCATCAGACGTCACAGAGTTACGTTGCAAGTTCACAGCATGAAATCATCTTAAAACTGCTTTGGCCTCGTCGTACTATCTACCTCTACACTTCTCAGAGTCTGTACACCTGCCACCACAGTCAATTCGACCACCGAATCCATGACAGTCCCCGATCCTTGCCGGTCTTTCTTAGACGGTGAAAACATATGCCTCCCTCCACTGAGGACTCCTTTCTACTTTACAATGCGACAGAATATCTTCGACTCTGTACCGGATACCGCACTTACTCTTGCTGCACCGCTGGTTGCATACTGGGGCCTGTCCCTGTTATTCCACTGTCTTGATGTATCTGGTTGGAAATGGCTCGACAAGTACCGAATTCACGAATCAGAAGAAATAACGTCGCGTAATCGGGCAACCCGCAGTGAGGTCGTTTGGGCGGTTGTTCTTCAGCATATCATCCAGACGATACTCGGTTACCTTTGGCTCTCAGAAGCTCCCCCCATATCTGCTGCTACATGCCATAGAGAGATGAGCACTGTTGCAAAGACCTTGGTCAATGTGACGAAACTGCTAGTTGGTTCTCATGCTGGAGAAGACTTCTTGCAGCGCCGAGGAGCAGAAGTTACTCATTGGTTGTACTGGTGGGGTATTCCAGCCGTACAAATATTATTCGCACTGTGAGTATCGATCACTCTTATTTCACAGCGATCATTTCGAACTTAGTTTACAGTTTCATCATCGATACGTGGCAGTACTTCCTACACCGCCTGATGCACTCCAACAAATTTCTCTACAAACGACTACACTCAGTCCATCACCGACTCCACGTGCCCTACGCATTCGGCGCTCTCTACAACCACCCCCTCGAGGGTCTCATACTGGACACGGTCGGTGCTGTCTTGGCAGAGTACCTTGCGGGACTGTCTGTTAGGCAGGCCATGTTCCTGTTTGCCTTCAGCACGTGCAAGACAGTCGATGATCACTGCGGGTACAACTTCCCATTCGATCCACTCCAGATGTTCAGTGCAAACAATGCAGACTACCATGACATCCATCATCAGGTTTGTGACTAACCCTCTACCAGTCGTCCTTTTGACATTCATCAATTCTTGTAGACTATTGGAATTAAATCTAACTTTTCACAACCTTTCTTTGTACACTGGGATGCTATTTTGGGCACCAGATTGACGAGAAAGCAAATTGAGGAACGTAAACGCAAAGTTAAAATTACATGACTCTGTCGACTTCTTTGCTCTAGTTCGGCCACCGATTTGCCATCTGGATGCATTCCCTTCATATTATACGATCTGTTGTAAAGCACACATTTAACGAATTGATGGCTAATATCCTGTTCTATCTAACTGTTTATAATGTTCAGTCATTTCTCATTTCATTCCCCGGGATAGTAGAGATCTTCTGGTGAAACCTGGATATCAGTGCCACTGGCCTTGGGTGGCCTGGGAAGGCTTATAAATTACATCTGTAGACGTGTATCTAGGGTGCAAAAACCTTCTCAAACCTTTGCACGGATTCGAGAAAATTGTTCTACATTTCTCAACGCAAACCGAGTCCCGATTTGCCCTCGTTTTCGTTATAATGTACATCCCCATGGCTTTAACCTGTACGAATCCCATGTCTCCACGGCGATCGCCTTCCTTGTAGTATTCTCTCTTGCGACCAGTGCGATTCAGTCACTGATAGTATTTTTCAGAGATATAAAGTAACGCTCTACTGACGCGCACCTTACCTCGAGGAGTATTATGAATGGCCCCCTCCATTCATGATACTATCTGCAGTTGTCGCAATGTGCATATCAAAGTACGGGCCAACATTTACCTCATGTGTTACAACTTACACACAATGTACATTCTTGGATCACCACTTCGGGTTATCTTATGGGTTAAAATAGCTACCTCATTTCCACAGGGTAAGTCCTTGCAATTTAAACCATACTCACGAGGGAAGAGCCTGTTGGGCAATGTGTCCGCTCGTCAAAATTGGATACGATAAACCCATCATGTAAGTGGGTACAATCTCGACGGTGTGCTTGTCACCATGCATTAGCATTCAACCTGACAGCGCACTTGCTGCGGTGTGGTCGTCTTTAGACCGCTCAGGGTTTTGATTTGTGACCTGGACAAAATATTCAAGTTTTGCCTTCAAAATTTCCCTCCTAGACCTACAAATTAGAACAAGAGGTCATGCAGTTATACAATGGTTTGCATTTACTCATCATTTATCATTTGAAATCATTTCATTAACAGCCGAGATTTCTACGAGCTTAAAGACGTTGCCACGCTGAAGTTGAGGTGTGCACCTAGATGAGGAAGCTTTCACGTCTGATGGTGAGATTCTTGTACAGTTGTTCTGTTTCCTGTTCAGTACTGACGGCCTTGCCGTAGTTATCTTGGGAGGTGAAACGACAACTCTAATCGAAGTGCAAGTGCTTCAGTAGATTCCCGCCAATTTTAAATGATGAACCTAAATCCTTCCAAAGTCCTTTGCATAGATATCTAACGAGCCCACTATGCTCCCCGCTAACCCATTCCATAACGCCCTGTGGTATAGGCTGCTGTACATCTCATAGCTAATACCTCTACTTGTGCAGTCATAACTTTGACTGGTCTACCATCCACAAGCATGGAGACAAATTTGCTATTTCCCGTGCTCCCTTTCTACTTCATTGCTCGCCAGAATCTTGTAGGAGATATCTCAGACACCACACTTGCTTTGATGTGCCCTGTTATCGCCTTCTGGATGTTTTCGGTTTTCTTCGATCTCCTCGACAACTCTGGGTGGAGATTCTTTGAGCAATATCGCATTCACGAATCGAATGAAATCAAGTCTCGTAACCTGGCTACTAAGTCAGAGGTCGTCATCAATGTCATAGCAGGATATCTCATACAAACTATTGTCGGTATAATTTACTTGAATGATCTGCCAGACATCTCGCTCTCCCACTGCAGCATGGAGTTGGAAGAGATGCAAACGACGCTGGTCTGTTTCATTAAATGGATGGCTCGTCCAAAGCTACTCGTCGACCTCTTGATTTTTCACAAGACCAGCATCGTTTATTGGCTGTATTGGTGAATCACTCCAGCTGCACAAGTTTATTTGGCGTTGTCAGTCATTCTATCTTTCTTTAAACTCAGTCACACTCATTACATTCACCAATAGCTTTATATTTGATACCTGGATGTACTTTAACCATGGACTGATGTATATGAACAAGTTTCTTTACAAGCACGTCCATTCTGTCCATCATAGGCTGTACATACCATATGGCTATGGTGCTATGTACAACCACCCAGTTGAAGGGTTCTTACTCGACGTGATGGGATCCATCGTAGCTAGCATTATAGCTGGGTTAACTCCTCGGCAGAATATGGTTCTCTTCACTTTTACCGTGATCAGGGCTGTATTCCAGCACTCCGGATATGAATTTCCATGTGATCCATTCCGTTGGTTTTGTGAGAATACCGCGGATTTTCATGATATTCATCACCAGGTAGCGTTTTTTTTTACCAGCTTAGAAACTCTGCTAAATTATATCGTCTCCAGGCCTTCGGACCGAAGTACAATTTTTCGCAGCCTCTCTTTGTGCACTGGGATGTGATCATGGGCACCCGGATGACCAAAAAGGACATCAAAGAACGGAGACAAAAAATACGGTCAAGAAAAGCTATTTAATACCTCCCGTGCTATTTTGCGTGTTACAGTACCGGTCAGAAGTGTGATGTAAACGTTATTCCCTATGATCAGAGTATTTTTGCCACTATTGACATCTTGATGCCCAGATCGTTGGTTTGATGCTGAGTCTAATACGTATGTATAATGATAAGGACTTGTATGTATGAGGGGTGTGTACAAGGAACAGTCCCATGGCCTCGAGCAAATAATTTCCTGATTACCCCAGTACTTATATTCAAATTGTCAGAATATTTAGTTACTATGTGTCAAACTCACAAGACACCTTTGATTGACAGTAATTATCTTTTGATATATTAGATTTCTACCTACAGATAAATAGTTTGTAGTTTTACCTGTACCAGCATCGCGTTTGGACCTGGTTCGCACCCATCCATCCATCGCGGTCACCCGATCGCCCCAACCCGCGAATTCTAACACAAATCTTTGTTCGGATTGTCACGGGGAATCGAATGACGCGATTCCTGGGAGTTCCTGCTGCTCTTACATCGGCTCAGCAGCCTGTTGAGCTGCTTCAACTCGGAGGGTAACGAGCAGCCGGCCCGGTTTGTCTCTGGACTTCAGCGCTTTAGCCCACGGTCCAAAAAAGGAAAGTGGTGTCAGCCCAGGTTATACACTATTGAACCTGCCGGTGAATGTCTCCCACCGACAACCCACTGCCACACTCACAGTTTCCTCGTAGGGTCAGTTAAAGAAATGCAAGGCGTAACTTCTCCCAGGCGTGCCTCCGTGTTCCTTGAAACGTGCCAGGAACCCATCTAATCTTTTTATATTGTTTCCAAGCATACCAAGTTTCTGGGATTGACACTCCTTGGCACTCATTTCAGGGGTTGCTTGCTAGTGCACATGCATTGACAGGAATTATTTTGGATGGTTCTTTAGCTGAACTCTTTGCAGAGGTCTGTCGTGTTTTCCTCTGCCCACCTGCGTTGATTGAACCAACTTAATCGTTCTTTACCACCCAGAAACACAGAAACAATGCCCGTAGAACCACTCAACCACATCGCTGATAATGCGCTGTTGAAAAAACGGAGTTTGGCTTACCATGAAAGCAGTGATTTCTTCCGGTGTTCTTCAATGCCAACATCCTGAAACATCAGAGGACATCAATCCCCTTAACTTGGACAGAATAGCCGCATGTTGTCGATCGACAGAACGGATATAGCACCATCAATGACAGTGTGCTGATTTCGAAGATTGCGTGTGCTTCTCAGGTACTCATACATGAAACGACCTTGCTTATTTGCTCAAACCACTTCGCAAATGTGACCCTGTCTCAACAGTCCGGAGACAGTCCCGGACGAATTTCGTTCTTACAAATAATATTCATCGCAAAGGAGGTCGTACCGTACGCTGGCATATGATGGCGGTTGCACCAATCACCATTAGTTCAGGGAGCTAATAATCCAAGGCAAAGGAGAAGCCCGTTTCCTATCACGCTCGTCTCATTGAATTTTTCTACGTGTCGATCTGCCACTTCCTCTGTGGCTGAAACTCAGTCCATCCATGTCATTTGATGTTCGTGGAGCAGTGAATTCATTATGCTTTGTGCAATCTCCGGCATGCCTAAAGATGTCCTTTTACTGAATATAGCTTTGCAGAGGGCGACCCTTTCAATGCATTGTGAACATACATAGTGATCCGCTCTCGAGCTATAATAAATACACTTTTGAGTGTAGCCACAGTTTCGCGCTTTCTCCGCTTTGCAGTGCGTTCCATCAAACTTGCAGACTTGACATCTCTAACCGACTACTCATCAGAGCCCACCTGTCAAGGAATGTGTCCTGGTCTACCCCTTGCTCTTTTTTGTTCAGCGGATGTGCCTGTGAGACTGCCTGCACATCAAATCGAGATCGGGAGGACACTAGGTATTTAATCCATTGCTTTTGTTTTCATTGTGAACATACGTCTCCTGCAGGTTAAGCAGCATAGCTGCTTTCATTGTCTCGCGCAACATGTCTTATTATGAATTTCCGAACGCGACTTGTAGACCACCTATAACTGGTTTCGAAGGATACCTACCGCCTCTGGAAATTCCTTTCTACTTCTCTTCGCGGGAGCGTCTGATAGGCGATATACCAGACGCCACACTGGCTTTGGTTGCTCCTGTCATCGCGTTCTGGGTCTATTCCATCGCCTTTGACCTCCTTGACCACTCTGGGTGGAAATGGCTTGACCCATACCGCATTCATGAGCCGGATGAGATTAAATCTCGTAACTTGGTATCTCGCTCAGAGGTCATTATTGCTGTCATCTCCCAACAAGTCATGCAAAGCGCCGTCGGGTTCATCCTCCTGGAAGATGTACCCGGAATCTCGCTTGCCCACTGTCAAAGGGAGTTGAAAGCAATCGAAAGTACACTGGTGGGTTTGGTTCAACAGAACTTTATTCCGAGGCTGCTGGTCAGTATATTGGCATTCCACAAAGGGGAGACTGCCTATTGGCTGTACTGGTGGATCATTCCGGTCTCCCGACTCATCGTGGCGTTGTAAGTGCATTCATTTGGATACACCTCTGGTTACTCACTCCGGCGGTTAACAGACTTATTTTCGATGCCTGGATGTATTTTGGCCACCGGATGATGCACCTAAACAAGTTTCTTTACAAGCACATCCATTCCATCCACCACAGGCTGTATGTTCCCTACGCCTATGGTTCTGTATACAACCACCCGGTTGAAGGGTTCTTACTCGATGTGATGGGGTCTTTCGTGGCAAGCTTTGTGGCTCGGTTGACTCCTCGAGAAAGTGTATTATTCTTTACCTTCTCTATTTTGAAGGGAGTCCACCAGCATTCTGGGTATCAGTTTATATATGACCCAATTCGTTGGTTTAGCAACAATGATGCGGAGTACCATGATATCCATCATCAGGTGCGAATTCTCGGTGTGATCGAAGTCCTTATTAATAGCTGATCCGTTCTCAGGCTATCGGAATGAAATACAACTTTGCGCAGCCTTTCTTCGTGCACTGGGATGTAATAATGGGAACACGGTTGACGAAGAAAGATATAAAACGTAAACAGAAAGTACAGTAATCTGCTGTTTTAATTGTACCAGTCTTTGCTTTTCTTCGCGTGCACTGGAAATTCTTGTAGATGTTGCCTTTTATGTATTCGTGGCATTCCTTTACCTGTTCTTGTCTACGCTCCTGTCTGCTCGCCATGGTTTTGGTACTTGTCATATCAACACTCGAACCAGATCGATAATGACTTGTATACACAGCCGACTACCTTGAGCAGGTTGCCTCGACGATGCTGACAGTGCGACCACAATATGCTGCCATGTTCCCTCGATAACGACAATCCATCCCACATAGGTGTAGTTCTACAGGCATGGTCGGGCTACTTATGCCTACTGCAATCCTCTTGTGACTTTGGGCTGGAAGCCTTATCGCTTTATCCTTCATCAATGGTAAATTTTTGTTCACGATGAAGCTATATGTACTGTACATGATTGCAGTATTTTGAGCATTAGCCAGTCAGCTAAACCACCGCAGGACCATCCCCACTATAGTTCTCTACCTTCATATCGTTTAGTCCAAGTTCTTCATTTTGCTGCCATGTCCTCTCGTACGTGACAATGTCCATATTTGGATCTGGATCCGGTGCATACAAATTCTGCACGTAAGAATTCGCAAGAGGGTCATCAAGGACCAATGTAAATTGCTTCTCAGCGTTTGTGATCTATTCAAAAGGATCGTCCTTTCCGCCAACAAAGACCTGTAATAACAAGTAACTTACCTCTTTTAGTCGTTGCAAGAAGGTTTGGAAATTTCGTCGATCTTCATCGACCATCGTGCTAGAGTCGCCCACCGTATATACCTTCTCCGATAGTTCTTCGTAGACCTGCTCTAAAATACCTTCTACTGTCGTGAATCGTCCACCAAGGGTCCCTGGATGTAGAGCGAGGTCTATCTCCGGGATGGTTAAGCCACATGTCTCACTCTAATAACGGCTTGAAGTCAGATAAAATGGATAGCGCAGTGAAAGTATAACTTAACCTTTAAAATATCTCTACTTAGGTCCTCCCGATCCTCCACTTTCAGTGTGATTCGTTTTCCTTTTTCCGAGATCGCTGCGCCAGACTTGACTTCATTGTCACGGTATCCACAATTATCGCAGTTTGTTGACATGATCAAGGTGTCCTAGGAGGCATCAACAATATGCTGAAGATGATCGATCATACGTGGAACATACCTTGAAGTATGGAATTGAAACCTTCTTCATTCGTGTGACAAGTGGGCGCCCACACCGTGAGCACTGTCCTGGGAACTCGTATACCTCCTCATTTAATTCCTCAGCACCTTCTTTCTCCGACTCCTTCTCTTCAGCAGTCCCATTCGATTCGGTAGAGTGAGGCTCTGAATTTTCTGGTGGTGGAAGACCCAAGGCGCGGTTTTGAGCGATATCTCTTACATACGTCTTGAACGTCCACTTAGGGTCCGATATACTCTCGACGAACTCGACAAAGGAGTTCCCAGATGGGTCGTCAAGTTTAATAGTAATCACCTTCTTGACAGGATCATCTTTGTTCTTATTTTCAGAAGCAGTTTTTGCAAGCTCGCCAGCTTCCACATTCTCGTCTTCGTCTGGATCGTCTAGTATTTCCTTTATCCCGTCAATGATTCCTTGAACCCTCGTATACGCTGCCTCGTCCTGTATCCGTCTCAAGGGCTGCGCGACACCCAAGTCAGTAGCGATATCACGTAGGAGTCCCTCGACGGTCGTGAGTCTACCGCGTGTAGGTGGGAGTTGGAGTTCGAAATCAGGTATCTCGATGGTACATGCTTCTGAGCGTACGATCTGGCGATCGAGATCAGCGCGATGTAGTATTTTGAGTGTGTACATAACACCCTCCGCTATATATCACATCAGAGGATACGGCATACTTAGTTAGAAATGTCCCTTGTCGATATGGGAGGATAAACGCACGTCTGATTGTCCCTGCAGACTGGACTTCGTTGTTTGTTGCGCCGCAGTGTTCGCATCGGAAGCTCATCACGATCACTTCCTTGAAGTGTGGAATCGAGGTAAGCATCATTCTAGTAGTACCCTTAGGTCAAAAATCACCGTTGGTAAGTTATCTTAGTGTCCGCTGTTGAAGATGATGGGTCTTGCCTGTTCGTTGCACTCCATGCACAACGACTCGATTTCCTGGACAGGCTTGTCTTCTTGCGTCTCGGTGTCACCAGGAGTGTCGTCCTGGACCGCTTCTGCCTTCTCAGCGACATTTCCAATCGTCGGAAAGAACGGATCTTGAGACATGGCGTCGATGGTGAAACAACGGATGGAGTCTGCAGGTCATATCAGTCGTATGTAATGTCACGTGACTCGGACCAGGATAATTTTCGAAACGCGAGCAAGACATAGCTTGCAGGTCAAGGGAAAATGCAGAGCGACGATGTGATATGGTCTGTCATCAACAGCCAGTTCTGCTCGTACAAAGTCAAGTGAGCAGAACCCACTCAATTGATTCATACCTTGGGTTCATATCTTTGATCAGGACTGTGACCCAGAACTTCTGCAGGAACGAGTATAATGTGACTGGGTTCTGTAGTCGACAGTCGTGTCCCCTTGCCAACTCACGGTATGCGACGGTGCGGGAGAAAGAAGGTATGTGTTATTGTGTTGGTGCTGAACAAGAATATGCACGTGCTGCAGGTGTACTCTATCTATATGTCAAGACTATCGAGAGAGCACATACACCCGCGAAGATGTGGGAGAGGATACCACTTTCAAATAACTACTCAAAAGCCTTGGAGCAAGTGCGTAACCCCATCTCAGAAAGAATATTCTCATAGGACATACTGTCCATAACCCCAGATTGACAAGGAGCTCATATATTGGCCGAACTTCATCATTCACAAATGCAAACAGCGCGTGACGAAGATCACGCAATATCTGATCAAAATGCGGCGAATGAAACTACGACAAGAGTCTGTCCTTGCTTTCATTGGTGTCACGCTCACGTATTCACCCTGATTGTTCTTCTAGACCAAAGCTAGTCGGTGTGAAGAAAAAACTTGAACGCCGCGAAGCGACACGAGAGCGTAAGGCTCTCTCAGCCGCCCATCTCGAGAAATCCATCGAAAAGGAGCTCATCGAGCGACTGAAATCAAAAGCATATGGTGATGCACCATTGAATGTGAATGAGAACGTATGGCAAGCCATCTTAGATCGAGAAAGGGGCGAGAAGGAGAAGGAGTTGCATGCGGAAGGAAATATGGGCATGGAAGATGATGAAACAGAGGGAGAGGAAGAGGAAGAGATGGAAGGCGAGATGGAAGGCGAATTTGTCAGTGATATAAGTGGAGATGAGGAGGATGGATTGAGTGATCTGGAAGATGTAGTGGTGAGTTAGTTCCTTTCTGTCAGTGTCATATATTGACGCGCGGTAGGAGGACGGCTCAGAGGGGGCCACTGGGGACGAAACAGAGGAGCATGACAGTAGTGATGACGAGGACGATTCACGGCAAAAGGTGGCGCTTGGAAAACGGAAAGCGAAGCCCCAAGCAAAAGCCCCTCCACGAAAAAGAGCGGACAAATCAACAAGTATGCATCACTTTCGTACCCCATTTTTCACTGACAGTCGTGCACAGAAGGACCAAAAGTATCAGTCGAATACGAGCAGGAGATGGAGAGCGCTCCTATTTTGCGATCCGAGCTTGCGAATTGGTAGCCTTTGCACAGTACTTGCTGCACGAGTCTACTTTTATTCCATCTGTAGTTCGTCACCACGACACAATGCATTACGACCAACATTATAGTCCTCGAACAACTCTAATCCTCCAGAGATCTCAAGTAGTCCTACCACCCAAACAACAGATCAGAAACCTGTCCTATCACCCCCTTAGCAGGGCTCTGCCCCGCAGAGCCAGTAACCGGTATAGGTGCTACA
This sequence comes from Scleroderma citrinum, assembly GCA_029372045.1. NCBI lineage: Eukaryota > Fungi > Basidiomycota > Agaricomycetes > Boletales > Sclerodermataceae > Scleroderma > Scleroderma citrinum. The sequence goes on from JARFMN010000014.1 coordinate 657,188, forward strand.
GGTTTTTGTGCGGGTGGCACACTCGACGGAGTGCCCGGTTTTCGGAACGCCGCGGTGGACGGTGCAAGACGAATTGGTGTGCCGACTGTAGGGGCAGGTGGTGGACCGTCTACAGTCCTAGGAAGAGATTGAGGAAGAGATGAAGACACAGCAGTGATTGCAAATTCAGATGACCTTGAGGGGGAAACGAGATCTGCCGCTGCTGCTGAGTCCTACAGACGGATATGAAGAATTTGACAACGATTCAAGACAATCCGGACTCACTGCCCATTTCACACCAATCATGTATGTTCCCGATAGAACCTCGCCATTCCTTCTCACAGCACGCATCGCCTCGGCTGCATCCCTGTACCCAATTCTAAAACAATTGACGATTTCGGTGTTGGGCTCTGGATCTGTCGTGGATCCTAACGACTTGAAATATTCGACAGTAACAGAATATTTATCAGGTGGGTATCCAAAGACAATGACGTAGACAGGCGGGGATGAAGAATTTGGTTCGACTCTGGGTGCCCGCGAAGTAGACGAGAAATTTGGACTATCTAGAGCCAAAGAGAAGGGCTGAAAAAAGAGTGAGAACAAGGAAAAGGGAATGCTGACGAATGACATACTCTCTGTGGTGCAGCGGACATGCCAAAGTTTGAATCACCAAAAACGTCGTTGATAGAAGCTTTAGGAGGAGCATCCATGTCTGTGAATGCTTGTCTCTGCCTAAAGTGTGTTCAGCCAGGACTGAAACAAAGAAAAGACGAAAGACGCACCCGCTAGAGCTCTCAAACATAGAGTCGGACCCAAAGTGTGGCGCGTTGCCGCGTGTAAGAGCCAGATTCATCTTGGCCTTTGTCTGTACGGTGGGTATCTCGTCGGTATGTTGGGTGTTCTGAGGCATGACCTGTTCTTGCGCGTTAGTAAAGTCGAGCTTGCGAAATACGACAAAGGAATACGTTGTATTGCTGGGCCGACTATAAGAAGCAGATGTCAGTCGGGATGCCTGCGAACAAGCAAGTAATTGACCATCATGTATCCTGGCTGATAGTGTGTTCTCGACTGCCCGAAGGTATCAGTAAGAGATGTACTGAGGCCAGCATGGCTTGACGTGCTCGAGGATGCCCAGGGACTTGCAGATTGACCGGTGCTGGAAGACATGGCACGAAGATGAAAGTTTCCCACAACCAACCATGAACATTCAACCCACAAATGCTACACAAGCCAAAGACAGACTCTACGGACAGCTAGCATCCAGCATTAGAAACATGTCGCGCGCTGTGGGTCAAACAGCAGATTTGTTTGAGCAGCTGCAAATGGATCTCGACGCAATGAGAGTCCTCGCTGGTACACATGCCGCTCAGTATGTGGTCCAGTCGTCCGAGGTCTTTGTCCGTCTCAGACCACAATTTTAGCTTTATGACGGCTGCTGCTGAGCTGAATCCTGAGCCTGCAGAGGAGGATCGGTCACCCCAAGGATCGGATAGATAGCCTGGCGACCATCGTACATTAGTGTCTTTTACTTGTACAATTACCAATCTCTGTTTGTCTTCTCGAAATGCCGCCTACCATCCGCCTTCCACCCTCCTTGCTTCGAGTGAACCCACTTTCCTTGACACCGAGTCTGGTCGGTCTATCAAGTCCCTCGACCTCACGGCCGAGACCAAGCAGGGCGTTCAGCACCTCACCGTCACGTCATGAGTTTCACTTTGACACCCACCACTTTGTGCAGCGCCTCGAACGCGAAGGACTGAATCGTGCCCAGGCTGAAGGTATCATGAATGCCATGGCAGAGGTCATCGACGAGAGTATACGCAATATGACAAGTAACATGGTCACTAGAGCCGAACAAGAGAAGGTATGCAAAGCTATCTTTTGCAATAAATCACGATGCCAATTATCATACGTGTCTGCAGCACCAGTACACACAACAGGTTGATATTGCGCAGATCAAGTCGGAGCTGGAGCTCATCGAGAAGAACGACCTTGCCATGCTTAGAGCTGAGAACGATCGCCTCCAAGCGGACATGGAGAAGCTGAAGCAGCGACTGAGGGAAGAAATAACACGCACTCAGGCAGGTGTTCGACTGGATCTGAACCTTGAGAAAGGGCGTATGAGAGATGAAAGCAGTGGGCAGGAACTCAAGATCAAGGAAGTTGACACCCGAATAGAGCAGGAGATTGCCAATCTACGGACAGTTATACAGGTGTCCAAGGTATGTTCATGTTGCATGTTGATTCTTGCTTGCTGAACACTTGTTCCCAAGGCTACTACGCTCCAGTACTTGGTCGGTTTCGGTACGCCATTGCACAGATGCACAGATTTGTCCAGACTGTTATTGATGCATTCCCATTTTACAGTGACTGGCTGCTCGGCGTTGTTGATGGCATATCTCAGATTCAGGATGTAACGTTGGACTTACCTTTAATTTGCTATTTTTTATTCCCGACCTAGATGCAGTCCCAAGCATTGCTACTTATACAATCTGTATGATCTCACCTCTACCAAATCCGCTGACTCCTCCGATACCTCCCATTGGCATGGGATACCTGTTATCATTACATTTGAGTACCCTTTGGGCTTTAATCGCCTGGTAGTGGTGACTGCATTCGTAGGATGCGCGGAAGGCAAGTTGGTCTGGCGCTGTACCGGGATGCCCGTCTATTACTTTGTTCACACCACTTAGTCGTGTCCTGATTTTGTATTCTCACCACCGTCACAACATCGCTATAGTTATTTGCAGTGGCGGACGCTATTCCTAGTGGAACTGACTCGTCTTCTTCTTTAAGGCCTGCTGCATCATCAATCAGATCAGATATCATCAGTGAGCTGGGTGGTTGGTAGCCGATGGTAGCCGATGGTAGCCGAGTGGTTGTGAGCGGTCTGGATGACTTATGGATTTCCTGATGATGGACACCCGTGCAGTAAATGACTTGCCATGGAATAGGTAGGTCGTACATAACCCTAGCACCCAAACAACCGTAATCATTTCAAATTGTGGGGTGTGGGGCAGTAGATGGATCCCGTGTTTGCGAGGGATCCACAGATCCACAGATGCGGTTTACGATCTGGAATAGAATGTGACGTAGTGATCGCGAATCGTGATCAGATGGGCGGGTGAAGACACAAGTGTCTTGTCAATCAGATTCCAGCTGTTCAGGACTGACTACTGAGTTCCCAGATTGCCCTATTACACGGGGTCACCCCCGAACCTGGTCCAGGGTTTGACTCGAGAAAAATGGTTGAAAAGGTGTAATTGATACTAGCCTTTTGTCCCACAATGATCTGCGGGGCTCCATGCATTGACAATATGGCTATGCACCCGTAGGTCCATGATGCAGCGATTTAATAATAGCATGTCCATTGACAACTTCGCCTCATACTTAGGTTAGTCGAGTCAAGTACTGGACCACATCCATGTTGTCCGATGAGTTTATATGTAAACTGCTAGGACCAACCAGGATTCAGCCCCTAAACGGACAAATAGAACTTCAATCTCTGAGGGTATTGTGCCCTATGTGTATGTGTATATAGACAGGGGCCTCCTAGGGGGTTGTGGTGCTACTTCTACTTGTGTATGGTAGGTCTGATAGAACACGTGCCCGAATGTGGAGGTGGGGTTGTGAGCTGAAAGGTTGGAATGTGGTGAGACCAGCTGTCCTGGGGCGGGCTGCCCGCTTGGGGAATTGGGCTGTGGCATGACTGTGTGGGGTAAAGGGAGACCGTCTGTTGAGTTCACTGCGATTGTGTGCCGCATCACCTTGCAGAATGGCAGCTGCATTGCAAGGAGAGCGATGCATTCAAGCACCACGCTGTAAAATAAGGCTGTATTCTTTGGCTCATCTGTTATATTACAATATTGAGGTGTTGATGGTCCCGACAACTGCAGGCGCGTAACAAGAGGTTATCCTTATCCAGAAACTCATTTCCCACAAATATTTTGGTTACCGAGCCTTTAGAGTCATGAAGGCGAGCGCTAACTTTAAAACTGTTTAGCTACCACTACAATCTAACACGGGGTGTCAAGGAACAGGGTAAAATCACCCATAGCCTAAACCCTCTGGAAACCCAAATAATGGCTGAGAAGTTGATGTTCAATTTCCTTGTGGTGCATGGGAAATGTCCACCAAGATTTAGACGATACTTCACCCGTGCTAGTGGAAAATGGCGTACCAGAGTAATTCGTTCCATTACCCCGTATCAGAGGATTCACAGGCAGTTGCTGCATCATTTGAGTAGTCTCGTTGTGCAGAGTTGCCAACAGGTTGACGGCTGGGAAATGCGCCATTAATTTGTTCATAGCAAAAGAATAGAACCTACCCTCCCTCAAGATCTCGTGGCGCGTGGTGGGATTCTGATCGGTGAAGCCCCTGATAGAATCTTGAAGCTGTTGGAAGAGTTCACTTTCACGATCGCGGTACTGTTTCTGTAATGCTTTTTTGGAACTTTCTTGTAAATGTTGCGGTGGGTTTCCACTACCAGTGGGAATACCGTAGAGATAGGAAGAAGACATTACGATGTCCAGGCGAAGGGGGACGCTGTCACCGAGCCCGGTCCACCAACTCATTCCATTTTATAGAGAACCGCAATGAAATCCCCTGAGGCCAGGCTCCGAAGAGGATGATACCACTTCGCGAGAAGACATTCCACGCAAGTGGGTCTTTCCAATTACGGGAACAGGGTATATGCCAAATGGATAGTCTCCGATCCATCCGTTGTGGTGACGTGCGGACACACCTCTTTCATTGTTGGCCGCTCCATATTGTGATATAACAAATGGCTTGGCAAGGAATCTAGCCTCGTTTTGCGGTATACCAACCACCTTCTTGTAGTGTGGCTCGTTTGTCTATTTGGGGACTGAAGCATTTTTCCAAGCATTGCTGACCAGTCACAATGTTGCGCATATTGTAAGCATCAGGAGGAAGACCACCCATCAAACCTCATGATTTCCTTGTTCAGAGATGCCACCAACATTTTCATAAACTGGTGCGGTGAACTAGTCTCGATCTGGTACTTCATGATGGCTCCGGACTATGCCGGCTCCAGCCTAGAGTATGTCGGAGGTGACCATTACGTCTGAACTGAACCTAGCTATGAACCTCCCATTGTCAAGTGGCCCTGTGCCGGTTTGATATTAAGTACTCATGCACCCTGAACTGTGATCACCGCACTCGAGATTATTACAGATCGTGGACACGGGTGGAAAATTTATTGCCGGAGTCACCGCCTTGCTATTTTAGAGAAACGACTCACATTCCCGCTTGAGAAGCTTCGAGATGGATACAGCTTACCAGAATGAATATCATTTCAGCGAAATATTGTTAGGGGGAGGGGTCAAATTATACGACGGTGACCGTTCAATCACCTCCGGTTATCTCTCCTGTGCCGAAAAAAGAATAAATGATATCTCGCAGGAGGCTCATAATGGAGGGTTGCAGTTAGAAACCTACTGCTCCATCGGAAATACGGCCTTGCTGTGGTCCCTAATATGAAGATGTACTGTGGCGACTGTCACCCGGATCACTCCCCTTGGAACACGAGGGATAGTGCTCTATCCACCTCGATGACACGATGCATGGTTGGATCACGGAAAAGATATGGAAGCACACCTTGGTCAAGGTTTCTTGCTGCCTTCAAACGCGATGGTGCTTGCAGGCGGACATGGGGTGAAGCATCGATCACGCGTCCGGAGAAGGATGCCGAGAACTAGCGCATGAAGAGGAGAGCAGTTTCCAGAGGAGCTGGCAAGTAAACGACTAGATAAAAAAAAGCAAATGTTCATGGGTCATCCATTAGAAGCCGCAGTATATGCAAATTCAGTTGCCTTATTCAGTAATTTGTCCTATAATAGTACCACTACGTCTCTAAATTTGCTGTACAGGACCCTAGTAGAGAAGCAACGACATGTTCTTCCTGCGACCCTTGGGACTGCCTGAAGGAGACCAGTACGCGATGTTGACAAAGATATAATCGCAGGCGTCCTCTTCTTTCACGTGGGAAATTGCAGAAAGCGATCCAGAGGCGCCTTTCAATGCATACCTTTCTCAGAATCAGTCCCTTAGCCATGTAGATGCACCCGAAGCACCATCATCAGGGGTGGCAAGATAAAGACAGAGACTTGGTTGATCACAAGCACCGAGTCAGGGGGTGCGACTGGATCTGAAACTTGAGAAAAGGCGTATGAGATAGGAAGCAGTGGGCAGGAGCTCAAGATCAAGGAAGTTAACACCCGAATAGAACAAGAGATTGCAAATATACGGACAGCTATACAGGTGTCCAAGGTATGTTCATGTTGCATGCTGATTCTTGCTTGCTGAGCACTTGTTCCCCAGGCTACTGCCTTCCAGTACTTGGTCGGTTTCCTTCACAGACCTTGTCCACGTTGTTATAAATACATTCTCACTTGATAGTTACTAGTTACTCGGTGCTGTTGATGACATACTATCTCAGGTTCAGGCCTTCTCCGACACGAGGAAGCACACTCACCTCATCGGCATGGAACCTCTATTACTACTACAGTTGAGTATCCGTTTAATTTTGCACAATTGGCTGGTAGCGTTGACTACATTTCCTAGTTGTCTTAAAGGCTCGTATGATGCGCAGAAGCCAGAAGGAAAGTTGGTCTAGCATTGCAGCAAGGCCTCTTCGAGGCCTGTCGCCCCATCGATCTGATCAGGTATGGACACGGGTGTGCAATATACAGCTCGCCATCAAATAGGTAGGTCTCTGTTGGTAGTGCACAACCCTGTAACCTTTCATATCATCTGTCTTTGGGGTGCGGACAATAGGTGGATCCCATGTTTCTGGAACGGTGCGGGGAACTGTGCGATAGACGTACAGATCAACAGCCATGGAATATGATCTAGAATGGAATGTAGTGATCACGAATCATGGTCAGACGGGCTGGGTGAGAACATGGCAGGGTGTGCATCACAATCAAGTGGCAGCTATTCAGAACCGCTCTTTTTCAGATTGCCCTTTTAGACGGGGATAACGCCGGTCATCCAAAAAACTCGTCTTGAGCAGCCTTTCGGTCCCACGATAATCCGTGGGGCTCCGTGTGTAATAATATGGATGTTCTTGAGCGCATGGTAGGTCCACGATATAACCATCGACAGCTTCATCTCATGGCTCAGCATGGCCACTGGACGATTCCATACCTTACTGATAAGTTGATATGTAAACCAATCAGGATTCCGTGCCTAAACACAAACAACAGTCGCACTGCAAGAGTGACACATCCATGAAGCTCCATGCTGTATATCCTTGATTCATTGCATATATTACAATATATGTCGAGGTGATGATCCTGATTCATCTGCTGATGCGCGATAGGGTGGACTCCCTTATTCAGAAACCCAGTGCCAAAGACTTGGTTAATGAGTTTTTGCCGGTCTTCAGAACTACTGACATGGAGTAATGAAGGGTACCTTTGATTCACTGCTACTGTTTCGTATCGACTTAGGCAAGCCACCACCAATCTAATATTCAACCCCTTGTTGGTCGCCAGACATGGGAACACGCAAGTTTCATGTAAGTTATTCGCGGGGATTTTCGAAGAGATTAACTTTCAAACAATCAACGTTAACATGACAAGTCCGTACTTCCAACTGTTGTATCTATCGCTGACTTTAAAACCGTAACTGCAATCTAATACGAAGGATCGGGGAAACATATAACAGTCCCCTCTGGAAACCGAGTTGAAGAGTTGACCTTCAGTTCCCTTATGGTGCACGGGAAGCGTCTGCCGATATTTAGAAAACACTTCACCCGTATGCTAGTGGTAAATAGCGTACCAGAGCGATTCGTTCCATTATCCTGAGTTGGAGGATTTCCAACCAGCTGCTGCTTCATCTGGGTCCTCTCCGAGTGCAGAGTCGTCAACAGGTTGGCAGCTGCAAAAAAATTCACCATCTGTCTATTGCAATAGAATAGAACCTACAGCCGGTCAGGATCTCGTAGCGCGTACTGCCAGGATCCTGGTTGGTCAAGCCCGTGATAGAATCACGAAGCTGTTGGAATAGTTCACTTTTACGACCATGGTGCTGCTCCTGTGGTGGTGACTTGGGTTGCTTGGTACTTTCCTGCGAATGCTTGGACGTATTTCCGCTGGTGGGAGCACCGTAGGGATGAGAGGAAGACATCACTTGTGAACAAAGGAGTAGGGAGCTTCACTGTTACAGAGCTCGGTCCATCGACCTGGACTCTACTTTATAGCTAACCGTAATGCTATGCCCTGAGGCCTTCACGAGGCTCCGAAGGGGATGATGTTTCACGGCAAGACATGCCACAGAAGTCAGCTTCTCTTGGCAATGGAATACTGGGAATAGGGTATACATATACCAAATGAGGAAATCATTATTTCACTGCCAATCAGAAGTCGGTGTATACTGTGCACCTCTTTCATTGTCGGGCACTCCATAATGTAATATAACCTATGAGTCAAGGAGTTCACAGCATATCAGCCACCTTCTTGCAGTGCGGCTCATTTGTCTATTTGAGGGCTGAAATATGTATTTTTCGAAACACTGCTGGCGAGTCTCGATGTTGCGCGAATGGTAAGGCATCAGAAGGAAACTGTTCAGAGATACTAACGGATTGATGCAGTAAACTAGTTTCGATCCGGTACTCCACGATGGCTCCGGAGTATGCCGGTTCCATCCTGGAGTGACCATTACATCCGAACCGAACTTAGCTGTGGACCTCCTAATATCAAGTGGTTCTGTGCCTGTTTAATATTAAGTATTCATGCCCTTGCATCGTAATCACCGCACACTCGGGATTGCTATAGACCCTATTGCTGGAGTCACCCCCTTGCGATTTAGCCGTGAAATGACTTGCTCTATCATTGTGAGACTAGCTGCTCGCGAAGCTTCGAGATATGTGACACAGCTGTAATACCAGAAGGAATACCTTTTTTTTTCAGCGCAATATTGCTGGGTCGAGGGGTCAAAGTATACCATCCGCTTATAGCACGACCGTTCAATCACCTTCGTCCTTTCTATATCGAGAAGATATACCTGAATAACAGATATTACGAAGGTGGCTCATGATGGAGGGCCACTGGCTAGGGACCTACCGCCACCGGGAATGCTGGCCATGCTGTGAAGACATATTGTGGCGACTATCTTCCGGATTATTTTCCTCGGAAGACGAGGAATGGTACCCTAGCCACGATGCATGGTTGAATCTCGGCAAGTACTCGAGAAAAATATGGAAGCACGTCCTGGTCAAAGTTCATGATTCTTCGAAACGCAATGGTGCCAGTAGGCGGACATGGGGTGGAGCACGGATTATGCGTCCAGAGAAGGCTGCCTGCGGCCAGCGCAAGAAAGCAGTTGGTTGCCAGGGGCTCGAGCTGAAGACCTGCAACTCTGCAAAATCAACAAGCAAGGTGGCTTTTTTTGCACTTGAGCGAGCGCTCTCATTGGCCCTCTGCGGTCTAAGCGACGTCTTACAACATGACTTTTTCAAGGAGGGCGACATTTCGGGTAGTTTCGCAGATGCAAGTAAGCAACTGGATAGAAGAATAAGCGAATGGTCAGTGGGTCATCACATCCGAAGTATCCATGGAGCTAGTATGCACGTCAACCTGCCTACTTTAGTCCACTACCAGCTATTATTGCCATCAGTCCCAATAACTGAGAACGATCACCGGACACAGTACTCTTTATTTTTAGTCTTGGAGGCTAAGGCTACAGCAGTGACATCTAATCCGTACTGCTCTATCGATTCTGCTCCTATCCCAACGAAGCATAGCATGTTCTTCCATCTCCTTTCGCCACCCCAAATGCACCTGGGGATAATATTAGTTTTAATCATCTAGTGGTGGTAGTGTGTCGCCATCTATTGGATTTCCTAGTGCCACGTCTCTAAATTTGCTATACGCGATGTCGAGATTGTCATTGACAATGATATAATCACATGCCCCCTCTTCTTTCGCGTAGGAAATTTCAGAAAGAGCGATCCGGAGACGCCTTTGGATAGCTTCCTCAGAATCGGTCCCTCGGCCGCGTAGACGCTCTCGAAGAATCGTCATCGAGGGTGGCGAGATAAAGACGTAGACTGGGTTGAGATCAGTTTGTTTGACCTGTCTAACACCCTGCGTGCCTTCGTCAGGGCATCACTCGACAAGCATTGGTCCAATCATGGACTTGCCTGAGACTCGATATCAAGAATACAGCGCTTCCCAGTAGCTTGCACGGCCTTGATGGCCTTGATACTGGTACCATAGTAATTTGTAGAGAACTGTGCGTGTTCAATGAATGCACCCTCGTCCAGGAGAGACTTGAATTTGTCCTGTGTCACAAAATGGTACTCTTTACCATCTGTTTCGCCTGGTCGTGGTAGGCGGGTAGTGTCTTTGGATTTTTCCACAAGCACAAGTAAGTTCAGAGCAGGTCAAGAGGGGAATCCACCGTACGGGATACGCTAAAAGCAAACTGGTCCGGGAACTCTGCAAATAAGCGCTTGATGAGTGTGCCTTTGCCCACGCCAGACGGGCCAAAGATGACGAGAGGGATATTTGTTTTTTGAGACATGAATGATCTGAATATTGATAACAGAGTGTCCGCAGAGCGCAGAAGCGGAGCAACCGCTGGCAGTGCCGATGACCGACTGACACATGGCAGCACATATGAGGGCGTGACAAGGATGCAGTCACACCCGAGCGTGACCGAAATATCCTGCTTGCAAGTTCTCCATCTTGCCATCGCCTAAGACACCGTCAGCACCATCACTAACACCGCCAAAGCAAGACACTGCTCTTCGCTGGACCGGCTATCTACTCGCTCGTCTAAGCCGATTTACGTTCATGGGTGCCGTCTGCTGTCGACCCCAGGTGCGTATTCGCCGCTCAATATCGTTTGTCCCACTCAGATGCCCCATTTAAGCCCGTTGACTTCGAAGGAGATGTAAATCTCTTTCACTTTCACCTCCTACGATGCGTGGGCAAAGGTGCCTTTGGAAAGGCATGTCTCCCCTTTAACCAATCGTTTTTTCTGCCAACCTCCCACTGCACTGGGTAGGTTCGAATGGTACAGCATAAACAGACTCGAGAGTTGTATGCCCTCAAGTATATTAACAAGGGGAAATGTGTCAAGATGAAAGCCGTCTCGAACATCATCCAAGAACGCAGATTGCTGGAGGAGGTCAGTACTCTACGTCGGTTGCGGTAATTCATGTTCATCGTCATCCAGATTGATCACCCATTCGTCGTCAATTTGCGATACGCGTTCCAAGACGACGAAAACTGCTTCTTTGTTCTGGACTTGATGCTTGGAGGGGATTTACGATGTCTGTTTTCTTTGTGCACGTTGCATGATTGATCTGACACAAACCTGGACCCACAGTTCACCTCGAGCGACTAGGAGCTCTCCCAGAAGATACCGTGCGATTCTATATTGCCGAGATTGCCTCTGCACTTGCCTTCCTCCACGAGAACCGCATCATGCACCGGTGCGCCTATAGTCGGGAGAATTGTTTCCATTTTAATTTCTTCCTTTCGACAGAGATCTCAAACCCGACAATATTCTCCTTGATGCACGCGGACATGCTCACCTTACGGACTTCAACATTGCTGTGCACTTCTCTGAACGCCGACCACTAACAGGTGTCGCAGGAAGCATGGCATATATGGCTCCGGAAATTCTTGCCAAACGCGGGTATACTTACACCATCGACTGGTGGTCTCTGGGCGTCTGTGCCTATGAACTCCTTTTTGGTCGCCGACCTTTCAGGGGAAAGACAAACACTGAGTTGACACATAGTATATCAAGGGATCATTTACGCTTCCCCGAGGATGCGGATAGGAAATGTAGCCGTGCGGGAATACAGGCACTCAAGGGTGTAAGTTGCACAATTAAACCCAAGGCCCTTTCTCGCGGCGAGTCTTACTGTATAACAGTTCCTGGAGCGAGATCCGTCACGCCGGTTGGCATGTAAATCCGGTGATGGGTTCGAGGAACTTCAGAAACATGCTTGGTTCAGTTCTATTGATTGGCATGAACTCGATTCCAAATCTATCCCACCGCCTTTTACTCCTGACGTATGTCGCTCAACATCATGGGATTTTTCCAATGTTTCCCTAATATTCTGCTCACGTCCCCTACTTAGGCGAAGAAGGCCAATTTCGATGCCTCACACGAGCTCGAAGAACTTTTACTGGAGGACAACCCACTAAAAGCAAAGGCTCGCAAGAATCGCGATGTCAACACCTTAAGCGTCGAGATGCGGCAGATGGAGGAACAGTATGCCTCTCTACACGCCGCTTTGAATCTACCTTGACGGTTTTTCTTTTTTAGATTCGTACCGTATGACTTCAAGAGGATGCAGCGCCGATCGTATTATCCAAACAACCAGCAAATAGTGTCCTCTATCACGGCTGCCACGACATCTTCAGGTGGTCCTGTGGCATCCAGACCCGTCACGCCAACTGCCAATGATCAACGGTTAGACTGCGTTGCCACCTCAGAAGAGGCTCTAACCTATGGTAGTGGGAACCCCATGCAGTTAGAAGAGGTCCAATACTCCGAGAAACCCCAACCATGATCACACCACCATCACTGGATTTTACTGACCACCTGGGACGAATAAGGACTGACGGCTTGTATCTCTTGTGTCTTCCTGCATTTTAACATATTGGCTTTGGCCTTCGTCTCATAGTGGGTTTCTCTGTTTTCTCAGCGCCGGTCCCTTATCGCTGCTACTAATATTGGCCTCGTGGTGTCTTGTTTGACGCCGAGATCAAATTCACTTTCATGCTCGGTTCTGCAAACTTATGCCCCAATCATTGCTATGGCATTTCCCCCTCGCTTTCTTCTTGCAAAGGTCTACTTGGATACCAGTACTTTTCATTGTCTTAACTACACCTCTCTTTCCGGTCTTAACATGCTGTGCTTCTGTCCTTTATTATTATTTCACTTCGTGGGATCAAGATACACCCTTCCCATTGACCCACAGTAATATACCGATGAAAACCTTCTTTGTGCACTCATTCGTTTTCCCCTTGCTCGGAGTCGGTCCGGTAGGGTCTTTTTCTCCATATATGTATGTATAGTTCCTCAGTGGACATGTTAGATTACCGTACATACCAATGTGACAGCTACTGATAGATGGCTACTGTGTTGGCCGCACCACGGAATTTTAATGAAATGGAGCCAGTGAGCACATATGTACTTACAGGAACATCGTACACTGGATGGAAAGCATTCTTGTGTGATCAGAATGGATTCGCCGTAGGTTAAGGAGTATATAGCCGTGTGGCTGGTGAGAAAACCGAGACAGGTTAAGCATGTGCTTTGTTGTGATGGCTGGAATGATTAATGATCCACAGCAGATGAAAGACTGCGGGGTACTAGCCATAATTTGACATGCCTGAAAGGCCCAACGCCATAAAACGAGCATGTCAGTAGCTTCTAGTCATCAATTTCGTGAACCGTGCTAGTGGGAAGCGAAATTGAAGAATAAAGGGAAGGCTAAAGACGAAGTGATGCACCTGAGAGACCCTCTTGATGTGAATGTGGAAGCGAGGACAAACGCATGGTCGAATGAAATTTCCAACTTGGTGGAAGAGGTATCTCACTTCCCCCCAGGCTGGAAATTTCATTCGTAGTAACAACAGTCATGGTACGAATTCTAAGTGTATGGGGTTACTTCCAACCACCGTGGTAGGTGTCCAAATTAACGCCCATGAGGATTTTTTGGGCCGTTGCTTCTTCGTCAGCCCAACAAGAAGTGTAGATGGCCAACAAGGCATATGATTGCACGCTCCTGGGATACGAAGGACCGTTAAGCTTCGGACATCGTCACACGTCGATGCAGCTTTGACGATCAGTACATGTATGTTGAATCGCAGCAGCTCTATTATTGTAGCGTAGTCGACTGTATATATCCTTATTTCACCTCCACTATCCTCGAAACATGGCAAACGGCGAACAGCTCAACGTCTCTCTGGAACCTCACCTTCAAGACGCGTTAGCATCTATACACAAGTTAACACCAACTGGGCTATCTGAGGATCTTGCGCCATATCTGTCTGCTGAGCGAGACACCACCGACGATCGTGTCATCCCCTACGCCATCCTACAAAAAGTATCCAGATGGGCACAGACCCTAGAAGGGATAACAGCTCTTCAAGAATGCTCTCCACAACTCGATCCAAGATCTTTTACCATGACCTCTCTACTCGTGGGCACTCGAACGTCACCAGAGAAACGTTTCCCTCCGTATGTTCCTCGTGACCCGCTGGAAGAGCGCAGACGTGCTATCGATGACAGAAAAGCTATATCGGCTGTGGTGAATGCCGTTGTTAGTGTCATTGGGACAGGTGCTGCTACATGGTGGGTGAGCGACCGGACAGGCCTTAAACTCGAGTGGGTAAGTGCCATGTTTCTTTCTTGGTATTACCGTGTTCAAAGGAGTTGTACCGCTCAGAGATCCCTCGTGGCTGTGAGCGCTGCTATTATCGTTGCCATAGCAGAAGTTATTCTGTACATGATATGGGATTCCCGGAAGGGGTCCAAGTCGAAGAAAGTTCGGAGACGCATCATCACGAGGACTGAAAAGGTCAACAATAATACCGATGATACTGGCGGAGTTCCTGTTCAGGCCACTAGTACGGCTCTGCACGATTCAGGTCTTCGCCATCGATTTATAGAGCTTACGAATGTTACGGACCACTGATGTCTTTCCTCCCCAAATTAACCTTCGTAAGTCAGTGCAGTGCAGAGTGTACATCCATTTATACATTCTCAATGATATCAGTGGAGTCCAGATACACTTGAGATCAACTACAAATACAACGGCTAAACCAGTAATTTTTGAAGAAGCGAGTCTGTAGAACAAAATCGTTATGCATGCCATAGTAAGTAATCCAAATAACTTCGGGAAATAAGTCAATGAAGCAAGTCATTATGTGGCAGAGCTTGGCATCCATTCCACAGTAGAGGCTGCTTCTTTTACTTCTACTAGCTTTATCTTTCCATCATATACTGGCATGACTTGCCAAGTGTATCTCTAGAAAAATCGGCTCGTAGGCTGTGTCAGGACAGGATGAAAACTTACTCACATTGAGGTCCTTGACTTCTTTGCCTTCAAAAAGTACATCCGACCGAGAAAAGATCTCTGGTGTCATGACTTGACCAACTGCGAACACCATTAGCCGACTAGATTGAATCATATGTAAAGACACACTTTGAACGCCATGGGTTTTGTATGCATTGAGGACAAGGGAGGACGTGTAGGAGGACTCTTCGCCATGCCTGGGAAACAATACTTAGAACTGGAAGCATCAATGGTTAGTGAAAATCTCTACTCACGTGATATCTCCTGCAACAAAGAACGGTTCAAAACGTGAACGATCTCCCCTACACTTTCCCGCATGGTAGCAACCTTGTACATTTCAAAGACATGGCAGCTGTCGATGAACATGGCGCACATACCAATTGCAATTCCCCTCGATTGCCCACTGGCATTGCGTACCATGATATCAGTACTTTTCTTCGGTTGAGGCAGCACGTCTAAAGTAACTGATTCACTCTTGCACCGCATTTCAATGAGCCACCCGGGCTACCCCCAAATGACCCTATTAGCAGAGGGTAATTACCTGGAAACTGAACACTTACCGGGGAATAGTTAAAAGTCGGGCAGTACACAAAATACTCTTGGGATGGCTCATTTGCAAAGATACCCCTAGGTATGACTCCAAGACCAAAACTAACACGGCTACATCGTCAGAGCAGAAGGTCATCACATTTATGAACTTACTCTCGTGAAAGCTCGGCGGTGAAAAAAAATCCTACAGCGATGGTTATTCCGTGACAACCCAAAAGCATAATCAATGGTAACTACGTACCGTTGCTCTCGACATTGAGGACCTAGTGTCTCATCAGTGAACAACAAACTAAGAGGTATGGGTCTCTAACTAACCTGCCAAGCAACAGCTTCGTATCCAATATCATAGCCCACAGGTGTCAACGTAAGAGTAATCTGTAGATACCAGTCACTTTAGACCTATGGTTCACCTAGTGGGACCGCAAACCTCGATAGGCTTCGACCATTCCGTGCCTTGTTGTGGAGGAAGGAAGACGATACTGCATATTTCCAAAGCCCCAGGAGATGGGGGCTAAAACCCGAGTCAAACCCACAGTACAATGTCCGGAGGGCACCACACCTTCGTGAACCTTAGTGATTTCATCCCCTCGCGAAGAGTGGGCTGGAAATTAAAATCCCGTCGAATTGTAAGGAGTTTCTTAAATGCCGCAGTAAAAGGATCCAGTCTGGTACGTCTTGTAATATTGTTGTCGGGGGAACTCATCTGCCACGCACATCAGGAGTAAGGACAACTCTATGGTGAAACATACCAGTATTTCAATTTCGCTAACTAAATGTGTTATTTTGGGACGTGTTGATACCTGATAATTCCAGCACGAAACACACAGGTCCCACCATTCTTGGGTCATACGATGACAGGTGGAATCGCTGTTTGGGCGGTTTGGATGCCCTCGACTGATCCGAATCATGACAGCCATGGCATTCTCGGTTCCCTGGAAAGGAGTTCGCCGCGTAAACAATTCCTGTATGCGGCATAGTTGAGTAACACGAAGATAGACAGTGAGCATCCCTACCAGCGCCGTCATTCCAAAGGCCCATACATCACCTGCAGCACTAATTTTGGCAGGGTCTTCCCATATTTCTGGGGCCATGTATTTATACGTTCCTCCATGGGGTTCAGAGATCGCGATGGACAACGAAGACTCGAGTAGAGCGGAAAGACCAAAGTCAGTTATCAACGCATGACCATCATTGGAAATTAGGACATTGTCCTGTATAGATGTCAAGAGTAAATTGAGGCGAAATACATGGAACCCTTACGCCTTTCAAGTCACCGTGGAATACTGGCCCCGGTTTATGGCTGTGGAGGTATGCGAGCCCTCTTGCTATCCCGAGAATCTGCAGTCGGACCACAACGTCAGCCTATGTCAGTGGAAGTTAGGGGGATTTCAACCGACTAGAGGGCGAGGATCATTTGTTCTGTCTTGGACATAGTGATGTGCATTCCCCATTTCCATCCATTCGATCACCATTGACAAAGTAAAGTCGAAATCGGTGACAACGCCAAGCAGGACGATGATGTTCTCATGACGGAGTTTCGACCACACATGGACTTCGCGGAGAATGCGCTGGATAATAGGATAAATTCAAAGGAGAAAAAATCGGACTCGATCAAGTAAAATACCTGGAGCGTTTTACGATCATTCTTGGGAGTGAAACGGGCAGTCTTTATTGCTACCCTGGTTTTCTTGTCGAGAGTGCCTCGATACAAGAGAGCATTGCCTCCAACAACGGGACTGATGTTGCTACGCACCACTCGTCCATTGAGAATATTGATCTTGTGTCTTTCTGCCCGCTCGGAGAACCACTGAAGGACTTCTGAATTATTCATGGGAGAATTCAAAGCACGAAGGAACTTTGCGCATATCTATTATATAAATATATACATGTATGCTGGGTGAACGTTTGAACGCCCAATCTTGAGATATCATCATTGTTCTCAGTCCCAAAAGACATCACGATATACGTAAGCACACAACGTTGCAGTCCATACAGGTCCTCGAAATGTGATATGTACATACCGTGTGGCCGTTGGTTTTCTTTCCCTCGTGAGCTCACGTACGCTGGTTAAATTGGCATTGGCGCAAGAGAGAATCAGCATACCCGTAGAATCTAGATACGTTCTGATGGCAGCCGAACAGAACAGAACAAATAAAGTTAGTGGCGCTTCAGGAGCTTCAACGGTAAGTGATGGATTGATTATCACGGCCTGTTGAAGATCCTTTTGGAAGTGGGATTGTTATCCCGCCTTCGTCAGGAGGCAAGCACCTCCAGACTGGAAATGGAGCAACCTGAATGCCATTGCAGGTCTTGGCGCTGAAATATGCAACTATCGGAACAAGCTCCCAGAGGCTCCAGCTGTTTGCTCAATGTAGAATCTGATTAGTAGTGTTGCCGCCGAACTGAACCCAATTCGAAGTAAGTTCAGACTCGGTTCGAAAGTGCAAGGGTTCGTAAGAGTTCGGTACAACGAACTTCAACGAATTGAGCTCTACGTTAGTCCCTACCCGAGCTGTCTAGGCTGCCATTGGTTGAGCTCAGCCAGCCGACTTCGTCTGACTTCAGTTCATTTTCAGTCCGAAAATGAAGTCAAACGATGACATTTGACTTCGGTTTGATTCAGCTCAGTTCGCAGCAACACTAACTGATTGGTGAAGGAAAACACCGTGAAGGCCCTGAGTGTGCCTGTGATAGCCGAAGTGTCTGCCCTGAAGAAAACCAAGGGTCTACATTATGTTCTGTGTAGGGTTGCTTCCTCGGATGAGATCCACAAACTGGTTGATTTACCATTGTGTGAGAATTATCGGTAGCGGGGGAACACAGTATTTAGACTAAATCCAAAAACATATGAGTTTCGGATGTTGTAGCAATTGTGTATTATGGTCACTGCAAGTAAGGTTTAGATGAAACTCCCATGGGAACACGGCCTCTGCACGTTACGTGCATCTGCGTGGACTTCATAAGGCAAACCTTATGCAAGAAGACGCTTAGCGTATCGCCTCATTGCACCTCCCCTCCAACCAGCATCGCAAGCAGATGACTGAGAACAGCACAGTCAGGGGGCTTCGCCAGCTGTCTGAGCAGGCCAAGAAGCTTCATATCAATCTCAATGGGTTAGTTGACCGAGAGGAATCCACTCCTCCCATTGTTGGCAGTAAAGTCCTCATATACAAGGGCAAGTTACACCCAGAATACATGAGAGTTGCGGTGAAGTCAATTCGTTTCGTTCTTCGAGGAGAAAGAAAGGCCGTCAAAGTAGAGTCTTCACCCGTATCTACAACCTCTGTCTAACTATTTTACAGCGTGTACTTCGAGACATCAAACTCTGGACCAGGCTTCAGCATGAAAATGTGGTTCAGGTGTTCGGCATTGCGACGGAGTTTGATTTCGCTGTGTCGATAGTATGCCAGTGGATGGAGCTGGGAAATGCCCATGACTATGTACAGGACAAGGCCATCGATCCTCGATCCTTGGTACGTCAGAACAGCTGAGACATCTGACCGTCAGTGTAGAAACCAGTTTTTCAGCTCATGGGAATTGCAAGAGGATTGGATTACCTTCATAACCATAAGTTAGGCCCTATATTCCATGGCGAGCTGAAAGGGGTAAGTTCAGTGTCTTCGAATTCTACAGTCCACTCGATGAAACTATGGTAGCGACACGTGCACATAGCCGAGGATGGAAGACCAGTGCTTACTGATATCGGATTGTCTTCATTTGTGGAATCTTCCTTTGTCATGATGGCAACTTCATCCGCTGCTTGGTCCACAAGATGGATGGCTCCAGAGATATTGGAGGAGTTCAAGGGTGCAAGTGCTGAAGGGGACGTCTGGGCATTCGGGATGACAGCCTTGGTGTGTTTGTATCCTAGTAGTTCTCTGGGGCCAAGCTGACAGTTCACAGGAACTTTTTACTAGGAATCCACCTTTTATTGACATTACGAACACCTACGGTGTCATAACAAGGATTATACGAGGGCGACCGCCGGAGAGACCTTCTCCCGAGACTACATGCTATCGTTTGACGGAGGAGTGGTGGAGAATATGTGGCATGTGTTGGAGACATCGACCATCCTCGCGCCCTCGGATTTCGCGCATTGTTGAAGCTATTGAGAATCTCATGCACCCGACAGGTCAAACGACCCAAATGCTAACCTCGCCATCTGCTGTCGCTCCCACTGGCCTGGGATCGACAACCAGAGTGTACACAACTATTATTGGGGTCAAACTGTTCGATATTCTTGCCATGTTACGTAGACACTTACCGTCGGTATGATCTCTCTGGATCTGGTCAATGACTTAAACATCACGGTGTTGAGTACTAATCATGTGCTGTATCACCCACTTCTCGCAGGTGCCATCAATTTCAGGAATCTACGAATCACCTCGTCAGTTCATTTTCCTTCCTCCTGACGGTACACCCGGGGTCGCAACCGATTTGGATCATATGCAGGTGCAGTGGACTACACAGGGACATCTATGGCATATATAATAAGCATTTCTTAAGATCACATTAACGTTAACGCCGAAAAACATTCACGGCAAACAGTGCACCCCAGTAGCCTGGCAGGTTTGTCCAGTTAGTCATGGTATCTTTGTTTACTAAATATATCACAGGTCTTCAACTTAAACAGTGACAGTAAGTCTCTCACTTATTTGTCGCTTGATTGATTTACGTTTGTTTGTATACAGAAGAGGGTTTCCTTACTACCCTTCCGCAAGAGTAAGTTTATAAAACTATGCCGAGTTGTCTTCATTGGCTTCATTATTACTGAGCAGTGTTGGGATTGGACTGGCGACTACGATGGATGGTAGTAGTGCTGTGCAAAAGATCCATGTACGGGATTTCAATCATGCACCAGTAAGGCGTTAAGATTTGGGCATTTGTATCATCCACCAACACGGTTACTCATAGCCTGGACACGCCATCATTATGAAAAGAGATGATGGCCATGTTGTGCTTGGGAGAGCCAAAAAATACTCTCTAGCACCATCGAGACAAATCCTCGTGAAGAATGAAAGTGGAAGTGAACAAAGGCTGGCGATCGGTCTCTATTATGTTCGTAGCTCCAATAAAGTTTCTGATATTCTTTTTAGGATCATATCATATGGGACACCAGAAAGGTGAACTTCAATTCCGGGCATTCCTAGTTGCCCCTATTCCGTGCGTGGCTCTAGTTTCCTCGGAGATACTCACCCATTTTCTATCAGGAATGCTACGAGCTTCTTCTGTGAACGGGCCTTGGTACTCAATGCCTACTTGACACAAACCCTTCAAGGTAAGGCACTAGAAATTGAAGAAAATGCCGCTGAATCCCTTCCTAGCGGGACAGGTGATGACTCCAGAGATCCTTGCAGCATCAGATCCATTATTTGCTCCCAGTGATCCGCACGTCAGGAAGCTTAAGGGCGTGAGTCTGGTCTGTTCCATGCGGTAATGTGAATGAAGCAACTCAAGCCCTACTAGGTGTCTGCCTGGCGCCTCGTTTCTGTAGGACAAGGAAAGATGCAGCTTGTAGCAGCGCCTGCATCTAAATCAAAGACTGTGTAATGCTGAGATATGAATATTATCTATGGTACTTCTGATGTATTTCCTGTGCTACACTTGTACCCCTGAACAGAGAGCTGAATTTCCCTAACGTAGCTACAACCGCAAGGGCGAAGCTAAGTGGGCGGTATGCGCTAAGTATAGCCGAGAAATTGTGAGCGGGGACATGATCTGTATGGTGCTACTACATGAGCCACGAGCTACTCGGTGTTTCTATTATGATTGGCCAGGGCCACAAGGTCAAGGATAAAGAGGTAAGAAAGAGAGGTGAATGTCTGAGGCCTAATTTGCACGTACAGAACTCTTTAGATATTGTTTACATAAGTGGATGTGAGTAGCGAAGTCCAAAGGTATCGTGAACATGGTATACAGTGAGGGAGCGTGGATCCATCAGTTCAAGATCCTAGGTGAGACAAGGAACAAAGGGTATCAATGAGAAATTAAGTGAGACAGATAAGTCTACAGACGTGACACAAATAACCAGAGCTACATTGCATTTTGACGAGGAGAAAATCTGGAGACGTGAGATGCGTGACCAGAAGGCTGAGAGCATAATATTGCAACCTGTTCAAGTATGAAATATTGAATCGAAATAAAGGCGGTCTACCGCATGAGGGAAAAGAAGAAAAAAAGCCATTGAATGAAACGCGGAAATGTTAGTATCACAACATCCCTTGCACCGCCGCCCACCTGCCATAGTGCTCCACCGAAAACCTGTAGGCCGTGATTTTCCTCAATTTTGGCATGAGTCGCGCAAAACACCGCGAGATTGCAGCAACGTCACGGATCGGCGAGTATCCTACCTGCAACCTCGTGATGCGCATATTCATGGTAGTGGCAGGGAGCTCCACTGGTGGTGTCGCCGTTCCATCGAAGGCGAGGTGTAACGATGCCAAGTTGCGACAATAAGTCAGCAGCACGATCAGTGCATTCACTGTTGCCCGAGGTTTCGTACAAGGCTTGACACTTCCTGTCCCAAATGCGAAGTGTGTAATGGCAGGCCATGATCGAGCGATATCGCTGAACGCAGTATCGTCAAGCTCGCCACTGTCAAAGGTATCTAGGTCGACTATACGAAGGGAACGGAACGTAAAGAGCGGGGATAAGGCCTGTAACTCAAGTGGAAATGTTCGCGGCAGTTCCGGGGAACTCGAGGTCACCAGCTTAATTGAGAGTTCGCGTAGTGCAGTCTGATCAAGGTGCTCTGGCAGCATGCACAGCAACTCCATAATGTCCTCAGTGGTGGAGCCATCCACATAAACCTTTAAGGTGAATGACTCTGGAAAGCCATATGCCTTGTGTAAGTAGCGAACATATCGACCTGCACTGCCCCCATCAAGGGAGAACGTGCGGAGCGTGGCAGGTAAGCTACCGATGTAAACAGGGGAAGCGGTGTTGTCCAGCTCGATCGAAAGGGATTCCAAGCCTCGTCTCGAGGTGAGTTGGTCCATAACAGTCTGGGGGAGAGCCAGACTACTAAAGGAACGAAGCTTTGGCCATCTCTGTACAATAGCAGCCACCTGTTGAGAAAAGGTAGGTGGTACAAAAAGGGCGAGAGTTGAGACATTTGGGCACAGCGTTGACAGCTCTGAGAGTATTGCGACATCGGGCGAGTCTTGCGGTGGCCAGAAGACAAAGAGTGTGACGTCGGTGACGCGTTCACCCACCAAGTATTTAAGGGTGGGTGCAGTAGGGCGGTCCGTCCACACCAGGTGGGTTAAATTTGGCAATAACGGAAATTCTGCCTTGGTGTACCTGGCCAAAGCAGTGATTGCATTGTATTGAGATAACGCATGAGCAGTAGTTGCATTGTATTGAGATAACCCATAGATTGTAGTGTCTGGAACCCCAAGTGACCTGACATGGGAAGCATATTTGCAGAAGGTGAGCCAGTGTCTCTCTTTGATGCGTTTTCGTGGCTGGGGTCGCCGTAAGTTGGCGTACAAATGCAGGAAGACAAGACCTACTATACGCCATCGTCTTTCTGTCCAGGCACCGCGCGGTAATAACTTGATAAGGGGGTCAAGGTTATCTAGTTTTGCCCATAGTATGGCGACCGCGGGCTTGTGGAAGGCACGACATGTCCTTGCCAGGGATGCAAGGGTCCGCCTTCCAATTGCTTGGTCTCGAATGATAGGCTCCACGTCATCAGGTGGCTTTTCGTCCAACTGGCGAACGAAAGTGAAAATATGGCTGGTAATTTCATAAAGGAAGAGACAGCGGGACATTAAATGCGGCGATGATAAGCCTTGCCGAACATGAGAGCGTTGGACCCTTTCAGAAAGAAATCTTAGTTGACTTAGTTAAATAACCAGCAGAAAATTTTACCCATCGCCGAAGTGCTGCCACGGAGGACAAGGAATGAATAAAGACATCTGCTTGACAAAGAGCTCAGAAGAACGCTGACGCAAGTAGACGACCCTTATCAGTTACCGAATTGACCAACTAACTTAGTCCGCAGAGACTGAGACGTTGTTTATTTACGCGCAACAAATCTCAGTACACAATCTTTCATCGTTGTCTACCACCACCTCAACTTTGATCTCAAGATGTGGTGTAAGCAGTAGTCCTCAGTAGTCACAATGTATATAGTTCTATGATGAAGTATAGAACATACTATTACATAAGTGATTTTTTGGGTATGGGCACTGCACATGTGGCAGAGGCATCACAAAAATCCAATTTTTGATGTAAATGTTTGTAAGCATTTGTAGGGACTTCATAATAGTCCAACTCAATAAGCATGGTATTTTATTTTATTTGACCTGTCATTCAAGAAATGAAATAAAACATATTGAATAGCTCATTTATCTGTCATTTTATTTTTCATGGTGCAGTTGTGGAGAGTAAATATGCCAGGAAGCTGACCAAGGAAAAAAAAACTAAGTCTGTGGACATATGTAGAATATGTAGGACATCAGTGGCAGCATTGGTGTCATGACCATGTGACTCTGCAGCACTCACACTACCCTTCTAGCTCACCTCTGCTAATACTCTGTCACATCTGCTCTTGTACTATGCACCTCTGCTCCATTTTCCCACATATGTCCTCCATTTAGTATCTTTGTAATACTCTTACATCTGGCCATTCCATTGACCTCTCCATTCTACTACTACTCTCTATTAGGACTACCCTTTGATCTGTTTACAACTTAGGTACTAACCTCAGTTTATCCTCCTCTGTTCTTGCACTATGTATTTCCAATATGACCTCTATCAGAGTTACGAGGTGCAGTGGGACACTAATAATGAGTACAATGAGTGAAGCTCAGCTTTGGAGACAAAGGCTAATATATTCAATACCTAATAACGAGTACAATGAGTGAAGCTAGACAACATAATTAGTATTGTACTCATAGTAAATGACAGATAAAGGTCTCACCTCAGCTTCAGAGATGAAGGCTGAGGTGTTCAAGTCAGAACATGACGAACTAAATATCCTACACAGAATGAGCTTGGAGAGCTGTACTGGAACTATGTGGCAAGGTACATTGTAACAAATGAATAGTAAATTGGATCAGTCAAGTCAAATCAAAGTGAAACAACATCAAGTAAACATATCTGCAGTCATGCTTGACATTTCTCAGACTGTAAGGCTCTGAGTTCTGACAACCTCCTCCTTTTGTACAGTACTCTTCTACTACTATGACCTCTGCAATCATGTTACTCTTACCTCCACCCTGTACCTTATCTCCACTTGTCATATATAAGCTCCTGTACTCTGAGGGATTATCCCTCAGTTTGAATATTGACTTCAATTCTCCCTCTTTACCTCTTCTGAGCTTTCTTTGCTCTCTCTAAGATCTCTAGTCTATGTCAGACCTCTGACTAGCTAGTTACACCCTCCACTCCAGCCCCTCAACCTCTGAGGGCTGGGATATTGCAAGGGAACAGCACATAAGCTGAGTTCAACATCCTCCCCATCTGGACCTTGACCTAGGTCACCCCTTGCTCACTCCATTACCCTCCAGAGATCTGTTTGTAACAATTGGTGAACAAGACACCAATACCACAGGGTCATACAACATGTGCTGCACTGACCTTGCACACATTATACTTCTGATGCTGCCCAATTGGGAGCCCCCTCAAGCCTCAGAATGCTTGGATAGTGAAGATATCCACTCACACAACCTAATTCAGCCTACTACAACCTTCAATAGCAATACAACATTTCAGGACAGTGGAAACCTCATCTGGGGTAACCCACATCAATCCTCTGTTGCTTGTGATACACTGCATGGAAGGAGAGTCACCATACAGCCAATATTGGTCCTGGAAATGCTGGAAACATTGATCTCAGTAGCTGGAGTTGTTGAGCAAATAGTGTTAAGCACTTGAGTTTACAAAATAAGCACTAACTATCCACTCTAGGAGATTTGTCATGTGCAACATCACTGACAGAAATGCACTTGCATGTGTTTACCACAGCATGTGATCTTATGACCAGTTATGGGACATTACCAGTGTTACTCCTTGTATGGAAGTGTTCCAGACACTTATGATGTATGTATGACATCATAGCTTCCATGGTGCTCTGTCATGTTCCATGCTTACTCAGTACAATACTGAAGAGACACTTATATGGCAACTCATACTTACCATATATAGTTCAACCCATGAGTTGAACAAAACTCATGTATCATGCACAGACCATGTCTGAGGCATATATATACTGGACCCTCAGGTCCACAAATAAAAACAGTTTTAACTCAACAGTTGAAACAAGTGTTCAAACCTCCCAACTAGAAGATTACCCTGGGTAAACACTAAGTAAGTCTTAAGGTCCTTATCTTAGAACTTCTGCTGTGTAGTAGAAGTAGCCTTAGGCTCTAGCCTGAGTCTATCTGAACTTGGTGTTGAACACCAAGTTCAGTCTCCTGACTACTGTACTTTGCTTTAGGTTATGAGCCCCAAGCTCATCACCTAGGTCGACATCTACCAACCTTGCAATGACTGAGCAAGGGATGCCACCTGATGATGGCTTGTGGTTTACCTGGAGAATCTTGTTGGGTCTCCTCAACACACTCTCATTCCTTTGAGGGATCCAATGGGTTTATATGCAGTTGCCTTTTTGGCAGGCTGAGTTTTTCTTTGCCATATCAGCCATTGCATTTTTCACACTCTGTGTTGAGATGCAGCATGCACCTGATTATCATCACTCTTATCGAGTGGCAGCTTCAGTGAATGATTGTTTTGGGACTTGGAGAGTCCAGGTGGATCAGACCATTGGTCCTCCTCCTATGGATGCTCCAATGCTGGAAGATCTGTCAGATCCTCCTACATATTCTATGTCAAACCCACTGCCTCAGTATGAATCCCACATAACTGAGGAATCAGCAGTGTTATGCTTTTTAGAGGCAAATCCAGGGATTTCCCTGGAAGAGCTATGATATAGGCTAGACCAAGCTTTCATTGATGCTGCAGAATGTATCATAGACTCTGTCAGACAACAGTGCATTATTCAAAGTGCACAGATCTACTTGTCTGAAGGATGAGTGCAAAGTCATCTTGAGATTACTCCTCTACAGCCAACTTTTCTTAGGCTTAGAGGAAGTCAGATGCTGCAAATGCAAGCATCCTTGCCTTCTCATTTGCATACTAGTGGAACTTTTATTGGATATACCAATGCTGACAGTAATCCAATCCCAGTTCCCTATCAGGTAATTGACATCCAAGATGATCCTATACTCAAAGCAAACCCATTGCCCATACCAACACCTTTAAATGCAACCTCCTGTGCAACCCCCTTATCTGATCCCATCCTACTGGGCATACAACAGCCCCCTTCCTTCCCAATATGGGGATTGGCACACACCAACTCCCCCTCTGCCTCCTTCTCAACAGATAGTTATGCCAGCCTTGGCAATGCCAGCCACAACACCAGCTTATCTCCCTCCAGGTCACCTGCTTTGGCAGAGGACACCCTCTTTGGTTCTGACTCATCCTAATACCCCACAGCATCTTTCAGCACCTCACTGGTTGAGAGCTGTCACCACTGAGAGTAATGATGTGGAAATTAAGGAAGAGTTCAAAGACCTAATTTTACCAGCAGAGTTTAAAAGGGAGGTATCTCCATTAGAGCAAGGTGAGGTTATGCCAGAGCTCACATATCCTAAATTGCTGGAACCTGGAGAGATAGAAGTAACTGGTTTTTTCTTTGGTGATGAAGAAGATCCAAACAACTTCTTGATGAAGGCAGAGGTAAGATGGGAAGAGGAAAGAAGGAACTGCCAGATGATGGACAGAGAGGATTTCACTCCTGGTGCTCTGTGCATGCATCCAAATTATGAGACAGAATGGTATGTGACAAGAGGAGAAGCAGTGTTGGTCTGAGACTACAAACCATGGATGACCATCTATGGTCATCAGTATCCTGCAATGCCAGGAGTCATTGTTATTGGGAAGAGGCCTACCCCAGCTGAGATTTTCACTCTGGGCTATGGTGACATTTTCTCCCTTTATTTTATTGCTAATGACATATATCTACCATGGATGAGAGCATATGGACTGGAGGTCATGAGGAACTCCACAAGATTTGCTCAGGTTAATCCCAGCAATGCATTCAACTGCCATCCCTTCTTCCACACATACTATTCTCATCCTTATTTGGTTCTACAGCAAGATTTTGCTTGGTTCTTACAGCTTATACAGGATCATGTCAGCATCCTTAATGACCTGAGAGGCAAGATCAAGATCCTTAATCTTGAGGTGATGCACCCTCACCTCTCCATGGTCTACCATGAAGACTGAGAACCAACACTGCCTACAGATTTATCAGAGTATTTTGACATACCAGATGCACCAGGCACACCTGGCTCCATTTTATGCTCCCACACCATATGTCATGGATATTAACTTCCTGTTGTCAACTACTGCTCTTGATGATGAAAACTTCCATAGTATACCTCTTTGCAGGAGTATACATAAAAACCATGTATGCTTTAAACATATGATTGTTCCTTTTATCTTTGTACAAAAACTTCACCTCTTCATTGAATCATTTTCTTTTGTTGCACACCCAGTGTATGCACATGGCAGAATTGCTGATAAGGAATTTCACCCAGAAGTCTTTCAAACCCCTTATCCATCATGTGCCATCAAAGCATGGGAAGTGGAGAAAAGCACCTCTTTCCTTGATTCTGTGTTAGGAACTGGCAATCCAATCAAGCAAGTTTCCAATCCACACTATTTCCCAGAGCTGCAATTTGGTGTCATAGAGAAGGATGCTGGTTCAGGGTTTGTTCCTCCAAAGAGAAATTGAAGGGACTGGGTAGAGTCCAAAACAATGAAGAAGAAGATTCAAAGGAGAGTTGATGTGGTTGATCATTGAAAGGTCAGGAGACAGGAAAATGCCCTCAAAAGAGTGCAAGGCTTGATGGGACCAAGGCAGAGACCAGGGATGCATAATGGAAAGCATAGGTTGCAGAAGGCTCCATCCCCAGTACCACCTTCTTTTGTTCCCTTTTTAACATCTCAGTCAAACATGTTTGCTGACTGGTTCATGTTTAATTGTTTGTTTTAGGCACAATGGCAGCAAAAGATGTTCTCACTTTTGTTCCCCTTCTTGACAGCAACAACTACAAAATGTGGCATGACTCCCTTGATGTGTTTGCTATGGCCATGGGCTTTTACCAAGCCTTTACTGAAGATACTCTGGTAGCAGGAGCTGGAGTAACTGCTGCAGATGTTCAAGCCTTTCAGGACAAGGACATGCAGGCACAAGGAGTTAGTAAACTCCACATTGCCCCTTCCTTCTATCATCATATGAAACCTACTACCAAGGAAACTCTCACTGAGATAGAGACTGCCTATGGCAAGCCCAGAAAAATCAGCTCTTTGTCAGAGATGAGATCTCTCTTCCAACACTGTATTAAACCAGGAGCCAATCCTGTCAAAGTGAATAAGCTCATTGTGTGTGCTGATAGGCTAAAGGGTGCAGGGTTTCCTACAGATGACAAGATCCTCACAATGGCCATCCTGATGGCATTACCTCAGGATTGGGAAAATGTTATATTGTTGATTACCACCATGGTTGCAGATGCAGACTTTAAACTGTCTGGTGTTATTCCTCACATCCAAAAGGAATATCAATGAAGGACCTTGGGAAAAGGAAGGAGTACCATCAACCAGCAATGGTATGAGGGACCATGACACAGTCAAAACAAGTCCCTCATTCATCGGCTCTCTAATGTTAAACCAGCCATGAATACTTCATATCCAGTGTGGAACGAATTTCCCTGGTGTGCCAACAAACCTTGCAGGTGCAACCACCTATCAGGAGAGACATGCTCAGTTAGCAGGCTCAAAGTATACTATTCTGGTGGCAGGCAACAGATTTGTTGTGAGCCGAGAATTGTCCCTGTGCCTACTAATACCCTGAGAGAATTCCAGGGTAAGGGTTGCAGAAAGGGACACTATGCCAGTCAAGGCAATGAAGGCCCTCCTCAAAAGGGTGGCAGAAAGTCTTCAAGGCAGAGGACTTGCCCCAATAAAGGCAAAGGAAAGGCCAAGCACCACATGATTCATGATGATGAGTCTATGGGATATATCCAGGAGCTGGAGGAAGCTCCTACCTATGATGACAAGGACTTCACTTATATGCAGGCAGAGTATCACCAGGCAACTGAAGTCAACTGTCTCACCTTCTCAAAGGAGGAAGCCAAGGTTAATATGACTGATTTTTACCAGAACCTTGAGGATAGAGATGTCTCATATCATATGGACAAGGACCAACCAGTCACCAGTTCCTCAAAGCTCACCATTCAGCAGCTTGATGAGCAGCTAGAGTTAATATGAGCAGGATATTTGGAACCACTTGCCACAGTTCCTGAGATTGATATTCCTGAAGAGCTTTACAAGGACTCAGTCAATCCTCTTACTGCAGAGGATTATGACTATGATGACCATGGTGATGGTCCAATGGCTATGTGTGAGTCTTCCACATCTGCCTCAAAGTACAAAGTTTCTTATTCATACCTCAATCCTATTCCAGAGTATATTGGAATAGAGTCAGAAGGTATTGAGGAAGGAGACTTGTATTATCTTGTACAATGGGTAAATGCTGCAGATATTATGTGCCCTAGTTCTGAATGGTATAAACCATGGGGTCTTGACTACCATGATCAACTCCTCCCTCACCAACTTGCACCAGGAGTCACAATCCTGGATGTGAGAAGAAAGTCACTTGAGTTTCAGCCTTTCTATTGGAGTCTTAACCATAAAACAGGACTTTGGGCTCCAGCCTACTATATTCCACAATATAATATTGATGGATACAATGTCAATGGAGAACCTCTTGACATGTACACCTGTTGACACGATAGCTATTCGTGTCTACAGGTTATGTTACTTGACCATTATATTTCAGTCACATTATTATTGATGACTTACCACACACGTGACCAGTTATCACAGATACCCAGATATCACATGGAACCATTCTATCAGTATCCTTCTATTATGTTCTACAACCTTCTATCTCCATATAGAAGCTTACTCCTTCCATTAGTAGTAGTTGTAGTTACAATGCTCTGGAATTACTCTGTGTGCACAGACCATGTACAGTATGTATATATACTGTACTCGAGGGCCCTTGTCCCTCAGTTCGAATCCTATATTCTCTCATCTCTACTGAGTGCTCAAGTCCCTCAATACTTGATTACTCTACTTAGCAACATACTCATTCTTCAATAACTCAAGCACAAACCTCCAGGTGAGCCAGAGTTGCTGCACTACTTCCTGCCCCTTGTTTGTTAGGTTATGAGCCCTGCCAGGCTCTGACATAGTAGATGATTGTATTCAGCCTAATGGGCGATTCCCCAATCCAATCTGCTATGCTTAGCTGGCTGGCAGACTTGTGCTTTGCAGTTACTTTCAAGTTACAGTATATAGCCTTTGCTCTTACAATAGCTTTGGCCTATTGGTCATTAAATGACAATGTTCCTTTCAGAGTTGTTCCACTCTTCACCTATATGGTCTACCTCACTGTTTGTGTTGTATCCCTCTTCTGGTGGAGAGATGCCCCCGTGGCACTCCCACATCTGATCGCACCTGCTCTACCTCTGGACTTTGAGTTCCACAAAGCCTTTCAGGGATTGGAACCTTTTCCCCTTGGGGAGAATGGTTATCCCACAAGCTTCAATCAGAGTCCTCCACTCTTCAATTGGGCATTACATGCTTTTATGGATTATGACTTTAACCACTTTTATGATTACCTTCTGGTTATTGGGCAGTTCGTATTTCCTCAACTGGACTTCTGGTTACCACAGCAGTATTATATGCAGCAGACCTTCTCGGTTGCACAGCAGTTGGGAATTGGCTTTGCCAAATCCTTCAGAACTTATATGTTCTATGCCCCCTGTCGAGCATTACCTGACCATGTCCTCTTCAACAACATCACTCCCTTTGATCTTTTTCTCATGCAACATTGCTTATCCAGAAATGATCTCTGGTTCTTCGACGACCAGTTCGTGGAACTTGCCACCAAATTTGGTTCTCAGAACTGACTTTACCCCTCTGCAAGTGATTTGGGAGAGATGGGGTTCCA
This sequence comes from Scleroderma citrinum, assembly GCA_029372045.1. Classification (NCBI taxonomy): domain Eukaryota; kingdom Fungi; phylum Basidiomycota; class Agaricomycetes; order Boletales; family Sclerodermataceae; genus Scleroderma; species Scleroderma citrinum. The sequence continues at coordinate 688,879 of JARFMN010000014.1, forward strand.
AGAGAACCAGGAGGATGGACAGTCAAGCAGGAATGCCTTCCCAGATCTGGACAGTATCGAACTCAATGGACCTATTGACCAGGGATTGGAGGAGGAAGCTGGGATTAGAAGAAGAGGAGTTGAAGGAAAAGGAAAAGGACGTGTCTTATAGGCGCAGCCTCAGGTGGTCCAATTTTGTGGATGCTACTGAGCTCAATTACCTCATTGCAGGTATCATGTCTGGGGGAGCGAAGACTCACTGTATCTTCACTAAAGCCTTCTATCGGGAGGCTTCTCAGTCACCCCTTCTCTTCATTACCAGCTCTTTTTCCATGCCTGAAAACCCTTTTATGGAGATCCACTGGCTTTTTCACGGATCTTATGAGGCACCATCAGCTAAACTGACATGGTATTCAACCCCCCACAGTATCACCAACTTCTGGGGTTTTGATTTCCCTGCTCTTAACGATGAAGACCCCTCATTACTCACTGTCCCCACCTTCTGGATTGACATGCACCCCAACAAGTACTCACCAAACTCGATCTGGGTTCACCCTCTTTGGGATCCTTGACCATTTAGAGGAGCAATTCCTGCCATCCATGCCTGGAACAAGTACCTCAACAAGCACTTTAGGAGAGCTTTTAAAAGAGGAGCTTCAAACAAAAGCTCTTACTTACCTGTGTGCTTGGACCAACAGTCAGATGCCTGCATTGGTCTCTGGCTTTCACAGGTCATCAACACATGATCTGATCCTAGGGTTCAAGCCCATCTGGACTCACTTGAGTTCTGCTCTCTCTTTCCTGTCCATGGAATTGCCTGGTGGCCTGGCAATGTCACCAGTGAACATCCTCATGGACTTGCATCTTGGCAGCTTGACCTTTGCTGAATCAACCTCCTTCCTGTACTGGAAGATAATGGCTCTGATCCCACATCTTAGGGTTGATCCTAGAGAAATGGAGGGCGCCTTCAACATGGTACTCCATTATACCTATCCTAGTCCAACCTGGATAGAACAGCCATACTCCAGAGGAGGAAGAGTATACAACGATCTTTTGGACTTATCCACGGTCTCTTTACATACCTTTGCAAATCCCTCATATCTCATGATTCATTTTCCTTCTGAAATTTTTCCTGTTTCACTCTTGGAAATGACTAACTTGGAATCATTGGGGATCCAACTCCCCAACTACCACTACTGTCCTGACTATGATCTAGGACACTTTTTTGACCTTAGACTTCTGGATCCAACTCTGGTTGTAAGACCTATTGTCACTAGACCTAGGATTCCTCCTAGAGTCATACCTGTGGTAGCAGTTCCAGTTATCATTCCTTGACCTTTAGCCTTGATTCCAGATATGGATGATTCTTTCTTTGATCTATTGCTCTTACATGATTTGTAGCTATGGCAGATGAAAAATCTGGGTTTATGAAAAATATCCCCATTTTTGACACAACCAACTACCTGATCTGGGCTATCTCAATCAAGAATTTCTTATGAGTTCAAGGAACTTGGCTAGTGGTAAATGGTACCATGACCTGACCGCTGACCACAGCTCCTGCTGCTGGGCAACCTGACCCACTGCCAACTGCAGAACAGTTAGCATGGGACACACTCGACTCTAAGGCTCTAGGAGCCATTATGGGCCACTGCAAACCTATTGTCCAAATAGAAATGGACAGGTTTGCGACTTCCCACAAGGTATGGGAATCTTTACTAAACACTTATGGTAAACCCAGTGCTGCCAGAGTTTATGTGCAGTTTAAGCACGCCATGAAGATCTCAATCAGTAATCAGGAAGATCCTCTTCCCAAGATCACTGAGATCAATAATTTGTTTAGTTTCCTTGCCTCAAATGGCATGCCCTTACCCAAGTCTGCACACGCCATGATTATCATGGCTGCTCTCCCATCCAACTGGGAAAATTTCACCACATCTACTCTGGCAACACTTCCTGTCACATTACCTGCTGGTCAACAGGGTCAGACCCTTACTGTTGATGCAATTCTTCCTCACATTAAGGAAGAATACTTATGCTGCCACAGAAGAACCCAACTTCCAAGGACTACTGATAATGTTGTGGGCACCTCTGCCCAGCATGCGCAACAGAACCAGCAACCTAAGTGTCACAAGTGCAGAAAAGGTCACAAGACTGAAGACCACTGGGAGGGAGGTAAACCCCCCATGGTCAATTTACCTAAAGCACAGGAAAAGAAGAAGGAAAGGTAAAGAAAAGGGAGGATCAGGCAAGGCCTCATTCAGTGACAAAGGAAAATGGAAGCAGAAGGCTTCCACACAAGAGGTCAATGAGGCTCAACTCAAGCCTTATACATCCAATGATGATTCCTCTGTCAACCAAGCATATGCAAACTCCAGTATTGCAGAAGTGGGCTGGTCTAATACTTTCCCCTCATCAGCTCCCAGTTCTTCTCTCACTATTTGAACTAAAGTTCAGAGAGAAATGGAGCATGATAGAGTCTGGAATAGTACTAGAACCTATAAAGACCCTTACAATGCTTCTTGTAACAACAGACAGTTTGCACCAGTTCAATATGACTCTGACTGCGAAGGAGCAGCAGGTTTTTATGCTTATATGTCTGACTGTGAAGGATGTCACTGGAAGATAAGTGAAAAGGATGATCATCTTTGGCTAATGGACTCAGGAGCAACAAGTCACTCTACTCCTTTCAAGAAGGACTTCCTTAGCTATGTTGAGTTCAAACAACCAATACCAGTAGGCACTGCTGGAAGCGAAAAGATATACTTTCCAGGTATAGGGACTGTTTCCTTCAATGTTACACTAAATGGAAAACAGGAACGCTGAACATTGTGAAATGTCTTTTATTTGCCCTCTGGAGTGAAACATATCCTGTCTATTCCTTCCCTTACCACCAGACTGGGCTACACCTTTTAAGGTGATAAGACCCACACTTGAATCTACGACACGTGAAAAAGACTCTTCCTTGAAGGCACTCATGTGTTTCACAGCTCCAATCTTCACTGGTTTACAGGAAAACCTATTGGGAAACATGATCAAGGATTGGTTCTTCTAGTGTGTTTGGACAACAAGAATATAAACACATTCTTATCTCTCTTCACCATTGAATATTCTGATGTTTACAAGTTATGGCATTCAAGGTTTGGCCATCCAAGTGATCAGGTAATGCGGAAAATCCCCAACCATATTACTGGCCTTGATCATATACCACCTCAACCTCAACCTTTCCCCTGTGGTGAATGTCTTATTGGGAAAATGCATAACTGTCCTTTCTCTCCATCTTGGACTCAAGCAATGGAACCTCTTGCATTGATTCATATGGATCTCTTGCAGTTTCCAACTGAATCTTATTATCACCACATTTACTGCCTGACCATCATTGGTGACTTTTCTGGCTATGGGTCTACTCTCTTGCTTTGTGCTAAGAGTGACACAGCCAAGTCCTTCATTGATTGGGTTTCTTGGGCTGAACACCAATCTGGCTACTCTGTTAAATTGGTTTGTTCCGACCGAGGGGGGGAATTCATGGCTGCTGCCTTCAAGGAGTTTCTACTATCTAAAGGAATAACTCACCAGTTATCAGTTGCCAATACTCCTCAACAAAACAGTTGAGCAGAACAATTCAATAGAACAGTAATGGAGAAGGAAGAAGTACTCCATCATGCAGCTTGCTTACCCAAGCGCTACTGGAACTTCACTCTACTCACTGCAGTATTTGTCTATAATTGTGCCCCACTTCAAAGAATTCAATGGAAGACACCTTATGAACTCTTTCTGAAGAAGAAACCGATGATCTCATATCTGCGGGTCTTTGGCTGTCTTGCCTATGTCTTCATTCCAAAGGATCAATGAAAAGACAAACTCTCTCCAAAGGCTGAAGAAATGTTATTCCTTGGATATCCAGATGGAACCAAAGGATATATGTTCTTACATCAAAACAAAACAATATATATTTCCACCACCATCACATTCGTCGAGAATGTGTTTACCAACTGTCCCATAGAGAAGTTATGTGACAAAATTGATATACCTCTCCTGGCATCTGGTCCCTCAGAGGACTCTTCTGACGATCAGGATGGAAGTGAGTCTGATCCACCCACTCCAGGTCCTAGACCACCTACTCCAGATTTTAATGATGACAATCAACCTAGGCCCCCTACTCTGAGTCCACCCCAATGCAGGCAGTATCCACCTCCAGTCACTGTAGAGGATTTATCAGACAAAGAGGAACCTGACTCTCCTGAGCCAGAGCAACTGGGTCCTACTCCTGGACCATCCTCACCTGCCTTACCAACTAGATGTGCACAATTGGATTGTATCTGAAATCCAAACCCTGCATATGTGCAACCACAATGACCATCTCCTCCACCTTCAAGAGAAACCCCTAGTCAAGGTTTTCCAGGTTGAAGAAGACATGGACCACATCCTATTCCATCGTTCATTCCACCAGTTCATGATAGAAACCTTCCACCATTTCTCAAAAGACACCCATTTGATCTAATCCTCCTGTCCCTTCTGCCTTAAGAAGATCAGCTCATGTACCTGCTCTGAGGGTAATACCCAATAACATATACAGAGACAAACCACTGACTCAGGTAGAAAGAGAGTCAGATAGGGATTGGGAATGAAATCTCAATAACCCTCCACAACCTCAAAATGAACCAGCTAATATTGATGATCTGTATGAGGACCCTCATCCTCCACCACCTTCACAGGAAGGGGGAGATGTCAACTATTTAGTTCATGAGCAAGGTCGAGAATTCATCGAGTATCTTCTTTCTCAGGCTATTTCAGAGGTACCTAAACAGTACAAGGACGTCTTATGGCTACCAAAGGAAGAACAGGACAAATGGAAAGAAGCAATGAAGGACAAAATCAAGTTGATTAATGACAGACACATCTGGACTCTCGTTGATTGTCCCCCTGATCATAAACCCATCAAATGTCATTGAGTTTTTGCAAGAAAATCAGATGGAAGATATAAAGCTCGCTTAGTGGCAAAGGGCTTTTCACAAATATACAGAGAAGATTATGAAGAAACCTTCTCTCCTGTAGCAAGGTTTGAGACAGTAAGACTGCTCATGGCCTATGCCTGCTCTCAGGATTGGGAGGCTCACTGCCTTGACATCAAAACAGCCTTCCTCTATGGAAAGCTTGATGAAGAGATTTATATGGAACAACCAGAAGGCTTCATAACTCCAGGAACAACAAACAAGGTTTATCATCTTTTGTGCATGCTTTATGGCCTGAAGCAAGCAGCATTAGTGTGGAACAAAGAGCTCCACAAATCCCTACTGAAACTAGGTTTTATTCGAACCAAGTCAGATGCAGGAGTTTATGTCTACAAGACTAAACAAGGCCTAGTTATTTTTGTCATCTATGTCAATGACATTCTCCTCCTATCATCTTCTGCTAAACTCCTGAAAGAAAGAAAAGAAGCATTTATGAAGATTTGAGAAGTTCGCAATATGGGAGAAGTGAAAGAATATCTTGGTATCCAGATTTCAAGGAATTGGAAGGATAAAACCATGATTCTTCATCAACAACCCTACATCCAGAAAGTCCTCAAATGCTTTCAAATGGAACAATGCTGCAGTGTATGAACACCACTACCCAGTGGTTATATTCCTACTCCTATCCCATCCAGTTATACTGCTACACCAGCTCTTCAACAGAAGTATCAGCAGGTGATCGGTTCTCTACTTTATGTCATGCTCAGAACTTGCCCAGATCTAGCCTTCAGTGTTATACACATGTCTCAGTACATGTTGAATCCAACGCAGCAACATCTAGACAAGGCAATGCATATTGTCAAGTATTTATCCTCAATGAAGGATCTATCGATTCACTATTTCCAGAGCAAGTTATCTCTGGATTGCTATTCCAACTCTGACTGGGCTGGAGATAAGGAAACCTATCGTTCTACCTCTGGCTACTCTATATTTCTTGGATGCAATCTTGTTTCCTGGTGATCTCACAGACAACCTACTGTCGCACTCAGCTCCACTGAAGCTGAATATATGTCTTTATGTGATGCAGGTCAACAGATCAAGTGGATTACTACCCTGTTCCAGGAATCCCATCTCCGCTTCACCACTGTCATTCTTTTTGGCAACAACAAGGGTTCTATTCATTTAGCAAATAACCCAGTCGTAGAAGGTCATTCGAAGCACATTAATATCAAGTATTATTGGCTTCACAAGTCTATCAATAATGGAGACTTCAAGTTGGACTATGTGTCCACTGACCATCAAAGGGCAGACTCCATGACTAAGAGTCTTACCTGGCAGAAACATGACCATCATTGCTTGTTACTTGGTCTATACTGAACCAGTTTAAAGCAAGGGGGAGTGTTGACACGATAGCTATTCACATCTACAGGTCATGTTACTTGACCATTATATTTCAGTCACATTATTATTGATGACTTACCACACACATGACCAGTTATCACAGATACCTGGATATCACATGGAACCGTTCTATCAGTATCCTTCTATTATGTTCTACAACCTTCTATCTCCATATAGAAGCTTACTCCTTTCATTAGTAGTAGTTGTAGTTACAATGCTCTGGAATTACTCCATGCACACAGACCATGTACAGTATGTATATATACTGTACTCAAGGGCCCTTGTCCCTCAGTTCGAATCCTATATTCTCTCATCTCTACTGAGTGCTCAAGTCCCTCAATACTTGATCACTCTACTTAGCAACATATTCATTCTTCAATAACTCAAGCACAAACCTCCAGGTGAGCCAGAGTTGCTGTGCTACTTCCTGCCCCTTGTTTGTTAACACCTATGATGGAGAAGACAATTGTGATGAGTGTCATTCTCATCATACCAAGTTTAAGTGGGACAGTGATGTCAAAAGCAGAGATCCTTTAGGATATGTGGGCTTTGCTCTGACTGCCCAATGACTAGCTGAAATTCGTCCTCCTCTTCCTGATCATAGTGATTGGCTGGAGAAACCTCAATATCCACAAGAGATGGCAGATGGGAAGGGAAATTTTGTCCTAATGGATGAAAATCACAACATGCTCAAGATGATTCATGAAAGGGTGACATGCCCCAAATGCAAGGATGAGATAATTTCTTCTTGCACTGCCATGAGCAAGTTGTTCACATTAGCTGTCACAAAGAAGTTGAAGAAGGGAAAGTGTGTATCTTGCCATTGTTGTCTAGACTCACAAGCAACCATGTGTTTGACATGTAAAGGGAAAAAGAGTCAACTGATTCTACTTGACTCTGGAGCTTTGGTTCATTGCACTCACAACCTTGATGACTTTGTGTCATACACTGCATATCCCAATCTGTGCTTGTCACAAACAGCAGATGCAGATACAATTGTAGAGAAATTGGGGATAGGTACCATGATATTTTATCACAACAATAAACTAACAAAGTTACATGGAGTGGAGTTTTGCCCAAAACTCCATATGAGAGTGATTTCAACCACTCAGTTGACCAACAAGGGCTATTTACTGATGTTGAATGTTGAAGGAACTCAAATCTTTGCACCTAATGGTGACCTCTACCTGTGGTCATGCCTGATAGCATCTAGGGGGTCCCTTCATTACATTTGTGTATTTTTGCAGTCTGTAACTGATCAGATTCAAACCATTAGTCCAAAGGAAACCTCCAATCTGTGGCACGCATGGATGGGACATTGTTCTTACAATGCTGTGTGACAATTGCCTAAAGCCACTACCATTTTTCCATTCAAGACCTCAATGATGAACAAACCATGTCCTGGCTGTGCCCTTGGCAAAATGACAGAGAAACCTTATCAGGTCACTTACAAGTGTGCTACTAAACCACTTGAACTTATCTACATGGACTTATGCAAGTTTCCCATCATGTCCTACTATCACAAACATTATGTGGTCACTTTTATTGATGACTACAGTGGATATGCATCCATCATCCCTCTTTCTTTGAAATCTGACACCTTTGATGCCTTTTGTTCATGGCTTGCCTGGGTGCAACATTGTATCTTGGGATGACTTCTCCAGATGTGTTCAGGTTGTGGGGGAGAGTTTAGATCTCATGAGTTTGCTGTGTTTTTGCATGAACATGGGATTGAGCATCATATGACTGCTCCTGATACCCCTCAGCAGAATGGTCATGCAGAGTGTTTTAATCACACAATGGTTGAAAAGGAAGAGGCAATGAGACATTCAGCCTGCTTACCTTCTAACCTTTGGCAACATGTGCTTGAGACTGCAGTGCATGTCTACAATCACCAACCATTCCAACAATCAATATGGAAAACACCTGTAGAGCTGTGGACTGGTAAAAAACCTGATGTTTCATACTTCAGAGTTTTTGGTTGTTTGGCTTATGTTTTCATCAAAAAGGAACACTGTACCAAACTACAAGCCAAGAGTGCTCCTATGATCTTCTTGGGATATGAATCTGGGACCAAGGCTTATAGATTCCTTGATGGAAACAACAGAGTTGTAATAAGTGTGAATGCAATATTCAATGAAGAGGTTTTCCTGCAATGTGCAAAGACTAGTATTAAAGACCAAACCACTGAGGAAACTGAAGACCAACCTCATGAGGACACCCCAATGGAGGTCGCCCCTCCAATAGAGGAACAACCATTTGAGATCCTGCAAACAGTTTGTCCAACTGCCAATCTGAACTCACCAGAGAATATTACAAACCCTACTGGAAGTGGCAAGGAGCCACCAAGAACAGAACCTTCTCAGAGGACTACTAGAATCCCACTTAAGGCAGTACCTTCCCCCCACTATACACCTTATCCAGATTCCACCATTTGTCATTCTACTCAAGAGCAAGTCACTCCTCTTTGACCTGATAATGTGTATGGAGAAAGGACACATCCTGTGGAGGCTGAACAGCAAGCCTTGTCACAGAAGCAAGTCCTGGATAAAGCTGAGGAAGCATTGGACATGGGGGAGCCAATGATTGACTTGCACAAGCTTAGTCAGGAATGTAGCTCTGACTTTGTCAACTATTTGCTTATGCAGAAAGTCAAGGAGAAGACAAAAGTTCCTGTTCATTATTGGGATACTCAGAGACTACCAGCTGAAGATAAAAAGGCTTGGAAAAATGCCATGCACAAAGAAATAGCTGCATTAGGCAAGAGGAAAGTATGGGAACTTACACCTCTACCTCATGGGTGGAAACCTGTCAAATGCAGGTGGGTCTATGCTGTGAAAACTGACAGGCAGAAATGGGCCTGATTAGTAGTGAAAGGTTTCTCTCAGGAATATGGAGTAGACTTTGAGGATGTCTTTTCTCTGGTTGCAAGATTTGAGTCTGTATGAATCATATTATCCCTGGCTGCCCAATACAACTGGGACATCAAGGTGCTGGACATCAAAATGGTGTTTCTATATGGGAAATTGGATGAGGAAATTTATATGGAACAGCCAGAAGGCTTTGTGCAGAAGGGCAAAGAATGCTATGTCTATTGATTGCTCAGAGCCCTATATGGTCTAAAACAGGCTGCTCTGGCATGGAACATTGAACTAGACAAGTCCCTCAAGGCACTGGGCTTTACCCACATCTGTTCTGATGCTGGAATTTATGTGCTACAGAAGAAGATAGGGAGAGAGCCTATTATCATAATCCTCCTGATATATGTTGACAATGTTCTCTTCACTGGCAACAATTGAAAGTTTCTTCAGGAAATGAAGAAGAAGTTCATGACAGTATGGGAATGTCCTGACTTGGGACAAGCCAAAGAATATCTTGGAATGTGTATCCAGACAGATAATTCCTCAGGTCTTTTGATCATTGATCAGGTCACTTATCTGGACAAGATCATTTGCAGATTTGAAATGAAGAATTGCAGACCTGCAAATACTCCACTCCCATCAGGATATGAGCCAGTTAAGAGTGAGGAAGAGACTTCTCCTGCTCTACAATCTCATTACCAATCTGTGATTGGATCTTTGCTATATCTAACATTGGGATCACAACCCAATATTGCATTTGCAGTGATTAAAATGTCACAATTTGCATCTAATCCTACTCAGGATCACCTAAATCATGCTTTGTATATCTTCCAATATCTTCGAGGCACCAAGGAGAAGGGAATAGCCTACCAGAGAAGGAAGGAGTATACCGTTGAAGCATACTGTGATGCAGACTGGGCTTCAGACAAGAACAACTGGAAGTCCACCACTGGCATGGTCATCTTGGCAAATGATGCACCAATTACTTGGTTGTCACAAAAACAAAAGACTATTTCCCTGTCATCTACAGAGGCTGAGTATATGTCTTTGTCAGATACCTCAAGACAGGTCATCTGGATCCACTCTATGTTCACAGAGTCCAGATCCCATTCCATTATTCAGAGACAATATGGGATTGATATTCCTGGCACAGAACCCTGCACAGCAAAGACAAACCAAGCATATCGACATCCACTATCACTTCATTTGCAAATGCATTGAAGATCACAAAGTACTAATTGTCTGACACATCACTATGGACAAGCAACTTGCAGATATTCTTACCAAGAATCTCAGGAGAGTCAAGTTCAACAACTTTGCAGAGTTCCTCTTGTTTGATTTGGCACATACCAAATCTGGGGGAGTGTTGAGCAAATAGTGTTAAGTGCTTGAGTTTATGAAATAAGTGCTAACTATCCACTCTAGGAGATTTGTCATGTGCAACATCACTGACAGAAATGCACTTGCATGTGTTTACCACAGCATGTGATCTTATGACTGGTTATGGGACATTACCAGTGTTACTCCTTGTATGGAAGTGTTCCAGACACTTATGACATATGTATGACATCATAGCTTCCATGGTGCTCTGTCATGTTCCATGCTTACTCAGTACAATACTGAAGAGACACTTATATGGCAACTCATACTTACCATATATAGTTCAACCCATGAGTTGAACAAAACTCATGTACCATGCACAGACCATGTCTGAGGCATATATATACTGGACCCTCAGGTCCACAAATAAAAACAGTTTTAACTCAACAGTTGAAACAAGTGTTCAAACCTCCCAACTAGAAGATTACCCTGGGTAAACACTAAGTAAGTCTTAAGGTCCTTACCTTAGAACTTCTGCTGTGTAGTAGAAGTAGCCTTAGGCTCTAGCCTGAGTCTATCTGAACTTGGTGTTGAACACCAAGTTCAGTCTCCCAACTACCATACTTCACTTTAGGAGTGTATCAAAAGAAAAGGGACATACCACAGGCTTAACCACATCCTCAGTCTGGAAAAGTAGTGATGTGGAGGAGTGCATGGACCAGGGCTATCAGGTCCTGACTTCTACTACATAGTGGAAGTTCACTAGGTTGACACTAGTAAACTTACCTAGTTGTTCACTTGACAACTTCTGTAGATACTGTTGATACTTGATATTGACTTGTGGAGATCACAAGGCAGTTGAGGAGTAGAATGCTGACAGATAGAGATAGATGTGAAGACTATTCTACTGTTACAACTGTGTGCATGGGGTTTATATAGTAAAATATGACCTGTCCTATAAAGGAACTGGTCTGTGCATAATTGCTTCAACTTGTGGGTTGAGCTGCATATAGTAAGTGTGCTGTTGCCATATAAAACATGGAGGAGATAAGAGTCTTCTTACTAATCATAAAGATAAGAAGATAAAGAGATAAGGAGATAAGGAATGAGTCATTTGCAGTCATGCATCTTCTCATGACTCATCCTATTGCATAATTGGCTGGTTCTAGATCCATAGGTCTAGACCCTGGCCAGTGTATTGGCTACATTGGTATTCCTGAGCTGTATCACATGCTTGTGACAACCACATGCCTTTGCACATGACAAATCTCTTTCTAGAACCAAATGGTGAGTGTCTGATTATGTGATCAGGGGCTTTCACCTATTTGTTCAACACTCCTCCTGATTTTGAATGTGCCAAATCTTGTACAAGGAATTCTGCAAAACCTGTGAACTTGACTCTAGCAAGATTCTTGGTGAAGATGTCCACTAGTTGTCTGTCTATGCCAATGTGGTGTAATTTCAAAACTTTTCATTGCTTGACACATTCTCAGATGAAATGGTACTAGATATCTATATGTTTTGCTCATCTCTCTTGAGCTGGGTCCTGTGCAAGGAATATAGATCCCATATTGTCTCTGTATAGTGTGATAGGCTTTGGATTAAATCCCAACTCTGTGAGCATAGAGTGAATCCAGACAACTTGTTGTGATGTGTCAGAAATTGACATGTACAGTGGCTCAAAAAACTGTCTGCATGTTTGCATGTTTTACATTAGTTATGACTAACCACAATAGCCCCTAACCATAGCCCTAACCCATGAGTGTATGGAATGAGATATGTACTCTTGGCTTTCTATTGGTCCATGAATCAAGTGATTTGGATAGGAATTGATAGAATAGCAGCCATTTGAAAATGACATGTCATGCAGACAGTTTTTTGACTTTACAAAAATCCAACTATCTAGTACTTGGTATGAGCTCCTTTGGCCTTGATAACTGCCTCAACCCTTCTAGACATGCTTTCCTATCCATTTTTGACACTCTTCCACAGAAATATCCTCCCACTTCACTACCACCCTTTTCCACAATTGATGAACTCCTGTAGGAGCACTCTCATAACCTGAGAGAGATTTTTTGAGGTGATTCCAAGTGTGGTCAATTGGGTTGAGGTCTGGAGATTGTGCAGGCCAGTCTAGAAGCTTGATATCCTGCTCTTTAAACCATTTCTTGGCTCTTCTAGAGGTATGCTTGGGGTCATTATCTTGTTGAAAGATAATGTCATCTTCTGGAATTCCAGATTCCTCCATGCTTTGAAGCAACCCTTGCTCCAAAATGGCCATATACTGTTCAGCATCCATCCTTCCCTCAACCTCAAGACCCCAACACCATTCCACCCTATACATCCCCAAACCATGAGTAAACCTCCTCCAAACTTGACTGTACCTTTGACCTCTCTGGAAATAAGCCCTTCACCCTTCTTTTTCCACACATACTCTTGTCCATCTGACCCAATCCTGTTGATTTTGGTCTCATCTGACCATATAACTCTTTTCCAGTCCTCCACAGTCCAATGCTGATACTTGAGAGCAAAGGCTAACCTCTTCTTCTTGTGACCAGTAGAAAGCAATGGCCTTTTTTCTTCACCACAATCTTCAATAAGGCTTCTTTGAGGGTATTCCTCACTGTCTGAGAAGAAACAGGATCACCAACAATAGAGTTGATGAAATGAGTGGCTTGAACAGCATTTTTGACTTTGCCAATAAGGATTTGCTGGACAATAGCTCTTTTGTTGGTGGAGGAAAGCTTGGAAGAGTGACCACCATGAAGCCTAGGCCTCTCTGGTTGGATTTCCTGAAGAACCTGGGATACTGTAGACTTTCCTAGACCAGTCTGTGAAGCAATCTTCCTAGTAGACAGGCCAAGAGAGGCAAGAGAGATGATGTTTTGTCTTTGCAAGATGAAAATGGATTTCATGGTGATGATGAGAAAATGAGCAGAGGGTGGTAGGGTTCATATATGTTGGATCATACTCATTACATGAAGGTAACATAATAGAACCCTTGATGGATGTATGTAATGATATCACAGCATGCCAGGGTCAATATATATAATCAAAACTTTAAGTCAAACAACTGTTCACATGACATGTCATTTTCAAATGGCTGCTATTCTATCAATTCCTATCCAAATCACTTGATTCATGGACCAATAGAAAGCCAAGAGTAAGTATGTCATTTCATACACTCATGGGCTAGGGCTAGGGTTAGGGGTTATTGCATTTAGTCATAACTAATGTAAAACATGCAAACATGCAGACAGTTTTTTGAGCCACTGTAGCTCCTTTGGATGCTAAATGAAAAATCATTGTAAACCATTGCATAAGGGATGTATTAATTATGTTCTTTGAGCCAAATTTGTTCATTGACAGCACTGCATGAGACAGTACCTGTCACTTTAATGAATGTGACAGGCATTGTTGTATGTCTCTTCCTGCCTTATCCTATATGTGGATGCTGACATATCTGAAAGCCTCTGCTAAAGTTGTTGGACCTCAAAAGTGAAACATTGTACTTTCTTTGTTTTAATCATGGATGTGAGTGCAGCATATTTTGCAACTAGAGATGCCCTCTTGTGATCAGTGGTTTCAGTGTGTTTGCTCCTGTTGTGAAATCAGCTTGGATGGTCAGCCTGCTAATCTGCATGGCAAGCACATATTATGGAAATATCATGATATCCATCTTGCCAAGATGTGTAGCCCATCTAGTGGAGTCAACTCAGATTCTTGCCATGCTACAGTCCTTACTCTTGCCTGCCAATTGACAAAGGTTGCAGATTCCATCACTGCTGGTCTTTTCACCAGCACTCTCTGTGACAATGGTCCAGACATAACATCACAGCCCAGCAAACTATGGTGTTCACATGAACAATTTCAATGCAATTCTCTCCCTTTATCAACAAGTATTAAGGGACCTGATGTTGATCAACTCACTGACTCCATTGGTTGGATTGCCTTGAGCAAGTTGAGTGTATGATCTTTCTTGTTGTCACCATTACTGATTTCCACTAGTATAAATTCCCAATCCCCTTCAACATCACTCCTGAACCAAGAAATCACCTCAAATCCATGGGCCCCACATATGTCACCATGAAACTTGCAGCAGTAAGCCTCTCCTTCATGCCCAGTTAACCCATTGGTGAAACATCCCTCAGGAAAACTAAGCAAGAATGAAACCAACACACAATGAAAGCTCACCAGATTTTGAATGCAATCAACAATCATATATTGAATGCATACAGAAACAGCTTTTGGTCTGAGCTTTGGTTGAGAACCTGCACAACCTAGACTCTGAAGTCAAGTGCATCCATCAGTTCATCTTGAATGTTATGAGGCAAGCCCTCTCTGTGTTGGACTGGAAACAGGAACTACTATCTGCATGCAGTGAGTTGCAGGCCACAATGGAGGCTCTTATCTCTCACCAGAAATCTCAAGAAGGATTGCATCTGATGAGTGGTCCCATTAAATACAATTCATGTGTGTGATAAGTCCTCAACTCTTGACACTTGCTTACTTTTGCTGCATTTCAATCATTCAATCAATGCACAGGATGAGCTTGTGCAAGTTTCCATTTTTCTTGCTGTTGCCAGTGTCATCATTCTTAGAGCAAGTCACAAGATAGGTGACTTCTTGTTGGGGGCAATATCCCTGATCATCAATCTTGCCTTCAAGTCTGTCAAGTTGAAGGCAGAAGTCCTCCAAAATCATACCTCTGCTCAAATACCCAAATTCATGAAAACTATGCTATTCTACTTCCATCTTCAACCCCATACCATGACCTACACTGTTTGTATGACATGCAACTGCACTTACAAGCCTGTGGAGGCAACAGGAGAAACACCAAAATACCCAGTTCACTGTACAAATTGCCCCTGCCCAGAAGATGGTCCCTGTGATATAGTTCTCATTCACAATTCCAACAATGGCTGTCATATTCTCATCAAAACCTTCATCTACCATCACTTTCATGACTACTTAGCAGGATTGCTTGCCAGGGAGGGAATGGAGGCACTTATGGACAAGGCATGTGACAATCTCCAACAAAACTTGTTCCACAGCCCATTGGTCTTAAAAGATGTATGAGACACTGAATTTCTTTGAGATTTCAAGGGACCTTGTGGAAAGAAGCCTTTTGTTGGTTGTCAAGGTGAAGGTCATCTTATGTTTTCCCTTCACATAGACTTCTTCAACATGCAGGGAAACCTGCAATGCAATGCAACCACTTCATGTGGTATTATATCATGTGCCTGTCTGAATCTTCCTTTGGACATGCAGTACAAGCCAGAAAATATGTATCTGGCTGGGATCATCCCTAGTCCATGCAAGCCTTCTGCTGAACAACTAAATTATTTCCTTGATCTGCTCATTAATGACATGGTGGACAGTTGGGAGAGAGGGGTGGAATTTTTGCATACAGCTTCCTTTACAGATCAGATTACTCATTTGATGATTGCATGTATCATATGCAACCTTCCTGAAGCCAGGAAAATGCACAGCTGGCAGCTGCAACCAGCTACTTCTATTGCAGTGCCTGCCATTGCATCCACCTCACCACCCTAGGAAGGACAGATATCAAGGTGCAAACATGGTCCTTTTGGGATAAGACAAAGCTGCAATTGTATGCAAAGAAGTAGCAAAACACCAATTCCTCAACTAAATGCAATAAATTTTTCTCCCAGCATGGGGTATGATGGTCATTGTTATGGCATCTACCATATTGGGACCTGGCACATCAGTTAGTAGTAGATTCTATGCATTGCTTGCTACTGAGTCTAGCACATGCTCACTTTTGTGAGCACCTTGGGTTAACATTGACTGTAGCAAACTTGTTGATGAACAAGGTCAGGCAACTGGCATTTGCACAGAGCTTTTGTCCAATTGATCAATTCATGGACACTCTCAGCACCAAAGAACTCAAGGACATAGAGAAAATACAAGCACTGCTTCTTAGTGGTAAGGAGAACCACACCCCTGTTGGCAAGTACCTGGATAGTCTCAAGTGCAAGCTCCTGAATAGGCATCTTGCTGCCCTCAAAGTGGTAGCTGAAGACCTGCAGCTGAGAGTGGAGGGGAACAAGCTGCCTAAATGATGATGGGTTGAACTTTTAATTGTGTGGGTCAGTGCTCATATTTTTAATACTACATTGTCTGACATTTGTTTTTTAGCAGAGGGAATGGCTGATGGCTGCCTCTATAGAAGTTTGTATTTCAACATCAGAAGTACTCCACAGGATTCAAGCAGTTATTGTGGAAAGCAACACACATGCCTGGCTTTGATCAGTACTGGCAAACTTTGGTGATGCAAGAGCAGGCACTGTCAAGATGGATGAATGACATACATTGGCAATAGTATACATCCCATTGGCACTTGTCAGTCTGTGGGGTGAAGGTACATATCATCAATCCATGGAGGAGGAAGCAAAGATCTGGAGCATATTAGACAATACTTTACTGTTGATTTCTGCAATTTGTCTTGCCTGCTCATCTGTCATGACAAAAAGCCACATCCTTGCCTATTGCTCATGTATCATAACTTGGCTCAAGACATTGCCAGATGTTCTTCCTGAGGAAACCATCTGCCCTAACTGCCACATGACCTGTCATATTTATGACTATCTCAAGCTTTTCAGACCTGTATGCTTGTGGTGGTGTTTCCCTTTTGAATGCCTCATTGGCCACATACAAAGACTGCCAGTGAACAATAAGTATGGTGAGCTATGTGTACACCTTGCTTCTATTTATGCCATTGACTACAGTCATATAGGGGAGATGGAAGAAACTGCCCTGCAGACCTTCATTCAGAGTGCTAAATTAAAGTCTTGATTTGCCTGTGCTAACTGTCCCCCCACCATTTTAGCATGCAAGGACTTATTTGACAAGTATGTGCAACCTGGTAATGTGGAACCATCTTTCAACTCTGCTGTCTCAAAGGGCAGACCAGCTTCTGTATCTATGCCAAGTGACCTCTTTTCACTAATCTCCCAATCATGCCTAGTTTTGCATGTGCAACATACATTTGGTGGTGTTGTTTTTAGTTGTTGCTCAATGCATGTGGGCAATAGTTTAATTATGTTTTATCCCTCAGGGAATGTTCAGTCTTCCCCAGTTCCAGCAAGTATCAAGTATATTTTTGAAGATGATGGCCACATGCACTTCACAGTTCAGCAGCAACTTCCTGCAAGTCAAGGCACCATAGACCCATTTTGCCATTACTCACACTTCCCAGCACAGCTGTACTTGCATCAAATGTTAGTTATACTTGAAAAGATCCACCCTGCATGGGTACTATCTCATTACACTTGGTGGAAATTCTCTTCCTGTGATGTTGTTCTGGTGCTATCACAGGTGAGTGGCTTTTGTTGGAGATCCACCAGTAGCACTAACTGTTTGTGAAGGATTGGTACCAAATGAAGCCCCTTTGTATGATAATAATTAAATGTAACTTAATTTGATCCTCCTTAACTCAGGTGAACTTGGTGGGCTGGGATTCAATGTCTGTATACAGAGTAGTGGTTGTAAGGTGTTGCTAACTGACCACAGGAAATTTACATGCTATGTGACATCAACAACCTCCATGGTAAGTTCCTGCCATTTTTGAAGTTGAGTAATGCATCACATCACCAAAAATAATCCAATCAACCCTACCTCAGTATTCTGCAGCCACCCCTGGTTCCCCATATTCCCTGATAGGCAAACCCCCACTCATTTATGACAACAATAGTATACTTACCAAAGAATTCAGCAGGAACTGTCTTCCAACTATGCACTGGATACATCACCCTGAACAGGCACCTTCATCACATGCAGTGTAGCAGCTCACCAAACTACCTTCAATTCAATGACACAATGCTGGAAACAGTGCACCACCTCCTTTTCAACTGCCCAAGATATGCAAGAGAGCATCACATTATGTGGAACAAACTGGGACAGAAAGCACTATCAACCTCATACCTACTATCAAAGAAAAAAGGAATAGATGAAATACTACAGTTTGTTAAAGCCACAAACAGACTACAACACATGCAATGCAGATTAACACACAGGAGATAGGTCCAGTCACTACCAACATACCATCCAGTTCCACACACAGAACACTTTCCCCTCCTATGCCTAAGCTCCACCCCCACCTCTCCATACTGCCTTTCCCTCTCCCCCTCACCTCACCTCACTTGTACCCTCCCTCTCTCATCATCACCCTTCACCCTCCCTCACTTTCCCCTCCCTCCCACTCCTCTCTCAACTACCTGCATACAAGAGGGCATTCACATGCTGTGCCAGTGAACCCCTGTGCAACATGACACAAAGAAGCAGCTCTGTAGTTAATAACTACACACCCAGTGACATAACCACAGCAATCCCAAACTGCACACTCACACCAACATCCCCTCTGTATTCACCTGCTCTGACAATAGCAGCCAGGTATGTGTTAGACCTGAATATATATACACTAGCAACTGTAAATAGCCTTTCCCCCATATGTCAGGTGGTGCATCTAAAATGGCTGGTGGGAACAGACAGGGACTGCTGGAGGTCTATGACCTGACTGGCAGGGCATTCACACATTGGGGGAAAGCTGGCCACTGGGGCCATAGACTACTAGAACTACTACAGAATAATGTGACATGGGATTTATAACCCTCAATACACTTTAATTGATACAAAAAAAAGACTATATTATTGTGGTTTTGCCTATTCTCTTGTAGCACAGTTTGTTGTAAATACATTTCATCCATATGTTTGAGTGTGCTTAGTGTGCTTGCTCACCTTGCATTCCTAGTTATGTGCACAATTATATGTAGGAAGAACATGGACCTAGTGTCTTGTGCCTCCATCTCACAAGAGTGCCCACCTGAGTACATGTATCACCCACTCATGCCCCACTCAGATTGCTCACTCATCACCCACCTAATTGTCTGGGTGATATAATCTGTTTCCAAAATCATACATTTTACCATGGTCATAATTTTTCCTTTTGTGAGCTACAAAATCTGGTGAGAAATATTACATTGTAACACCATGTTTCCAATGTTATTAAATTAAATATTGGATCAACTAATGAAAGGTAATATTGTGGATAATAATTTATTACCCTCTGAAAGCTATGATTTTTAATTACATTCTAGTAGCCCTAAAATCTGTGGACATAATCTAAACTTTTCTGCCATATTCTCACATTGCCAAAATCTAAGATTTTGTGAAGCTTAAAATTTGCTGTCAAAACCTAACATTTTGAAATACATTCTGTCACTAGTTTTTACACCTCTAAAATATTGATATTCCCCATGTGTAAGTTCTGTGCAGGCTTGCTTGTCCCAAGGATGAGTAGTGAATTGTCTTGAGCAGAACCCCTCATTGCCTACATATTTAAGGCTGAGAGGTCAAAATTTGGTAGCAATGACAAGTTCATTGCCTTCTAATCTTCATTTGCATGGAACTTTTGTTGGGTATGTGGATGCTTACAATAATCCCATTCCAGTTCCATACAAGGTAATTAACATCCAATGTGCCCTATTCTCAACATGGGCATCAATAATAATGGAGAACTGACATTATCTCCAGATTTACCAGAGTATTTTGACATACCAGTCATACCTGGTATACCAACTGCCATATTATGCTCACATACCATATGCCACTGATATGAATTTCCTACTCTCCACTTCATGCTTTGACAATGAAAATTTTCATAAAGTACCTCTTAGGAGAAGCATCCATATGGACCATGTATGCTTCACTCATATGCTCTTATCCTTTATCTTCATACAAGGACTTGAGTTGTTCATTTTTTCCATTCCTTTTGTTTCTCACCCAGTGTATATACCTTTGGAAGGTTGGGGGTGAATTTGTTTGGCCAAAAAACATTACCAGTGGTTTGAAAAGACCACATGGTGTTATGAAAGCAGCCTTTCACTCATCACCTTCTTTTATTCTGATATTAGTAAACTCCCAATGGATATCAAACTTAGTGAAATACTTAGATTCCACTAATTTGTCTAGCAGCTCCTTGATGTCCAGTAAAGGGTAGGAATCCTAGATGGTGTATTTGTTGAGATGGACATAGTCCTAAACTAGTCATTGTTTGCCATCCTTCTTCCCTATGAAGAAAACTGGGGCTGCTGGGGGTGACTTTGATGGACAGATTTTGCCATTGGCTAGGTTTTCATCAATGAAGTCATCCAAGGCCTTCATCTGTTCTGGGGTAAGATGGTAGTTCTTTCCCTTAATGGGATAGAAGTCATCCTTTAACTTGATCTTGTGATCCAGGAATGGCCAGTGCAGGGGAAGTGGTGCTTCATCTTCTGAAAATACTTCTACAAAGTCAGAATATTTGGGAGGGAGAGTTACTTCCTTTTTCTCTGCAGCTGTCTCTAGCTGTGTAGAGATCATAGTCTTTCTGACCATAGGAGACTGTTCTCCCCAACTGATCAGTTTGTGAGTCACCCAGTTAATAATTGTGTTGTGGTCCCAGAGCCACAGCATTCCAAGTAGAAGCCATTCTCTGTTCCCCATTTTGGTGACATAAACATGAATTCTCATTACCTTTCCCCAGAAGGTGGCAATGCAGTCCACAACTTGATCAGTTTTTCCTGTGATGCTGTGAAGTGTCCAGGGATGTCAAATTAATCAGGTAGCAATCCAGTGGTCAGCTACTGCTCATTCATCAATTATATTGGTTTCTGCCCCTGAGTCAATGAGAGTTCTCAATTGGGCAGTGCCATGATCAATTAGGTATGCTGATCTGTTGAGTGACATGAGACACAAGTCCTTTTCATATTGGTACTGTGGGACTTCAGATACAGTTTGTTCAAGCATTTCTAATTTAAAAGTACATTGTTCAATAGTGGGGGCACAAGCCATGACAGAAGCTTGCCCCTTTAAAAATCCTTAGAGGATGCATCAGAAGTGAAAGGTGATGTGTCCCCTTTTTTGAGATGATCTAACTCCTTCCATAATTCCTCTATTTTTGCTTCCCTATTTTTGGGGGGTAGCCTTTCCCTTCTTGGCTTTTGCAATCCTTCATGAAGTGCCCTTTTTCATCACAATTATAGCACTGGAGTGCCTTGCATGCACTTCCACCTTTGGGTCAGGGGCCAGACATCTTGTCAATGTCCATTGCATTTGGGTCACATTCTCTTCTCTGAGGGTTATAACCCTTGTTCTTCCATAAGAAATTTTTGTCTGAGTCATTGGCCTTGCCCTTGAACATCTGCATGGTTGCCATAGAGGCTCTGACTTGTGTTGCTGCTTCCTTTCATTCTGATACCATGTTCAGAACTAATGCCAACCCTAGTATTCATCAGCTAATAGAGGGGTGAAGCCCCTTTCCAAAAAATGTTATGGTGACAGTGTCATCAGGAAGTAGACCTGCCTGGGCTAGTAGGTTGTCAAAATTAGTGATGTACTCATCAAAGGGAGTGTTTCCCTTGCTGAATGGAGGATAATGTGATTAGCCCCATTGCATGGATATCACCTATTTGGAAGCACTCTTCCAACTTCTTCTCAAACTGCTTGAAATTGTCCAGGAAGACAATGCCATCATCCTCCATTGTTGATTGAGTGACATATGACTGCTTGAAACTAAGGGCTGAGCCCTTATCCATAAAAGATAGAATGAAGCCTATGCACTTCTGATCAGTATTGTAAATATGTCAGTTCATACTGAGGTAATTTTTGACCAATACAATCCATCCCACATAGGTTTGATGGTCACCATCAAAGATGGCTGGTTTGTTGAGGCCCAGCTCCTTGCCTCTGGACTTAGAGTCCTCTTCATCATCAAGCTTGGTGGACAATTTCCCTTTCCTTGCACCAAAGGCCACTGTCATGCAATACCAGTTGACTATTTCAGCCAGAGATGGCTGTTGACCCATGAATGGGTCCTGGATAGAAGTTCCCCAAAGTGCTTCTGCTAATTGATCTACCATTGTGTGCTCAGCTTCAGTTGATAGTCTAAGATTGGAGGTGTCCAATAAGATAGAATGCAATAGAGGATCTGTGGTTGGGGTCATGAGAGAATTGTTGTCCAAATCTGGATCTTCCTTCTTCTAATATCAGGTATAGTAAGGATCTTCCTGTGACAGATCAACATCAACTTTAATAGAAGATGAAGTACTGGCAACTGTGATAGAAGGAGTCACTGGTAGGGTAGAACAGGAACTGTCTGACAGAGTCAAGACAGTGGGTAGGAAAGTAGTGGTTCTGAGACTGAAGTTTGGACTTTCAGGAGCTAACAGGATAGGTGGTAAGATTCCTAATCCAAAGTTACTGGCCGCTGAAGCAGGGTGACTTATTCTTTTGGGGATAGGGGGTCTAAACTTGCTAGACTGGCTAGAGGTAGACCAGACTTTGAACTTCTTGACCATGTTGGGCAAGAGTGGTGTTAGTGGGTACTACCCAGGTAAGAGCAGTAGCACTTGTTAAGGTAGAATAGGGGTTTTACTCATCAAGAAAAAATGTCAGTGGAGGTTGATGACTGCTGCCTGAAGCAACAGAGTGTCAGCATAGGATAATGCCAATGGGGACAAAAGTGATCTTTTGTCTTCTGTTAAGGCTTGGTGAATTGACAAGCTTAATGCCTTCAAAACCAACACTCAAACCCTAACCCAGACACAGCTTAGTAAGCTGCCTGCTAGGCTTCACAGAGTTACTCTTGTGGCAAGAGTCCTTGATCAAGAGCCTTTAGACCAATAACAAGTCCTTAGGGGGGTACTTGAGAGTAGTAAAGGGATTGATTGCAAAGGAGACAAAAGATGGGGAGACACCCACATCTTCATCTCAACTATATACTACTCTAGACAATGGGTGTACCATAGATAGCAGACAATGGGAAGTGCCATATAAGGCATACAAAGGTAAGTCCATAAGAGAGGAACAATGGAAAAGAAACTCCAGAGCTGTAGAGCTGTGGATCACATTGGTATGAGTCCTCATGTTGAGACATGTCAAAGTGACATGATTGGGAAGTCACATGCTTCAAAAGGGAAAGCCAGCATGCCAAAGGTAAGGAATGGCAGCTGACCATTACACAGTACAGTAGAGAGAAAATGTAGAAGGGGAAATATACAAGTACAAGGCCAAAGGGCCTTTTAAATGTCCTTGAAGAGTCTGTTGAATGGTACAGAATGCATAAGGAGACAAGATGAGATGTCCACAAAGCATCTGTTGGATAGGGGCTAACCCCATTTAGGTAAGTAAAGGAAAAAGCATAACAGATAATATATGTTACTGAGCCTTGCACTAGTTGTAAGTGATATCATTGCATTGAAACACATAGTAGTGTTGCTGCAGAGGTGAACTGAGGCAAACTGAAGTGGCAGTTCATGCCACTTTGAATCATCAAACTTGAACAAAGTGAGGTAGAACAAGGTCAGCAATTTTCTCAGCCAATCAGAGCACTATTACTATATGGCAGAATTATGAGAGATTACTAGCTAGTAGGTCTAAAGCATTGAGTACCAGCTCATCAAGCTCTGTGAATTTGCCTTCACCAATAAGTTCTTCAACTGCTCTCTGCATCAATGGTCCTTTGATATTATAGTCTTCTTCTCATGCAAGTAAATCACCTGTAAAATTCAGCCTGTCCTTTCTCAGGGCAAATTTGAGAATCTATAATGCCTCTAATAGTTGTGGAGAAATCCTGTTTTGATGAAATGTGCAAGTTTCTTTGCTTGACAAAAATACCCATTCACACAGTACAGCAGAGGCCTGAGCAGGAAGGATGTCCATGGCAACTCAAATGAAACCTCTTGCAATGACAAAGTGGGCTTTCCAGGCTGTCAGCAAATTCAAAACACTTGGAGATGACAAAAGTTCAACTAGCAAAACTGTATACTTTTTATTTTTTGGGGAGACAGGGTTGAATCAGATAGCAAATTATATGAACCAGCCATAAAGTAAAGAGACTTGGGGGATGAGATTTCACTTCTGGTAGGACTGAGTCCATGAATATGTACATGTGCACATACACTCTACATGCACTGATAAAAGATCCATTATCTAAGTCTACATTTGGTCACTTTGAAAGGAGTTCAACCCCAGCAGTTTGTTTGACTTCAAATTTTCAAACTGCAATCAAACCATTCAAATTTCAAACCAAAGTGAAGTTACCTCCAAAGTCACCTCACCTCAGCAGCAACACTAATACATAGTGCTGATGATAATGATTTGCCATAGATTATGTCAGGTTGCCATATGTTACAAATTTTTTGCCTTGACTGTAGTTGCATGAAATACATACATAGTGGCTAATAACAATGGTTTACCCATGGACAATTTTGGATTATCAAATGCTGCTAAGATTTTGCCTTGCTTGTTAGAGATGTCATTGCATTGGAACACAGTGCTGATGACAGCAATTCCCCCATAGATTATATTGGATTGCCATGCATTGTGAAATTTTTGCCCTGGTTACAATGAATGTAATTGCACTGAAAAATGCAGTCTCTGATAACAATAATTTGACAATGGATTGTAATTTGCTGTTGGATTTTTGCATTAGTTATGGGTGATTAAATTGCACCAAAGGATTCAGTAACTAATGGCAATAACTTTACTGTCAATAATAATAGTTCACCATGTAAAATTAAAACTATAGGAATGTTCCCAGGTATAAAATGGCTTGCAATGTTTGGTAATGGCATATCATTGCACCAATACAAGATCTAAAAGTAGATTGTTAAGATAGGAATAGCAGTGGATAAGGTTTTTTGTGATGGGTATGGGTTGAGTCCTTGATACTTTGCCCCTGCAAGTTTCCCAACATTGATAGTTTGGCTTACAAAAATTTGTTGCACGCTTTGTCTATTTTGTGCGCAGTGCGTAGGAAAATAAAAGTGCAAATGGTGCCTCATAGTCGCAGTTGCGAGTTAGACACCATCAGATGCAGGCAGACAAGTCAGATTAGGATGACGACTTTATTCAAGCATCTACTGTGTCTGCGTTGTCTGCAGCAGTCTGACTCAGAATCAGGGAAGCACTGGCCCCAAGAATTGAAGGAAGGTCATTCCTTCTCCGCCGAGCGCAGCTAATGTTTTCGTTGTTGCATGTAGATACCATTTGATGAGTTATCTCTCCGTCTATCTGTCTGATGTGGTCATCGTCGGTGCTGATTGGCGCACTAAGCACTAATTGGTATAGAACGAAGACGGTGGATCCTCGAAATAAGATTCCCCTACGTCGGGAACCTTTCCAGACGCCAACGTCCTAGAGATCCGTTTGTTTAAGATCCGGTATTCCATAAGGGATCTGTTCTAATGGTCTCAGACCCCACCATTTCCGAAACCCCTGTCTGCATATCATCCGAGAGATAAGGCGCGCGGTAGCAATATTGTACGTGTTACTGGTGCTCCTCATTAATGCTAGTATCGTTCTCCTCGGTGACGCTTAGTTCAGCGGTCCATTATTAATTCACCCGTTCACCACGCACGTTTGTACATATAGCCCCACATCGCATTACGACAGACCACGAGGACGGAGACATTCATCACGGTGAGGTAACTCTCAGCAGATAGGGATTGCCCTGGTTGCCTTCATTTCCCAATGCATCGTATCAACCCTGCGGTGCCGTATCCCGGAAACTTAGTTCCGGAGACGACTCGGTGAGTTGTACGTACTTGCAGCTTGTCTAGTGATCAATGGGTTAATTTTGATCAACGTAACCACGTCTGACGGGAACCACATCTAGACAGATATCACGTTCGAGTCTTCGGTCGGGACTAAGTATTTCGGGCGTTGATTGAATTGTGTCTAAGCAACGAAGCCACTGTCAAACTTTACAATTCCTACCCAGTATCTCGGGTTGGCCCAACTACAACAGCATCTATGCATGACTAGGAGGTTCAGCACGGAATGGAGTGCCGCAGTACTTCCCGTGCAACAGCAGAAAGTGGCAAGAGAGATGGTGCAAGACTGTCGTCATCCTTTCTTACCTTTCTTCTTTTTGGTGGCTGGAGGGGGTAATTGGACGGAGCCGCCAGCTGCTTCGGCTTCGATGCCTTCCCCTTCTTCAATCTTCGACCGCGCCTCTAAGAAAATCATGACATCTCTGAGCTGATCCTGTAGCTCCGTTATCTTCGCATCATACTCTTCCCGCTGCTTCTCTGATTGTTCGACCTTCTCTTTCATCGTCCCCAGGTTCTTGAGCAGACCTTCACTGACCGCCCTTTCTTCTTTGAGCTCCCTTTCAAATTTCCTTGCAAGCTCGGCAATCTTTTCTGCCTTTTTCTCCGCCCTCACCTTTTCTCGATAAACAGAATCGAGTTTCTCCTCTTCCTCCCGATGGCGTTGTAATTCACGTTCCTGCGCCTCAGCTTGTTGCCTCTCGATGTCACGGCTGAGCTTGTCGACCATGCCGCGTAGCTCTTCAACTTGCGAACTTAATTGGGTGGTCTGTTCTTCATAAAAAGCCCGCTGAGAATCAAGTTGTGATGTAAGCAGATACGAATATTCGATGCCGATGGCTTCTATCTTCTCCGCACTGAGTGTATCGGCGTGTGTCGGCCCTAGATCGTCCCTTGTAACGGAGCCCATCGACGATGCGGCAGATGGCAACTCCACGAGCTTGCCATCCGCTTTGTTCTGTATCAAACGGTGGACGTAGCCATCACCAGCGTAGTCCCAAACACGTTGCGTCTCGAGTTCGAGAGCATAAAGATGTGTTGTATTTTGGTAGTGCGCATGCGCGTGAGCCCGGCCGTAGCGACCGCAGCCGATATTACCACATATGAGGCATATCCACAAGTTTGTCGTCGATGAACAGTCAGCACATGTTGAAATCGAGGGTGTAGATGTGCTAGCGAACGGGATGGGGCGCGAACGCGAGCTGGAAGTCGTTGGGTGAGAAGAGAGTAATGTTTGCGAATACCGGCAGACAGGACACCTGACCAAGACAAAAGTTTACTCGAACTTCAGAAAGCTCACACACAAGGGACACTAACCGACTGTCTCCCCATTTACTCAGACACATGCAGTGGAATGTATGCGAACAGGGGACGGTAATGAGACCGGTGACAGCAGCGTCCATGCGTTCGAGACACACTGGACATGTTGGAAGCTCATACGTCGATGAGTGTAGGGACCCCAGGCGGCCAATCGTTGTTGATACCGCGTCTTCGGTATCTATTTCCACAGACAGAATATGTACTACATGGCACGTCTCGGGCTAGAGCAGACGTTATTTACACGCAGGACACAGAGAGGTCTCACATACGTCCATGGAATTGAAAGGCTTTCCATTGTAGGCCTCAGTAAACTCCAGGGCCTCTTCCTGGCGACGGAATTTCATGATGGCCAGACAACGATTCGGCACAGAATCACTGGTAACCAATAAGTTAGCGCGTATGATGGTTGCACGACAACGGGTCCAAGTGCGCTAACCGAATCAGTCGAAGATGGGCCAAGCCTTCTGCCGCCGGCGCAACAAATGCGAGGAAATCAGAGGGGGTCATCCACAGCGGGACGGCCAGTACCCCTAGCGTAGTCTTGTCGTCAAGGGTTAATTCGCTTTCCAGGCCAGAAGGCACCGACTGTCGTTTCTCGCCATCTGGTAACTGCTCGCATTCGCGATAGAGATGAACCACGCCTTCGGGTAAATTAGTTGAGCCAGACTTGGTTCGTGGGATGAAGTTTGCCATCACAGACCCTGTGCAACAGGCAACCGTCTGTGAGATGGCGCTGGTCATCTCGTCGTCCTCGTACCTCTAAAACGGTCTTTCTCCTTGCCACCAGACATGCCCGTGCTCATATTATCAAAGTCCGTCCAATCTATTCGTATGGGGCCGTATCTGTAATCTTTATGGGCAGAATTGAAAAGAGCGTTTTTTCTCGAGGTCGACCTGGGAGGATGTGATGGTAGGCGCTCAAATAGCGTATTGGGTACAAAGGTGTCGATAGTATGAGGATGAGATCGAGATACCTCCACTGTTCTGTGCACAGAGATGCGTATGTGGTAGCCCCTCTTCATATCGCAAAGAACATCCCCGCCGGTTCCTGCGGTTGCAAGCTCAGCACAGATGAACGGGCGGTGTTGTGCCTAGTGGTCTGTAGGTAATCGACGCTCCTGTTTGTAGTGACTTGATCAACCAAACACACGCGATCAACGATCTGACACGAACTTGACATGAGCACGACTGATGAGAACTCCATCAACATTCGTTTCTGCAGTCTCTGCGAAAGACTTCTCAACGGTGTCGACGAAGAAGCCATTCCTGCACTCAGTCAAGAGCTAGACGATATCGCGTGTGATCTTGCCAGGGACGAAGAACTCAGGTACGTCGCGAATAAAATTCTACCGAAAAGGCGCTGCTATATTCTGGAATGTAGAACGACAGTGGGCGCTGATCAGCCAACTGTGTGGCCTGGCTTACGGCGTCTTTGGCGTGTCCTTGTCGAGGAAGCTACGGTACACGAGGACGATGAGCTGACACGGACTATCATCACCAGCACCTGTAGGTTCACGAGGAACCTTGTTGCTGGTGTGGCCACCAACCAACAACTTGCATTGTAAGTCATACATTTTCACCGTAACAAACGCGATTGATCTGTGCGCAATAAAGTGAAAATGAGCCTGCCTTGCGACAGATTATACACATATACAGCTCTTGGTCAGCTGCTCAGGATCCAGGATGTAAGTGTCTCTGTAGGGAGCGGCCACCAATAACAAAATTTGCTACAAAGCATTTCGGGTCATACGTATGGCAGTACAGACACTTTCTAACATGGTGACCGCAAATGAAAACCTCATGACGCGTCTCTGGGAGACGTACATGAACCTGCAAGAAGAGCAGGCCATTTTCGTGTGAGTCCCCATTCCATACATGGGGATACTCGTGGGTCCCCGCTGAATCGTCAGTTCCTGTAGGAGAGTGATAAACTCCCCAGATCCCCGCAGCAACCTGTATATTCTAGTCATGTTAGTTAATTGTATCCATGAGAGTAGTGTGCGGCAGTATGTCCTCGTTTTCCTTCCATTTCCATGTACTGAAGTGGTCTGGAAAGGGCTCTGCTGGCCAAGACGCGTGTTGGCGCCAAGATATGTATCACACTCCTAGATTGCATGACCAATCTCCATGATGCGGATGAGGCCAGTGACAGTGGGAAGGCCTTTGACTACGGGTAGATACTCTAAGGTGATTCATCACGTTTGTACTCACTCCCCGGCAAGGTACCATCTGTTTGCCCACCTGTTCGAAGGTGGCTTCACACCAGACTTATACGGCAACCTGAAAGTGTGGGGCCCGTCTTCGTTTTGATGCTCAGATACTCAAATCCGAAATAGTGCAGGAACGATTATCGTCCCCCACCAAACCATATTATTGAAGTTATTGGACTCATACCTCCAGTCTTCGCCTTGCGAAAATGTTTTTTCTGGGATGGTCCCCGTGCTGACAACGTGCTTTTTCGAACATGCGACATATTGCAGCAGTGCCATCCGAAGCGTGGTTGGTTCTGAAAATATGACAGGTGATAATGACGGCATTGGCAAGTCACCAGATCCGATACTTCCCAAAGCGTGCGAAGCACTCGTTCTCGTGACTCAATGTATTGCAAGCATCATGCTGGCTTCCGAGTCCGATAACCCGGATGAAGCCTCAACGAGCAATTCCTGGCAGTTGTTTAGAGACACTGTTTGGTCAGACGGACGCGTAATAGCGGAGAATGCTGTGGGTCGGTATCTTGCGTTTGGCACACTTTACGAGGGGCTTACCGGTTTTGGGCAGAGTTACTGCGACTTCTTGACATCTTTCTTCCCAGAATAAATTTCGGAAAGCCGGTACTACAACCTGGCCGCGAAGAATTCCAAAGTTCTGTCGCCACAGCAGACCCAACTGGCTTTTCGTATTTGAAGCGCGATCTCGTGCGGTTGCTCGGAATCTTGTGTCATAAAGATAAGAAAACACAAGACTGCATCCGCAATTGTGACGGCATACCGGTAATTATGAGTATGTGTGTCATCGACGAGCGTAATCCATGTGAGTGCCATGCATTCGAGGTGTGTTAATGTCACTCAGATTTCTCGTGACAAGATCTTCGTGAACACGCAATTTTCACGCTGCATAATCTCCTTGAGGATAATGATGACAATCAAGCTGTAGTGCACAGAGTGCAGCCTACAATACCAATGGATGAAATAAGAACACCCTATGAGAGATAAAAGCATCCAATTTCAAGACAGCATGTACATACAGGAAGATCAATAATGCCCCTAGAATACAACAACAATCAACTATACCTTACTCCTCCTCGTCTTCATCGAAGGCAATTGCCCTTTTCTTGCGTGCTCCCAAACCGGCTTTTCGTACCCGGTGTTCTTCGTCATCTTCTTCGCTCTCCACTTCCATATCCTGATCGCCATCATCGGTATCCCCTGAATCTCGAATCTTCCGTTTCTTCTCATCGTCTAATTGGCTGATTTTAGCATCTAACCGATCCAGCGGATCCTCCTCCTCGTCTTCGTCGTCATGGCGGCGTTTCTTGTTTAGTCCCCCACCGCTATGCTCAGCGTCCTCGTCTGACTCATCTGCCACAACAAAGTCATCCTCCTGGTATTCGCCAGCACCCTTGCGTTTCTCCTGTGCAGCTTTCCGCTTGGCAGATCGCGAGCCTCCCATATCGTCATCAGCATCTGAACCTTCGTACTCGGGTTCGTCCTCATCGTCTGACCATACATCTGTACTAGCCCTCTTCCTCGAATGACTAGTCCTTTTCCTGCGGACGGCAAAGCCACCTTCATCTGTTTTCTTTTTGGATTTCTTGGCAGAAAGCTTTATTAGCTCTAGTTTTTCGCGTTCAGGGTCTGTAGTTGGATCAGGGGCCATACGCAAACGAGCAATTTTGTTATGTTTCTGTCCGACAGCCCGCACCAGCATGCGGTGGGTTTCGGATTGCATGCCTGTTGGCCGCAATGACATATAGCCTGTGATAGCGGCTTCTGCTTGTAGAACTTCTGATCGTTTGTGTTGTGCAACAAGATAAGTCAGACCCTGAGACTTGGACCCAGAAGGTGTCTGTTGAGAAGCGGATGGCGTATTCTGTGACTGTGTAGGCTGAGAACCTCCTGCGAATTTGCCTAAGAGACTCCCAGACATCTCGAAAGTCTGGTTGATGTCAAACAGCTCTTTGCCTAAGCGCAAACTCAGACTTCCATCTGACCAACGAACAATCCGACTATTGGATTGTCGTTTCTGTTGACGTGTCAACTAAATTTCGCAAGTAGGTCAAGCTGTAGACTTACGTCTAGGCCAGATTCGTCTTTGAACCATCGCCAACGAACAGTATTTTCGACTTTGAGCTTAATAGTCATGCTCTTCTCACGAACATTTTCGTTTTGGTTGGTATCCTCGTCGTCTTGTTCAGGACCCACGTAGGTGTCAGGATGGAATGGCTTTGAATCTACTTTGACGAAATTAGGCATGCGTATGACCCAGTACTATGGTGATTGTGAATATTTGATGGTGCATTGATACACACACACACCTGGCCATCACTGCTCCGGGGAATGGGGATGTTGGGGATATGGACGTCAACTTCCTGGACCTGTGGTACCACACTCCCAGGTTCATCTGGCTCAGCATATTCCAGTGCTCTCCGACGGTCTCGCTCTGTCTGAGAAAGAATATCGGAATCATATCCTGACTCAGCAGGTGTTGCTGTAGGGGCACTAGACTTCCAGTGAGACGCCGCTACCCTATAGGGGGTTCCCTCACCTTTCCGACTTTACGTCCCCGTCGGGTCGCATGTCCTCCGCACCGGCGTCGTTCCCAAACAAGTCGTCCATGGGTTCGCCGCCGCCGCCACCGCCGATGTGAGTTTCGCTGTCTTCCTCTTTGAGCGAGGCAAAGGCATCTGCTGTGTTTTCCATGTCGACGTCCTCCGTGTGTGTATGGGCATAATTATTATCTTGATGGCCAAGTGCGCCTGCCAGGGACGACATGTGCGTGCGTTCCAAAGAGTTGAATTATCGTTCGCCAGCCCCGACTCCCGAAAAGGCAGCAACGTTTTCACACCGCCAACACGTGTTTCTGAGTCATGTCGCCACTGGCATTCCTCCTGACGCCTGAGATATGTGCAGTGGCAATTGAGACACGCTCGGCAAGGGTCTGCTATGGTTACGATTGGAAAATTTTATCCGAAATCTGGCATCAGAACCCTTTTCTCCTCCCTCTCGTCGTTGTTAGCTGAATGCTCTTGGTAATAGTAGTGTCTATTAATTATCCTGACTCCGGGTCGGTTCTTACGGGCGGCATGGGATATGTTCTAATGAGAAGCGAGTTCGGTGGCGGTCACCGAGGCTGTTCTGTCCAGAACTGCCATTTGGAACATGTCATGGGCGGTCGCCCAGTTGACCTCCCTGCGTGCGTATGCATTCAGGCCACATATGCCAGTTCAGCGATTGTTTAGGAGCACCGTACTAGCGGAAGCGAAACGTCACTGAGCGGATGCATATTCCGTTGCGGCGATACAATGTTTTCCCATCTCTATTGCGTCATCTACTTTCCGAGCGCCCTCAGATCTGACCTCTCCAATCACAGCATATAGCAATATGCTGTACTAGGCCAATATAAGTCGACCTCACTGACTTTCCAGTCACCACTACATCCCTCTTCCCCCAATGGGCACAACTCAAGAGCAGTTCATGCCCTACAACCCAACAGCCCCTCCTCAATACATGGAGAGCGACTACAACTTCGACGTTTACTCGGCGTGTCCTCAAGGTCAGCAGACCTTCCCCTCGGATCTCGATGTGAGTCTCTTTGGTACGATTAGATGCAAATGTTCCTTGGTCTGATACCAGCCAGTTCGATTGTCTCACATCGTTGTTTACTACCTCCAATGACTCGTCTGTGACGGGCGGGGATACGTTCACACTCGAGCAACCGCCTGCACTTCGTGTCGACACAGGCGAGCTAAGCCTAGTTAAATTGTATGACTCGGGGTCAACGACCTCAGCCCGTTCCACCTGTACTCCGTCTTCTTACTTGCCGACGCCGTCGTCGCTGCCAACAACGAGCGCGTCGCAGCCAAGGATATACGTGAACAATAATGCGCAGTACTCGCCCATCGTCGGCCCAAGTTCCGCTCGGTACCTTGTACGTCATTCAAACAAATCCCTAACGATCTGGTAATGAAATCTCCCTTCAGACAAAGTCACCTGTTTCGCCAACGGCATCATTGATGTCACCCCTTTTGCTCCCTGACAAGGCCCAAGTTGACGACAATCCAGACGACGATGTAAGACCCTTTCTTTCTTACCACATACAAGTCTCTCGAACCTGTTCCACAGGATGATGCACCTCAACTAACACCCCTCCACATCGAGAACTGGAAGTGGGTTCGCGATTACGCAGTAATCACGACCGGGACCAACATTTGGGTCCCGCAGAAGGTTTATCAGCCTTACACCGAAGCGGATCGCAAACGCTACATAACAGATTGCGAGCTCAAACAAACCATTTACTTCTTCTCAAGTCATCCAGAAGAATGGGGGATCACATTAGAAGACGCATTGCGGTTCCGCCTGAAGAACCTGCAGGACAAAGATGACCCGATGTTCGAAGGATGTGGACCATCTGTTTCTATCCGCATTGAGGTACATTCTGTCCAGGGACTGATCGTGCACTTCACTCATGCGTCCAATTAGTGGCCAGGTTACAGGCCTTGGACGAAACAGATTCCGACCATGGACTTCAAAACGCCCAAGGGCCCCATTACCAGGGGCAAACTCGCAAAGAACATCGCGAACTGTGTCCGGCGATTCGTCGAGGTAGGATTTAATCAGCACTCGTTTCCCCCTCTGCTGACGATGGTGTATAGTGGGCGGAGAAGCAGTGCATGGAGGCTGACGCGGATCGCAGATGGAGGGTCGGCAAGAAATATCTTAAAATGGAGGACCTGATGCTGGTGTCCCTTCACCATGTGTCAAAGGGAAGCTGGCAACCCCAACTGCGACTCCGCACAGCTCTACCCGAGCTGTTGGCGCACCGTAAGGACGGTGCAGCTGCGACGTCGATGATTCTTTGACGTAGGCACAGAAAATAAGAAACGAAAGTAAAGACCAAAGGTAATGAATGGTATGGACCCGTCTTAATGCATACAGTTGTATCGAAATTCCATCTTTGTTTAATCCACTCCTTTGTCTTCACGTCCTAATTTTTATCCTTCATGTTAATGATTTTACGACCATCCTCAGCTGGGGCTGGGGTTCCTTCGTTGACGCCAGGCTGTGCTCCACTTTCGCATTCGCATTCACTTCACGTCGCCGGGATAGCTTGTACTTTTCGCTGGAATGCTGGACACTTCGATTTGTGATCCTTACGAGCTGTCTGCTACTGTTGTTCGTACCCTGCAATCCAATGTTGTTATGAGATAAAGACGATCAATCGCTTCTCTGTGAGCCATGATTCTGGGTGCTGCGCATCGAATCGGGGGACCAACACGGTGAACGTGGAAGGCCTCAGGGGTGACATCGCGTGACACCTTCGATTGCTCAGATTCAAATCGATCGTATGTATTAGGAATGGCACTGGGACTTGTTCCTTTCGCGTGCCGTCTGCGAATTGACAGTCATGGGCTATGGCGTTGGCCACACATCAATTGGTTGGCAATCGGAGCAAACCGTCACGAATTTCTCCGCGCCACTATTTGAATTGTATACAATTATTCCTGGTCACGGGGTAGGCCAGGTCCAAAGGCTTGGGACTCACGTCAGATCACCATGAACAAAACGCGTGTGATGCGTGGGTGACCCTATCATGCTACCAAGGTATGGGCGGGTAGCAATACCGTTCGATGCGGTGATTGAAAGCAAATATACGTTTGGTCGGAATGGCGTTCATTTGAGTTTAGTATCGGGAAGACGTCTTGGCACGTACGGAAAGCGATTAGTCTCCAGAAGGGGGAACCAGAAGGAAGGAGGGCTGAGTAAAAAAATTCGATGTTGTCAACTTCAGTGATAGTGAGAATTCATAGAATTGCTCCGTTGATGTACAGGGGAACATGCGTTTGTCACGGATACAAGCCAGAATTTGCTCCGAACTTCGGAACTGTTGGCAAATACTTCCTCCACGAGACGCTGCTGCAGTGATGCTGTATTTTGGTCCAGAATTCCCCAGTTAATATTAGTCTCCCGAAGCCAAAACTCTGATGGAGGAAGGTTCTTAAGTTATTATTCTAGTAATGTGGCGAAAAATCGAAAGCGATGCTATTTGGTACATGCTGTCCAAGTCTCGCACAACCATGGAGCGCTGGTTGTAGCCGTGGTCGAGTTAAGGTTCTCGCGTTGGCATACATCATCGCATAGCGATGCCTCCTCTCATACAAGCACTAACCCAGCAGTTCGACCAAGTTCGGCCTTGTAACCGAAAGACCACTCTGGTGAGACCCTTCGCAGTTATTATGTATGTGGGTATGGTAATATAGGATATTCAAGCTCAAGATAGCAAGTATGAGACATATTTGCAGCCAAAAAGGTACAGTGTCTGGTCTCCAGTCTGGCACCGCCAAATTATCATCGGTACAGCCTTGACTTTGCAGATACACCGCATGCGAACCGAACAATAACTCGTTTGTATTTGCAGGTGACTCCACCAAATGAATGAGAGTGCCAAATGGCGTCCCCTGACTACGGAATACATCAACGCCTCATAGATAGCTGTACTACCAGTGGGGCGCAAAATGCGCTAAGGCGCTGGCGCCTCATTGTGGCTCTGACAGCGGCAACTACAGTGGCGAACTAATTAATATCTACCGTCGATGGCAGCTGTCTTGAGGTCCCTCTGGCTTCAAAGTCAGACCAACATTTCCTCTCGCCTGGTACTTTCCCTTACTAACTATCCTTGCCTTCGGGCATCACCTGAGGACGGTTCTATATCCACGTATGCGTGCGCCAAGATAGTTGGCAGGTGCCGCTAAAGCATATCGTCCTTCTCCACGAACAGCACTGAATTGAGTTCGTTCCTTCTTCTCCTCCACATAGGAACGATGACTGAACAAATATTATTCTGCGTCCTTTATATCGCGGATCTTAATAGAGCGCCCATTAGCTTGGCATTGGCAAATATCTCTCGGGTCTCGGCTGTACAGTGTTATCGGATCGACCCACAGGATATGCGCACCGCTGCGGTCAGATCCCCATTGATATGGATGTTCTAATTCCCTCCATTTCTTGCTAAGCTTTGCCACAGGAAGTGGCGTCTCTGTTGACTGCGCCCGCAATAGGCAGCTGGTACAATGGGCGCGGGAACCCTCCACGATAAACATTTGGATTTGGCCAAACCCAATTTGATGGCCGATAGATCCGCTTTTGTAGGACTCCACCCCGATAAATACCGAGCCATAAAGCTCACAAGCCGTGAGTCAGTTCGGGATAGGTATTACGCAGTAACCGAAAATGATCCAGATTCTCCGATCGGAGTAACTTAAGTAAAGTGCCTCGTCCTGTGAAGTTCATTATCCCGAAATTCGAACTTCACTTGCCAGAATTCCTGTCAAAATTGATTGCACGGGCGCAAATGTGGTTCAAACGTGCAGCTGTGACCTTATACGTTCTTCCCCATTATGGTGAGGGGCTTGACATCATCATGTATCGTTCTCCAAACTAGCGAGCCTCAGCAATCTTATATCACGTTAGGTGGATTCCGTGAGAGCCTCGTGCTCTGTAGAGTTTATGGACAACTTGTTTGTATTGTGCTTCATCTTTCCAGAAACCAGGTCGCGACCATGCCCAGGAAGTTCGATGAGGGTTCCATGGTTTGAGGGGCAAATTCATCAACAGCAACTTTGTTACTATGCCTTCGTGAGGCAACTTGTTAATACACTCCTCTAGGGCCTACTGGCATACTGCTAGGCATGTCAACAATTTAGTCAAGGTTAGTAACAGCTTGCGGGGTACGACCAGTCAGCTGAAGCCACTGCAAGATTCCCAAGAAGATTGTAAGAGAGCGGCCCAAATGGGCTTTATTGACAACTTCTGACCTTTCTATGAGTACTGGAATATCACAGAAAACTCCAGGAAATAGATGGACCAAATAAGTGAAGATTGGACAATGAAGGCGCCTTGTACGTTACTTGGCAACCATTCACTGACCATCCGCAGCACATACTTGGAGGGGGCCCGATAAATTTTTGGCTAGGCCATTATGCTTTGCGAGCCATGAGCGGCGCCCCAAGGATCTAACCTCTCTTACTTTCGTCTCACCCTCTCCTGTCAACCGTTATTGTAAGTACTTCACCCGTGTCTGGCTGTTGCTGTACTCTCCAAACTAATTGAATGTGCACTTTAGTTCTTCCACAGTACCAGGCCTTTGCATCATCCACTGACCCCGTCATGTCATGGGAGGTGAAGCTAAATGGCCTCACGCACGTCCAGTCGCGTGCCGAATGATCCAGTGTGCACGTACGTAGGACTTGTTCAGTCTCCATCACGCATACCGTCCGTTATGTACGGTATCAACTCCTTTGGCAATTGGCTAGGATTTGGACTGGACTCACATATAATCAAATCTCTCTTCTGGATAAAAGAACTGTTTTTCACCCAACTCCCCCCCTCCCCGCTTTCATAAAAGAGCCTACGTGAAGCCTACACCTATCCCAGGACATGCTTTTTCGTGT
This sequence comes from Scleroderma citrinum, assembly GCA_029372045.1. Taxonomy (NCBI): domain Eukaryota; kingdom Fungi; phylum Basidiomycota; class Agaricomycetes; order Boletales; family Sclerodermataceae; genus Scleroderma; species Scleroderma citrinum. The sequence goes on from JARFMN010000014.1 coordinate 726,989, forward strand.
TTCTACTCTTGCTCTTCTCATACTCCCATCTCTCGCTTCTGCATCGCAATGCGATACAGGAAAACTTCATTGCTGCCAGAAACTTCTGCATGTAAGTTGTTCGCAGGGAAACGGTGTAGTTAAGTTGATGTGAATCTCACGGTCCTTTATAGTGGGAGCATCCCTTTGCCAAGGCCCTTGCGGATCTATTCGGAATTGACACTTCTCGTCCCGGTGGTGTGCTCTGCAATTCTGATACAAATTTATGTGATCAGGAACTTGTATGCTGTGAGGACAGCTACGCTGTACGTCGTTGCCATGATCTGGGATTGGTGTGCCATTTATGTTTCTGGCAGAATGGCAACATTCTAGTTGGCTGTGCTCCCCCTAAAGTTCAGACTTAAGTTGCCCAGTGTCATGGAGCTTTCTCTTAGATGTGGGTGAAAAACTAGACTGTGGTGCTTTCTGGATCCGTCAGGGTCTTAGCAGGTGCCATATCATTACTGATATGCAGACATAGCTTGGGACAGCTACCTGTAAAGCTCTGAGAATGGATGTGCAATTGACCACCAGTACAGTTGTTTAATTATGATAGTTGATGTCCATGTATTGGGCCCGTGCCTCGACAGTTGAGTATCCCCATGTTGGACAGAATACCAAAGAAAAGTACAACCATTTGAAATAGGCGGACAAGCATGACGGAGCGATTGCCATGGATGACTTGGATGTGCCGGATTAGAACCTCCTTGCAACCTATTTGGTGCAAGTGGGCAGTCAGCCTATGGAGGCTTAACTCCAGGATGAGCAAGGCAGCAGGAGTGTGAGATTGTTTGTTCACACACAGTATCAACGATCGCCATCACAGGGGATCGAGGGTTGTTGCTTGCCCTAATCGCTTCTAATGTTAATGCACTCACCATGTACTAGGCACTTCTTTGTATTCTCCCTGGACACCTTGGTCTTCTAACAACTGACCCCTGTTTTCCGAACATTTGCCAGACAGGTCCTTCTTCCTTCTTTGGTGCAATGGACCACGATCTTGCTCGTGCAATTCCCTACTTTGGCCATTAGCATGTATTTGTTTTAAACACGCTAAACCCCGCGGTGGTGTGCAATGGGCATGCTGTCGGTCTGCATGAGTAGGAAGTCTCATCTTTGTGTTCCTTCTAAAAAGACCTCTAAGTGATACGTGGCTAACCTGGCTTTGTAAAACTCCGCAACCTCGTCACAGTAGATTTGAAGCTTGAACATTTGAACTCTTACATACAATTCAAAAAATAGCGTACCATTAGTAGAGCAAATAGGATACGGTCTTGAAAGTCAAGAGGATATTCGTATCAGTCACTGACTTGACATCGTAATGGAGAGGTTCTACGCATGTACTTGTATTCTGGGTGGATATGGATACCTGCTTCAATGGATAGATGAAAGGCGCCCTTGTCATGGGCCAGAAATACCTGGGGTTCTTCGGTGTCTGTATGCACGTTGTCGAGGTCTGAACGAGTCGTCTCTTATACAAGGGATTTCAACAGGACCTTCCTTATATGGAAGTGAATGCGGACTTCATTGTTCTGCTTCCGTTTCATGCGACTTTGGAATACAAACAAGGTGTGGTTATCGATGACACGCCCACAATACCCGCCTCACGGATTTGGCTGTTTACTTATTGTCAGACTTTTCAGGGGACCTGGAAGCAAGTACCTCCCGAGTTGTATCCAGGTAGGGAATTCGGAAAAATACTACAATAACCCCTTTTCAGGGACATAATGCTGAGGACTGTCGGGTACATAAGACGTCAGGTCTGCGTCGGAGTATGCACCATCTTCCCTGCAATTCTGAGCCCCACTAGACTCTTAGGTCCCTCACCGACGTTCCTTTCCGTGTCATCCACAAGCCTGTATCCATATCTAAATTACCTACGATCGAATTATCATGAACCAAGGCACCGTCGCTATTGCTCTCGTTCAACGTCAAGTTATGATCATCCAAGGTGAGCAGTCCCGTTCTGTTTCCATCGCGAATTAACCCCTGATACGTGGATATCCTAGCTACCCAGTCACACACGCACAGTGATCGCTGGTTGGACGTATACACCTATGTCCCGTTCGGCGATCGCCTCTTCCTCGCGTCCGCTGTTCCCCAGGCCCGGATTGCGTCGGCAGACCTGTTGGGCGTATTTCCTTTCCGCACTCCCACCACAGATATGATCGAGCTTCCTGAATACGCCTACCAGGAATTCTTGGAGCTCAGTGCAAAGCATCAGCTGAGATACGAGAATATGTGGCGCCGCTGGAAGGCCAAGAGATGCTAGGCGGTGATACACACTTTTTTTACATTCACGAGCATTAAATGATGTTTCTTGCTCATGAGTATGGGGGCGTCACTGTGACAAGGTGTCTATGTATCCGCGCGAGACGCTGTATCCATATGGATAACCAATTACTGTAGCCGTAGTCCATGTTCTCTATGTATTGTCTTCGTTTGATTCTTTACCCAGTGGGTTTACTAGCTAATAAGCCGACGATGTCTGAGATATGACATCTTTTGATTGTATTAGATTGATTCTATGATCACATGCCACAAGCTATTATTCCGCCAGACACAACCAACACTTTTGTGGAGGTCGTCTATCCTGATACACGACCAGGCAGCATACAACAAAATATATACGTTCAAAGTGTTACAGACAGAACGCAAATGACAAGGACATCAAGCAAATAGGTGAAGATGAGAGGACGGACCAGAACCAAAACACGAATACGTATAATTTATTGCTATGCAGCCGGCGTAGCATTCGGATCTCTGGAAACCTACAAAACGCGGTAAGCACTTCTGAAATCCCTACAGATACCACCAGCATACCTTCAGAGCCCATATATCACCAACTCTGTCTGCTCGTTCTGGTCCTGGAACCACCTCACCGTTGTCCTGGAAATCAACCTCAGATATAGTCGTCGATTGTAGTTTCAAGCCCTGTTCATTGGCTAAATGAAGCAGACAAATGAAGCAGAAACTAGTGCTGATTTCCTCCATCTTGTCTTTTGGATATGATCGCTGAAGACCGGATATAACCGTGCTGAACTCTCGTGCTTCGGATGGGTCGGTCAACTGCTGATCATCGATATCCTGCAGTATTTACATCAGCGAAGATCTGACATTAAGGAAGCTGTTCAAGTACCATTTCATCATTGTCGTCGTCGTCGTCGTCTTCCTTCTTCGGAACCTTGATGTCAAGTCCTTTCCAGATGTTCTCCTTCAATTTCCGCACATCCACCCGCTTAGCACGTCGCGCATAGTTGACGAACTCTGGTTTTACTCGGCGACTCATGCCTTGGGTTGTAGCCAACAAGTCTTGTTCACCTGCATCATCTGGCGCGACGCCATCGCCTTCAAACATATCATCGAAGGCAGCACCGTCATCATCATCCCCAAAGAATTGTGTGTTAAAAGGTGGCGGAACTTCACCGCCTGAACAGTCGTTAGACGAGGTCTTCATTAGTAAACTTCCATACTTACTTTCGTCTCCGTCTTCTTGCGCAAGACGGCCAGCAGCTTGATCTGCCGCAGCCTGAGCCCAGAAGTTCTCATCGACTTCACCATCACCAGTTTCATTAAAGCGAGCTCGTTGGCCTCGCATTTTCAGCTGATTCGAAATTAGCAAGAGAGGGGCCAGGATAGTCAAAGCAGCACTCACAGAGAACTTGGGCTTCAGGAATAGAGTGACTAGTTGTCTACTGGAGAAATGCATATCATCGGGGAGCGTGTGCTCATCACGCTTCTCTTCTTTTGCCTTCTTATTCCGGCTACCTTTCTTACCTGTTGACTTCAGCGTACCATAGTGTGGAAGGGTAATTCCGTGTCCACGAGTGACAGATACGAACAGTTCCTTTGTCAGCGTCTTGACGTCCTTGTCTGCAGGGGTTAGGAAATCAATCTTGAATGCCTCCTTCTTTTCCCGCCGTGACTTAGGACCTGCCCCTTCCACAGGCTCAGCTACGTAAACTGTCAGACGAATTCACAAAAAAACAGCTAGTCTTACGTTTCCGTATCACTCTCCTTAGTCTCCAGTGTTCGGGGCCAGCCCAGTTTTTCATCACGTTTTGATCGAAGTATCCCAACAGGCCACTTTGTCCATCCGCATCGGTCATTGCTACAATGAGATCCCGCTCAGTTGGCGCCTTACGAGGATCAAACGGTACGAAGGCACCGGGCCGTACTGCCTGACCCTGTTCACCCTCAGCGCCGACCGAGCCACTTTCTGCTCGACCATAATCGTCGCCACCCATACCACCATCTCCACTATAGGGATCATCGTCAACCGCTTGGTCACCCTGAAAGAAGTCCTCTGTTTGAGAACCTCCCCCGCCGTCAATATCCATAGGTGCATCACCTGTACCAAACGCGTCAAAGTCGGGTTCCTTCCATTCTTCGTCATCATCTTCAATCCGAGTATCGTCGCGATAGAGACTATCGTCGAAGGGAAGGTTGCCTTTGGAAAAAGAAAAGTCTGCAAGAGAGTGAGCAATTTCCTTGTCCTCCAGAGCATCTAGATCAGACAGGAATTGCGCTGTGGCAGCGTTAGCAAAGTAGCTGTAGTAAGAATAATTGACCAACATCGTAAATAGCTTAAGTCCACTTCTTCTTCAGGTTCTAACTCTTGGTCTTCCTCTTCCATCACCCTACCCATGGAGTCACTCGCGTCAAAGACAACACGCATATTCGCGTCGCTTCCAACCCCAAGGCTAAGGTGGTTCATGAGTAGTCCATGTGCGCCACCCTCATCAAAGTCAGCACATGTCTTTCGGAATAGGGGATCGACATGGAATTCAAGTTCCAATTTCTTGCTGCGCAACTGGGACACATCCTTCGCAAGGGTCGAATCCGGGCGATGCGCCTTCTTCTTTTTCTTTGCCTGAGAGAGATCTTGTGAATCGGGATTGTCTGATCCAGCTTCTTCGTCATCCTCCGCTGCCGTATTCTCGTTGGCCAGATTGCTCAGCAGCTTTCCTGTCTCGGTGCCAACGCTGTCTACGCGACTTGTCCAAATCTTAACGCATCCGTCTAGGGTGCACGAGGCGCGTTGGAAGTTGATTGAATTGTCGGTATTGTTTCGAAGCAGAGACATATCATGGAAATAGTCGATGAGCGCGAAATTCCACGAGTTAGTGGCATTTATTTTCTGTAGAAGTTATCAGACACAGTCCGGGACCAAGTAGAAGTGTACCCAACATTATCCGTAGCCATCTTCATCCACTCCTCGAAGTTCGAGTTCATCACATCCAACGGCACGTTTATGACAGGCTGAGGAAGCACCGAGTTGAGTGGTTTCTGTTTCGCCTGAGCAGTCTTGGATGGTTCCGCGTACTCCTGCCGCTCAGTGGACGGACCCGCTTCTGCATTCTCGATAACGGCCAGCTTGGTGCTCTTCCGCCTCCTCCGCTTCTCTGCAGTATCATCGTTGATGTTCACGGGACGCAGCGGTGCACGTCCTGTATCCGAGTTGAAGCTGGCATCGTTGTCCTGGCGTTCACTGATCCGCCTCTTGCTGCCCTGTCGGTGTGTGGGTCTAGGAGTGTCTGGTTCGGTGTCTTCACCCGTGTCGGATTCATCGCGGTCCTGGATCACAACTCGTGCGTGTTTCCTCCCAGCCATGGCTTGGTCTTTGACCTGGTACGAGCGTAATAAATTCGCGTTTGCAGTCGTCCAAGGCAATCGCGAACAAAGATATTAGCACGTGACTGACGCGTAACGCGACGTGTCACACCAATGTCACACACCGCGCTAGATATCCAATTGCTTTGAGTGGGTCGAATACATAAGAACGTGCTACTGTATGGAGGTGTCGATCATGGGATGGAACTAAACGCAATGCATATGCAAGCGAAATGGAAAATGAAAAAAGTACTACCACAAGTCACCATCAAAGCGCTCCAAGATGGCGTTTGCATCTTCGACATCTTTCTGTGCTTTCTTCCGCATGTAGAATATAGGACAGTCCTTACTACTGCACAACACGTCCTAAAGATGGTGCAACCTCGTGATCAGATTTGGAGAAGAGTGCTAACTGTGATGACGTACTTGGTGAAGAGAACCTTGACAACGCTGGCATTGTGTCCACAGGCGTGAAAATCGTATTTGATGCTGGGACGCAGTGGTAACTTGTTTCTGGTATAGCTCGCCGATCTTTGGCCGACAGTTGTGGCACACCGCACCATCTAGAGAGCGTGAACAAAGTACGACGGAGCGACCTGAAGTGATCTTACTAGCTACGCTGTTATTCGCACGCAATGGCGTTTTACACCCGAGGCAAGTAACCGTTTTGACTGCGAATTTCATTAATCCACCGACCGTAGGCGTTGCGATGGTAATAGCTCTTGTATGGCCACCAGACACTTCAAAACATAGTCAGCCTATCCGATTATCGAGAAGGAGGATCCATACATAACGAGTTCGCCTTTTCGCCTAAAATAGGTTCAAAGATTCTCATCAGCGGCTTAGAGAGTTGATTTTCCAGGTAGTACTTGGTGTCGATGGGGATGTTGTTCTCCAAAACGTACAAGGGATCCTCAGATTTCTCATACGCAGCGGCACCTAGGTGGGATCAAATAAGACTCTAAGTCATGGTGGTGGAACATCAACCCCACCTTTGATCCCTTTGACGATGACATAGGCCACACGGTCGCCAAGGGCTGGTGCAGATCCTGCGCCACTGTAAGCAAACTGGGAAAAGTATCAACCATGCTGCTTACCAGCATCACGCTGACGCATCCGCTCAGCAAGTTCGACGTGTGCTTGTTTTGCGGCATAATCTATGTGAGAAGACCATGAATGTCAACTTGCGGAATAGAACAACCGTGTCACAGGCCACAAACCTGATTTTGCAAGTGCTTTTGTGATCACGAGCTGTGACATGTCCACCTTATTTTGTAGAAGGTCTGATATGATATGTTTCGTATATCTAGTCTATGTATGAGCATATCAGAAAATGATCTTCAATGGACATACTCTTCGGCACCCTTGACATCCCTGTCAATAAGCATCTTATGTAGACATGTCTCGATGACCGTCTGCACAAGACGACAGTTGTCTCGCCTAACAGTCTGTGCATAGAAATAAAATAAGGAATCCTACACTGCCTCGATATAGAGGCAGGTCACACTGACCTCAATACCCTTCGAGTCCATCTTGTCATACTTATCTGGCTTGGTCCAATATAGCCCTGCATACCGCTTCTTGTTGATAAGTAGATATGGGAAATACACTTTTTCGAACTCAAGTTTGATAGGTTTCGCAAACTTGGCAGTAACAAATTCAGCTGCTTGACTCCCTGTTTTATACCGATCAGCCAACGACGGAGTAACAGAAGTAAGCTGTCGCAATACGAACCGAGATCCATCACTGTCTTTAAATCTGTAGGACCAAACTTAACCATGACGGAATCAGTGTCACCGTATATAACTTCAGCATTGTAAGTGTGCCCATTCGAAAGGCAAAATTCAGCCTCTACTTCCTATTGTCAGCACAAACAAAAGTGTGAACGAGCGTAGCAAGCTTTCGTGTCGGGTCACGAACCTGCTTAGTCTTCTCGATCATCTGCCGACCGTACGCCGTCACACTAGACGAAATAGGTAGACAAGGCAACTTTCCAATGGTTGCACCAGTGAAGCCGTACACCGAGTTTGCACTGATCTATAACGACAGAAATGAATATCACATAACGACGCGGTAACAAATCGCCTGCCTTGAGAGCGAGCTGTCGTCCGTCTAGCACCGCACGCTTGAATGAATCAGTCTCTTTCTTAAGGTCAGCCTTTGCACGTTTCCGAGCTGAGATCAGATCTTCCAATATAGTTGGTAACAGACCCTTCCTCCTCCCTTTCGTGACGAAGAAATCTGGAAATCGAGCTTCAACATTCGTGGAAGGCAAAGAACAGCGAGAACTCGACCATTATTAGGTGTTTGGGTGTAGTCAACATCTTTGACGAGGTTGAGGCGATCAATTGTTAGCTTATCCAGGAGGGTGGTGTAGCATAGATTATGCGCCATCATGATTGAGGGATACAACGAACTGAAATCGAGTGTTGCGATTGGGACGTCATAGTAGCCTTTGTTCGGCTCAATAACAGTGGCACCCTCATACTGCTCATCCGAGCCTTCACCCTTGAGCGTAGGTACGAGGAAACCCTCCTCGTTTGCCTTGCGGAACAACTGCGAGAGAACCTTGATAGATTGCCCACGAGATAGGAGGTAGTTGAATGGAACACCAGTGACACGAGCCATCTCAATGTAGTTCACAAAGCACATGAGCTTGTCCAATAACCGTTGGGGGAGGTAGGCATCCTGTGTATATATTAGTCATGCCACACACGCACTCTATGCCCAGTGACTCTACCTTCAGGCAGTAAACTGCCAGTCGCCGCCTAGACTCCGGAGTTCCGTTTTGCAGCTCTGTAATGACAGAGTGGTGCACGTCTTCCTTTTGTTCTCCTAAGAATTTTGCACAAACTGAGTTGAGAGTGTAACTCCGCAACTTATGTTCGCGCTGCATGAACTGGAGGACATCAAGCTGCAAACGACCCTCCAGAACAGTCTCTTTGGAATCACGTTGCCCATATGCCTTGGAAGAGAAGTGCGTGTCCTTGATTTGGGTCTTAACACCTGCTCCTGTGTGAAAAATGGTTATGACACCTCGTGAAACTGACATACCTTTGAGTCTACCAAGATACGGGAATTTCTGCATCTTGAGATGCTTTGCTCGGTCTAGGAGATATGGAAAATCGAAGTTCGCCATGTTATATCCGATAATCACGTCTGGGTCGACTTCCGCAACAAAGTCTCTCCAAGCCTGTAACATCTCCTCCTGATCATCAAAAGACAGAACTTGCGAACCCACGATATGAGCACAGGAATTCAACGTGAAGATATTGCGAATGAACGGTTGGCTATCACCTTCTTTGAATGTCAGTCATGGACAGCCTGAAGGAGGGAAACAAATCAGACCTTGACGAGTAACCATATTAGCTATCTGGATGACCGGGTCAACATTCGCTTCAGGGAAGATACCCTTTCGTCCAGCACACTCGATATCAAAACTGAGGATCCGCAATGGTGCCATCTTTTGCCATTCCCCTTCGGGGGCATGCGGAATAAGAGCATCGAACCTTGACAATTCTCGCTATCAGCAAACCATGTGATGGAGGAAAATGATGCTGTACCGAACTATGAGTTCGATTTGACATGTCGACTTTCGTGCTTCATCGGGTATGAGTTTATACTTCCCAGCTGGAATCTCAACCCAGCTCATCCCAACCACCTAAGACCTATCAATCTAAGAAAAGTTTCTGGGGAACAGAACACACCTTCGCATCGATCATAAAGCGAAGGACATATGGAATATTACTCTCATAAGTAGGGTATAGCTGTCCAGCAGGAAAGAAATCTCGGAAAGGGCATTCGCCTCTTTCGAATAGGCGTAATCACCAAAATAGAGATAAGGTACAACTTACTCCCATAAAAGATATACTTATCTCGGACTTTGGGGACAGACCTGGGTTCTGATATCGTGAGTATCATGAACGGTATCCAGTCGTCTCCGCGATACCCCCAAATTGAACGCCTGGAGATGATTTCGATCTTCCTTACAAGCTGGCTACCCAAATTTTTCTGTTTGAGTGGAAGTCTTGTTAAGTTATCCGGGCAATGTAGTAAAGGACGCACATTTAACACTTCCATAAAAGGGCCCACATCAGAGTTCTCGAAACCGCGGGGAACGGGAACATAGAAATAAGGTGGAAAGCCTGTAACATTCACCATGACACTATGGCCTTCCTGTATGCCCAGACGATCATGTTTTCCTTTCTGAAAACAAGAATGCAGCCTACCTCGGTGACACCGAACATTCGTGGCATGATCTCTCCAGTAGGACCGTCTGACGTTTGATCAATATCGATCTGCTGAAATACTGTTGCAATGGTAGAGTGAGTAGGAACCAACCGCTATGCCGAAAAGAATGCCCACTTATCGTGTCCCTTTTCTCATTGAGTGGCTTTAGTGGCGGGCGTGACCAGAGGTCAGCACCACCTTCGGAGGCTGGGCACATGCAAGGATTATCAGGACTTGCCCATCAGAAATGAGTACGGCATGGCACACATGTTCCATTTTGCGACGTATTCAGCGTGAGCTGCTCCAAGACATCCGCAAATGACGACTTCTGTGTCAACTGGGTCCCGTTTGGACCAAGTTTTCTTCGCTTTGCAGATGGTTCTAACCCAACACCCGCGCCAGAACTCATTACGAGCGTGCCGTCAACGATGGGCCATTCAGTGTGACGGATCAGAGACTCACTTGGTACGTTGGCTGGTTCCAGAGGAAGAAGATTGGCTAGGCATTGAGGCTACTGATTCCTCTGTGAAAGATATCTGGAGCAAGAAAAGGTGGAGGCCTACAGAGTTAGACACGCTCAGCAAAGTCGCGTTGTGTGACGTCACTCCCAAGTGTCACGTTCACGCGTCAAGGTGTGACGCGTGATGGGTCATAATAGGATTCGGATTACAGGCAATTGTGTACTGGTAGTGTAACTACCATACGGTGCTGTACTAGAAGTTACAAGTCCGTGGTGAGCATCCTACGTTCGTCTTTACCCGTCGCCACAAGCTCCCTTAGCAGTATACAGACGTCCACTTCCGAACTAAAGGTGCTGCACAATAAGAAGCATACCTAAATTGCATGGCTCCTTGTTAAATATTTATGTTACATGGACTACACCACATAGCGTACCTGTCAGATCTGGATGTGTATGAATCAGTGATGGCCGAGTAGTTATCATCGCGATGTATAGGGGTATAAATATGGATGGGGAACTGTCCCTTCTGTAGTGGATTGCGGATAGAGGTGTATGGATGTGCAACTCGTGCATCGCAAAATCCAGTCTCATCTGAATTTGAAAAGTATTTTATGTGAGTGGCAAGATGGTCAATATTCGCAATGTTACACAAGACAAAGTACCGGTACGTCATATTCACTTCCATCTTGATCGGTTATAGACAGAGTTCAATAGAACGAGGGCCGCCATTTCTCTATAGGGATATCCCCTCATTCATGCACATTCAAGAAGAGAGAAAGAGTTCGGTGCAAATCCGCATTGTGTCTGCAGGAGTCTGAACACTATGCCCGATCGTACGGGTGTCGGTAAAAATTTCATGATCATTTCCTCCCTGGACAAAGTTGTCAGTCAGCACATCCACCGCAGCCAGCATTTGTGACTGACTTTATAGGTCTTGTCCCCAAAGAAGTGAATCTCATCAAACCCTTCCTGCTCTACGAAACGCAAGCAATATGTCTTATCCCAACCATTCGGGAACACATCGAAGGATATTTGGCCACCTATGGAATAAGTGAGACCATAGTCTGCAAAATTTTTACGCAGGACATCGACAAAGGCAGCTCGGATGCCATGTTCCTGCATGTCCTTAGGATCAGCTAGGTCGTGCTATATATGCATCTCACTTTGTCATATTTCTCGTAGTCGTAGCGTTCTTGTATCCTGCAAAATTGAGCACGATATTAAGAGAAGAAAAAAAGACCTACGCTGCATTCCTACCCATGGGACTGACGTTGATCATACCGTTTCTAAATTCAACAAATGTTCCTCTGTAAATTACATGAGTGAACAAAGTATATAAGAGTTCCGTAGATTGCAGACCGTTTGACAGGTATATCCAAGTCCGCAATGTAATGGAGGATAAAGTTGACCAGTTTTTTGTATTTCTCCTCACCAACAAAATTTATGAACGACTGCGACGCTTGTTTTTCACCTGATTTGTAGGCAGTTAAACCGTTCTCTGCGAATCCAAAATCAAAGATGTCCAGGACTTTGTGGGGGTATCAATAATGTAAGCCTCCAAGAGCCGAGTAGAGTAGAATGCACCATTGATCCCGTTAACCGAAAGCTGCTCGCTGATCTTGACAAGATCGGAGCCCCCAACGAAGCCAATGACAACCTGTTCCCTCAGCTTGCGAAGGAACTCGATCATCTCACCGGTTGCCTGTTGCCTGAGGAGATCGAGTCATATATCGACACGTTCAGTCACATTACACGCTTTACCTGGGGGGCGTGAGCGTGCCATCAACATCAAAAAGCACAAGCTTTTTCTGAGGTCGACTGGCAAAGTCTGCAGAGACCATGATATCTGGTTTGAACGATCGTCCAAGACGCGTTCGCGGTCATGAGTTGGCAAGCAGGACCAAACATCTCGGAGACAGAATCGGTTAGATCATAGTCGTAATCAGTCACAAGTTTGCATTCCAGTCTACGACCTCACAGAATCACCTCCGAGATGTACCAGAGATACCACGTATTTTCGCTCCCACTAGATTTGCTCGATACACTAACACCACGCAATCTGATCAGCAGCCAAGCAGCACCACAAGAACCCCCTTCTCCACCAATCGTTCCACAAGAACAGGCACCCAGTAGCTCAAGAAGCTGTAATATCTGTTTAGGAGCTGCTTTTGTTGACGTAGATGAACAGCGCTCCCACTTCCGCTCTGACTGGCATCGCTACAATGTCAAGATACGTCTCAAAGGTGGAGAACCTGTCGCGGAATCAACTTTTGCACAACTAGTGGATGGTGGATACTGTTATTGGACCGTTGATCGTACCGACTCACGTTTACTGGTAATGCAGGGTTGGAGGACTCCCTATCAGGGTCCGCTTCTTCCGACGAGAGCTCCGACGAATCCGATGCCGTAGACGCACTCGTCACTAAGGTCAAGCGTAACCTTGTATCCGAATCCCCAGATGAAAATGGACCAAAAATTTTGGTCTCTGCTGTGACTTGGTTCCACTCTCCTCCTGCAACACAGATGGGAATTTATAGGATGCTTCTTCCCCTGGGTACCCCAACTTCGGCGTACTTGTCAGAGCTAAAGGAAATGCAAACTCCAGTGGAAGGTGGTCGCAAGTGGGCCATGTTTATGGTCGCCGGAGGTCACTTTGCAGGAGCCATCGCACAAGTCAGTCGACCCCCTGAAGAACAAGAAGCACCGGTATCAGTGAATGCCAGAAAGAAACCACCCAAACCCAAGCCTGAGACGCAAGTTCTGAGACACAAGACATTCCACAGATATACGAGTCAGTTATGGCAATACAATATTTAGTTGGATGAATCTGATTCATTACGCAGCTCGTCGAAAACAGGGAGGTTCACAGTCAATCAATGACAACTCGAAGGGTGCGGCAATCAGTGCTGGTGCCATGCTGCGACGGTATGGAGAACAAGCTCTACGCGATGTGGGCGATCTTGTAGTCCGTGACATGGGCAGGCATTGAACCCAAATTTATAGGATATACGCAATCTACTACAAGACTGGGCGGATGATATCCAAGATTGTGAACGTATATGGATCCGAGCGAGTGTGTCTAACCGGCGGATATTCCTCGACTACGATGGTTGTGTCATCAACAAAGGTGGGTAAAGTCACCCAACATTCTCCCCCCTTCATGTTCACATTCCTGCAGGTGACGACAGACTTCGAACATTCCCATTCCCAACACGACGTCCGGTAAGTTATTCTTCTCTCAGCGTTATGAAAAAGCTCTTTATATCCAAGCAGACTCAATCCGAACTCTCCCGTTGTCTTTTGGAACTCACGCAAATCAAGGTCTCACACTTCACCGAGGACGAACTCCGTGCCCAAGATGAAGCTTTCTTGGCATCCCTTCCAAAGCCGAAGCCACAATTCACTCCGGTTCCAGCTCCCGACACAGAAAAGCCGAAGTCCCAACGCCTCTCGAAGGAAGAAGAGTTATACCGCGAAAAGTGGTATCGCCTCCTAGACATGGTCGTGAAAGGTCGCCTCGAACCTCTGAAAACCTTCTGGGAACGCGAGGGCGAATCCATCGGCGGAGCCAACGCAACCATACCAGAATGGACTGGTGATCGCCGCTCTTCCCTTCTCCAAGTCGCTGCCCAGTCAGGTCAAGAAGAGACTGTTCGTTGGTTGCTCTATGACTTGCGCGCAGACCCGACGGCCCCCGTTTCAATTAGTTGGACGAAAGCAGATGATGCTGGCAATGAATCAGACGCGTCGGATATACCGGGAGCAGCCGGTTCACGTCGCACTGCTTATGACTTGGCTCGCTCCCGTGTGGTTCGTGACGTGTTTCGTAGGTGCGCAGCTGATCATCCCGATTGGTGGGACTGGTTCGGTGCAGCACATATTCCCAGTGCGCTGACCAAAGAGAAGGAGGAGGAACGTGATGATAAGAGAAAACAGAGGAGAAAGGGACTAAAGGAAAAGATGCGTGAACGTGAGGCCAGCGAAAAGCAGCGGGAGAAAAAGGCGACCGAGGAATCCCAGGCGATGATACCCGAACCGGTCAAAGTTCGGCAGGAACCCCGGAATGGCCCCCAAAGACTGGGTGGCTCATCTGGAGCTTCATCTGGAGTAGCTGGTCTCAGTGATGAGATGAGGGTCAAAGTGGAAAGGGAGAGAAGGGCCAGGGCAGCTGAAGCTCGCCTTGCACTTCTTGGTGGTCGGGAAAGGGGATGAGGGTGCTTGATATTCCAGATGGAAAAGTGTTGAAAATTATGGTGCAATAGTGATCCAGATCTGAAAGTTCCTTTCATGGCTGGGATTTCTTTCTAAGTGGCATTCTTCCCCACAAAAGTGGTTTGACACCCATTGTAGCACATTCCCACTCCCTCCTCTTGGTAGTAAAGAGAAAGGTGCTGCAGTTCATGCATTACATCCTAATTTGAGGGCTGAGAAAAGAGAGGATAGACAAAACCCTAGCACAATCATGAATATCCAAGAGAAGGGAATCTGGAAACAAGGGCCATTTACACATCCCAAGGGATCCCTTAAACAGAGCAGGATTACAATGATACATTACTAACTACATAGGTCTCTTGTAGACACCACTGTGTATAAAAACAAGTGCTAATCAGATAGATGTTCTGCACAGACCCAATGGTGTGCCATGTGATCTCTGGAATGAGGCATCAACAAGTGTGGTTGTTGACTGCATGAGAAATCTCACTACCCCTCTATGTGTGTGGGGATTAGCCTCTCATAGCAAGTACAATTACTTATACCTTATATGTATATTTATGATGATCTTAAAGCAAAGTATGGTAGTCAGAGAGACTGAGCCAAATGCTGAGCACTTGGTTCAGAAAGACTCAGGCTAGAGTCTGAAACTACTTCTACAATGCAGTGGAAGTTCTAAGGTAAGGACCTTAAGACTTACTTAGTGTTTACCCAGGGTAATCCTCTAGTTGGGAGGTTTGAATGCTTGTTTCAACTGTTGAGTTAAAACTGTTACTATTTGTGGACCTGAGGGTCCTGTATATATATGCCTCAGACATGGTCTGTGTGCAGTACATGAGTTTTGTTCAACTCATGGGTTGAACTACATATGGTAAGTACAAGTTGCCATATGAGGGTCTCTTCAGTATCATACTGAGTAAGCAAGAACATAATGGAACATCATAAGTGTCTAGAACACTTCCATATACATGAAACACTGGTAATGTTCAATAGCCAGTCATAGAATCACATGCAGTGATAAACACATGCAAGTGTGATTATGTCAGTGTTGTCACACATGACAAATTTCCTAGAGCAGATAGTTAGCACTTATTATGTAAGACTGAGTGCTTAACACTATTTGCTCAACAGATCTATGCTTCTTACCAAGTTGCAAGCATTTGTAGCAGTGTTTCTGGTGCTGGGGGCATGTTGGTGGATTGCCAGAAAGCCAGCACTGGCAGAGATGGCAACTGTGATCACAGTGGTGACATTCTCATAGCTGAATACCTCATTGTGATTGATCCATTGTGATTATATAATCTATTTGACATTGTTTGCATACATCATCATGTTCATTCAGTACACTAGTATACTGGCACTGCCAGGCAAGCATGAAGCACACAAAATAAATGTTACATGTTGACTGTAAAATACTGTACACAAGCACTGGAACATGATGATCATTAACAATAGGGTGAAAGCCATATGTAGTTGTCAACATTGAGATACATCTGAGTGGAACCATAGATGGCAAACCCCTGTTGGAGAGGTCTGAGATCATCTGTACCAAGAAACATATCTGTGCTGGGTATGATATTACATTTGGAATATAGCATGTATAGACAGTAGTATAGGAGAAACAATAAGAGAGCAAGCATGGAAGACATCCTGCCTCACACACCCAACCTACTTGATCTGAGTCTTGCCTAGCCTCACCATTGTGCCCTTGGATCCTATTCTACAGAACCAACTGACAAAACATAAGATGTGGAGAGTGATGTCCAGCTAGTATAGCAAGCTAAGTAGGAAAAACAAGATACATAGAAAAGTGACATATGTACCTCAGCCAACTACCTAGTAGGTGGAAAGACAACTGAGGAAAAGAAACCTATGAAAAGAAGTGTATATATGGGTGAAATACAAGCTTGTAAGTATGAAGGGTAAAGTGAACAAAAAGTACATGAGGAAAAGATTCAAGTCTGGAATACACAGAGGTGAGAGGAGAAGTGAGGGGAACATGCAAGCAGAGTCCAGAGTTCCTGGGCTTGTTTTCTAACAGCTGGACAGGTTTGATTCTTGACACCAACCAATCTTACAGTGGCTCAAGAAACTGTCCACATGTTTGCATGTTTTACATTAGCTATGAGTAAACATGATAACCCTTAGCCCTAGCCCTAGACCATGAGTGTATGAAATGATGTATGTACTCTTGGCTTTCTATTGGTCCATGAATCAAGTGATTTGGATATAAAATGATGGAATAGCAGCCATTTGAAAATGACATGTCATGCAGACAGTTTTTTGACTTAAAGTTTTGATTATATATATTGACCCTGGCATGCCATGATATTGTTACATACATCCATCAAGAGTTCCATTATGTTATCTTTATGTAGTGAGTATGATCCAACATATATAAACCTCACCACCCTCTGCTCATTTTTTATCATTATCATGAAATCCATTTCCATCTCTCAAAGACAAAACATCATCTCTCTTGCCTCTCTTGGCCTGAGAAGTCTACAGTATTCCAGGTTCTTCAGGAAATCCAACCAGAGAGGCCTGGGCTTTTTTTTTAAAAAAAAAAAAAAAATCAAGTGCATGAGGACTTAATATCCTATGTCACACTAAACTAACATATTATAGTTTCTACTTTGCACAGACTGGTGTAATGTATGTAGGTATTCTGGTGAGACATGTGCCTGACCACTAGTGAGCAGTTGTAAGCTGAAGGGAGATGGGGCTGACTGTCTTGGGTGGTTGTCTGTATGGGAGGGCTTGCAAAATGACTACATGGGGACAGAGACTATCTGGTAGGACAATTGTGGCAGGATGCTGCAGCACCTTTCAGGGGATTGTTGGGGGAGATGGGATGAGAAGAAGAAAAAGAGAAAGAGAGAGGGAAGGGAGATGGGGTGGGGAGTTACAACTATGTTTGTAACATCTAATCTATTGTCTGGCAAAGCAGGTGGTTTCAGTCTTCCATTGAGTGTCTGCCTGTTTGAGCAGGCTGCACCTGATAGACAGCCATGTTGCTGGTGGGGCATTCCTGCTAATATTATGTAGTGATGTATTTTATTTTTGCAGGAAGTTAACTTCACCAAAGGTATTGGCTAGCCATTTCATTCTGTTTATGTACTGGAACACCAGATGCATTGCATTGCTGTCTGTCAGCATGTGTGACAAGTTCTGGGCATTCTGCCCAAGGTCTAGTTTCAGAAGGAACCTTTCCTGGTCATAGTGGGGGCATATGAACAGGTAATGGTGGATGGTTTCTGGGGTGTTGTCATTGCATTGCAAGCAGTTAGGGGTGTCACTGCATTTAGAACAGTGGAGGTGGTGGTTGAGCAGGATGTGACCAGTACACAGCTGAGTGTAGATCCCTGCAAACTTTTTGTGTAGGTGGCCAACAAGCTTGATGTAGGAGGGGGAGGGGGAAGGCAGATCAATTCCTGATAAGTGTGGGTGTCTGGGGGATTTCTCCCATTCTGTCTGCCACAGCCATTTCATCTGGGTGTTGTTAGTTTGTTTTGCTGCTGAGACACTGGTTGGCAGTGGGGGGTGCAGGGATGTGGGGAGCCTTTTCTTTGGGCTGGATTTCTTTGTGTTGGCTGCCAACTTTGCCTTTCTATCTGCCATCTCATTCCCCTCTATTTCAGCATGACCTGCTATCCACCTGATGGTGATGTCATCTTTGGTAAGGTCTTTCTTTGCTTGTAGTCTTCATATAGCATTCCTGAAGTGGAGCAGTAGATAATGACCTGGTTTTGCTGATGGGTGCCCACCTGATCATATTATTGCTTGGTTGTCTGCTAGTATAGTGGTGGGAAATAGGGTTTTGGCTCTCATGGTGAGGAGGCATGCAGCCATCAGCAGTCCTACTGCTTTTGCTTTGAACACAGTATGGTTCTCTGTGCTACCTAAGTAATATTTACTATTGCAATGTGTGTGTAATCAATGTAGAGCACTGCTGATGCTCCTACTTGTCCTCTGGTGTATGACCTGTCCATGAATACTAGTGTTCACTCCTTGACCTGCCTAAAGTCAGCTATTGCTGCTTTTTTGAAAGCTGCTATTGAGGTGAGGATGGGTGGGGTTGCTTCTGGTCTTACTGGTCATAGTAGAATGGTTTCAGTCTTTGATGGGTACACACTGAGCATGTGTATTAACTTGTGAAGTGCTGAATGGTGGTGCTTGATGTCCTTCTTTGCTATTTGGGCTGCCCAGGAATGGAGAGGGTGGGTAGCCAGTAATGTTGCTAATCTTAGGGCAAATCTGTAGAGTATCTGTTGAAGCATCAGGTGAGTGGGTATTAGGTTAGCAAGTATGTTTAGTGAGTCTGTTGGCGCTGTTCTCATTGCACCTGTAATTGCTATGGTGGTGGTTCTCTGTGTCAATACTAGTTTGCTGGCTATGCCCTTTGATCCCTTCAGCAGGGTTGGTGACATGTGAGAGAAGAGTGGTTGAATCCATATTGCCACTGCATATGTTGCTCTTGGTATTGCTACAGATTGGTATAGTTGATGCATTAATTTGACTGGTATATCTGGAGAAGTATAAATGTAGAGGAGCACATGGACCAGGGCTAGTTGGTCCTAACTTCTTCTACACAGTGGAAGTTCACTAGGCTGACACTAGTAAACTTACCTAGTTGTTCACTTGATGACTTCTGGAGATACATTGATACTTGATGTGAGCTTTGTTGGCTCATGAGGATGAAATGCTGATAGAGATAGTAGAAAAACTATTCTACTGTTACATGTGTATTCATAGGGTTTATATATGTAAAAGTGACCTGTCCTATAAAGGAACTGGTCTGTGCATAATTGCTTCAACTTGTGGATTGAGCTGCATATGGTAAGTGTGTCTGTTATCATATTTGACATAGAGATAAGAGATAAGAAGATAAAGAGATAAGAAATGAGTCATTCACAGTCATGCATCTTCTCATGACTCATCCAATTGCATAATGGTCAGTTCTAGATCCTTTGGTCTAGACCTTGACCAGTATTGCAGCTATGTTGGCATTTCTGAGCTGTATCACATGTCTGTGATTATCATGTGCTTGTGCACATGACAAATCTCTTTCTATGACAAATGGTGAGCATCTGATTATGTGATCAGGGGCTTTCACCTATTTGCTCAACAATATACCCCACAAGGATGAGGAGAGTCTTCTTAGTAGGAGAGTGTAGCTTGTGCTTTTGGTGAGGGCATATGCAGCATGGTCCTTCCATTGCAGTTTTTGGTTCTATTCAGAGAGAAATCTATTAGTGTGAATTTTGAGGTTTTGAATTGAGAATTATGACTCTTAGACCAGTCAAATCCTCTGTTTTTGCATTCTAGCATGTCTTTTAACATAGTGTGTCTGGAGAAGTATAGATGTGGAGGAGCACACAGACTGGGCTATTGGTCCTTACTTCTACAACACAGTGGAAGTTCCAGGTAATTACCACAGAACTTACCTAGTGTTCACTTGATGCTTTCTGTAGATACTTGAACTTGATTTATTGATGCTGTCTGGTGCTAAACACTGGACAGTGTAGAGAGGATGAGAATGCTGATATAGAGATAGTTGTGGGGAACTATTCTACTGTTACAGCCATAGGTATGGGGCTCATATAGTGAAATATGACTCTGTCCTATAAAGGAACTGGTCTGTGCATAACTGCTTCAACTCATGGGTTGAGCTGCATATAGTAAGAGTCAGTTGCCACATAAGAATTTCTCTGTCTGGTGACTGAGTAAGCATAGAATGTCATGGAACATGATAGAATGTTCTATATAAAGATAGAAGGATATAAGAGATAAGGAATGAGTTGTTTGCAGCCATGTGTCTTCTCATGACTCATGTATTGCATAATGGTCAGTCCTAGATCTGGTGGTCTGAACCTAAACTGGTATATTGGCTATGTTGGTGAACCTGAGCTGTTGTCACATGCTTTAGGGATATGTCAAATCTCTATGTTTAAGTGGTGAGCATCTGATTACATATGTAATCAGGGGCTTTCACCTATTTGTTCAACAGTGTGGGCCTCCTCAAAATTGTTTGCTACTGCTAGGAATGCTGTGTCATCAACAAAGGCAAGGGTGGACTTACCCTTTTTCAGCATGGTGTCAACCAGGTCTGAGCTGTATATTACATAGAGTATCATTGATAATGGGTCAACTTGACCTATTCCATTCTCCATGGAAAACCATTCTGACTTGTAGTCATTGAATCTAATTTTGGTCTTTCTGTGTTGGAGTAGCCTGCTTGTGAACATAACAATTTCTGGGGGGAGGCCATGCTTCTTCATGTTGTGAAGGAGTTGGTCTATCACTGCATTGTGGAAAGCTCCCTTGATGTCCAGGAACAGGGCCAAGACTACTTTGCATTGCCTCCATGTATGTTTTATGGTGGATTTGAGCAGGAGGGGGGAGTCTTCTGTTGAGCATCTGGGTCTTCCTCCAAGGTGAGTTGCTGGTAGAAGGTTGTGTGTTTCTAGAATGAAGGAGGTTTGGTTGGCTACTATTGCTATCAGTAATTTGACTGTGGTGTTCAATAGTGCAATTGGGTGATAGGCCTTGGGTAGTGAGTAATCTGGTTGGCCTGGTTTACATAGTATGATGGTGATAGACTCTCTCCATGAGTCATAGTATGTTCAGAGGATAAAGGCTATGTTGAAGATGGGAAGTACATAAGTACAGTTGAAGTGATGGGCATCATTGAAATACTATATTGGCTACTCTGTCTGGTCCTGGAGCCTTGTACAGGGATAGTTTCTTGATTGCTTGAAGAAGTTGGTAGCTGGTTATGTTGGTCCATTGGTCAGCTGGTTTGGGGTAGTTGAAGCCTTCTGGTATGGTGGATTGTGGTGGGGGTGGTAGGAAGAGGGATCTAGCAAATATCTTGCTCTTGTCTTCATTTGACATGGCTTGGGTTGTGGTTCCTTCTGTGTTTACAGTTTGCAGGGTGGGGATTCAGGTTCTTCCTCTGTCTCCAGGGATACCTGTAATGTATTTGTTAGCTATCCATAGGTTGTTCCCAGTCACCCCTTCCAGCCAGTTGGTCCAGTGCTCCTTCTTGGTTTTTTGTATTTCCTTGGCATACATATGTGGTGGCTTTTTCTTTTCTCATCCTGTGACTTGGGTGATCTGCTATGGCATGGAAGGTGTGTGAGGCTTTACTTAACTGTTTTAGACTGTTGCATAGTTTGGTGAGGTCTTTAGTCCACCAGTGCTTTTTGTGTGGGTGTGGTTGAGTTTTGGGGATGCATTTCTTTATTACTTTGCAGAGTGTGGTGTTGAGTTCATGAGCTGCTCTTTGGAATTCATATTCCATGACCAGAAGCTATGAGGGTCATATTTTTTCTAGTTTGAATTTGAGGTCTTCATTAAGTTTCTTCCAGTCTACTTCCCAGTAGTTGTATGTGGGTAGGCTGTCTGTAGGGGTTAGTGTTAGTTCAAAGTAAGTTAGTATGGGGAGGTGGTCCATGTTGGGTCCACATTGTTCTGGTGCCATGTTGCAGGAGATGAGTTGGCCAAGTGTATGCTCCATACAGAATACATTATCTGGCTGGGTCCAGTTGCCTGTTCTTGTAGATTGGAGGGTGGGGATGTCTTTCAGGAGAGCTTGAGTCATGCCATAGTCTGTTATTTGGTCAAGTAACTTTTGAGATGTGTTGATTGCTGTTGTTGTGAATAGATGGTTGTTGTGTTCTTCATCCCACAGTGGGTGGTGATGGTTGAAATTGCCAAGCCATATGAGGTGGTTGTCTTCAGTGGGGTGGAGCATGGTTATGTTGGTAGTATGGTGTTAGCATAGTTCATTGATTGTGTGGTTGTGATTGCAATCATTGTAGATATTGAAAATTATGCAGGAGCCTTGATCTGTCTTGATGCACATGGCTACTATGTTTGCTGAGGGGAAATTGATCTGTTCCCAATAGTTAGTACTTATTTTTGTGCTAATGAAAGTCACTGCTCAGTGTTTTTCTCCTCTGGCTAGTTTGTGCATGAGGTATATGGTGCACCAGTGTGAGTTTGCTTTTGTGTTGCCTAGCTTGTCTATTGATGGTTCTTGGAGGGTGATTATATCCCAGTTACCTGTGGAGTCATTGTTAATTAGTGAGTGTAGGGCATTATGGCATATGTTCAGATTTTGCTGCTATATTCTCAAGTTTACTGGCTTGTTCTGTTGGGGTGTGTTAGTCATAGATAGAATCTAGGATGGTTGGGGGTGCTGCCATTGTTGCTAGCAAGTGTTGAGGGGGGGGACAGTGGGGATAATGATTGGTGGGTGGCTGATGGGCTCATCAATGGTGTCTTGTAGATCAATCTGCCCCTTGTTCCTTTGGTTTGGTTGGAGAAGTCAAGGGTCCCTTGCTCTTGATGGTGTGTCTTTCTTTGTTGAGGGGTTTTCACTTGAAAGGGTCTGGTTGTGACTATTGGTCTTGTTGCTCTTGGTGGGAGAAAGGCTTGGGTCCAGAAGTTGCTTGCTGGGAAGTATGGCATGTTGTTTTCTGGGTTTCATTCATTGAAGGCATCTCTATGTTGCAGGTACTCTGGGCACCTGCAGTCCCTGCTGGCACTGATGATCAGTTTTGCATGATATACAATAGGGGAATTGGGGGGAGTTGCAGTTAATGGTACAGTGTTTTTGGGCACATATTCTGCACTTGTCTTTTTCTTCTTTGCAGTCCTTCACTATGTAGGTGGCCCCAGTGTTGGCACTTGTTGCAGTGTGTTGGTTCCCTCTTGTCCTTGTATGGGCAGAGTTGTTCCATGTTAACATACAGTCCTTCCTTGATGGCATGGTTGGCTGTCTCCACAGATTTGAAGGATATGAGGGCATGTGCTACCATTTGTTATTGCTTGCATTTGGTAGGGTCTTTGATCCATTTGGCCTGGCTAATCAAGCCAGGGAGGGGGCCATTTGTTTCTTCTATGTGTTCTAGTGTTTCTGTAGAGTCTAGGTCAGTTGAGATTGGGATGAAAGATACTACCACATTGTATTGGCAATCTTTGATGTGGATCTTTTCTCCTAGTAGCCTGGTGAAGGTGGTTCTGTTGATTGAACTCTAGATCCATTGAACTGCTATTGGATCATTAAGTTCAAGCACAATGCTGTGATTGTTTAGCTGAGTGAGTGACCTGAGCTGCATTTTTGGGCTGCCATTTTTCTCTGCCATAGCTAGGGCCTGTTGGATTGTCTCCACCACCTTGTCTTTGGGAGTTTTTGCATTTAGGAGGGGGTGGTTGCTGTTGGGGTCAATCAGTAGTTGTCTGTCTTTGATAGCTGATTGAGCCTTAGCATAATCTATAGCTGGGAATGGCTTGAAGAATTTGAGAGAGGGGGAGTAGGTTTGGGGGCCTGCTAGTGCAGCATCACAATAGGAGTGGTGAACTGGGGCATGGTTGCAGGTGTATCTGATTTCTTCTGATTTCTTTAATTCATTAATGGATTCTTGGACTGCATTGATGTTGGCTGCTAGCAATTGGATGTGGGCTTCAACTTGAGTGAGGTCTATTTGGTTGATATTTGTTAGTTCTTCTGGGGTTCAGAGGCTGGGGTCTCTGTTTTCTTTCCACTCATGGTAGAGCCATTCTAGCTTTTCAGTCACCTCAATGATCTTTATTGTCTGCAGTGTGATTGCAAGGTCAATTGATGTTTCTACTTTGTCCTTGATTGCTTGAGCTATCATGTTGGTTAGAGGTAGAACTGTTAGTTCTTGTACAAGGAATGCTGCTGCTCTGATGACCAAGTGGACTGTGGCAGTGATTCCTTTGTTGTGGGAAATGTAGAATAAAGCATGGGAGAGGTGTTCTGGGGTCATTGGTTTGTTAGGTAATGTGCATTGCACATAGTCTAGAAACTTTCACACTGCTAGAGCATCTTGGACTGTCTCATTTGGGTGTTCATTATGTCTTTTAGTGGCACATGTGCACTTCTGGTTCTTGCATGAGTTGGGTTGGGGGGGATTCAGGGTGGTATGCCAGGGTCAGGGGTGGATTCCATCAGGGGAGGGTGGTCAGTACTCCCAGATGGTGCCATAATGGTTATGGAAGGGGCTGGAAGCAGAGAGGTCAGTAGGTTGCTTTTTTTCACTTATGACATCTTTTCTGGCAACAGGCTCTTCTCTTGAGGAGTTTGACAGTAGGGACATGCTGTTTTTTATTCAGAGTCCTAGTCAGGGTGCCACAAAGAGTAGAGTCAGGAAGCTTTTGAGGCCTAGGCTTCATGGTGATCACCCTTCCAGGCTTTCCTTCACTAACAAGAGAGCTACAGTGACTTTCAAAACTGTTGCAATATTTAACCCTAATGCAGTGCACAAAGTGCACTGCAATCACCTGTGGGAGTTTCACTTAGCCTTGGTGAGAAGAAATATAATACATGCCCTTGGTTATGCTTCACTCCCTTGGGTCATGTGATTCCATCCAATAGCTGTGGAGATATACATATTTCAAAACAGTAGTACCATTGCAACAGTTTTGCACCTTTTGATTTGAAAGATAAAATCAATGGATATTTGATGTTGTTTGATGATATAAACAAAGATACACACTTAAAAAATATGTCTGAGTTCAAAAAAGTTCCCACACTTCTTTATTTGCAACCACCATCATCATGTGATCCCTTTCTCCTGCTCAAAAGGCATCCATCCTCTCTATGCTGGATGCAGGACAATCTGCACACTCTATTGCCTCATCTACTGGCATTAATGTCTCTACTATATCCAGACTTTGCTCCA
Source organism: Scleroderma citrinum (assembly GCA_029372045.1). Taxonomy (NCBI): domain Eukaryota; kingdom Fungi; phylum Basidiomycota; class Agaricomycetes; order Boletales; family Sclerodermataceae; genus Scleroderma; species Scleroderma citrinum. The sequence goes on from JARFMN010000014.1 coordinate 752,237, forward strand.
AAGAGTGTTCTATCCTTCAGAAGTCTGCTGGAGATTGTTCAACCAAGCTTTCCTCTGCCAATGTTCATCATGCTATTCATCTTATCTCTTCTGGCAAGGTAGAGAATGCTGTTCAAGTGACCAAAGCCCTTACAAATGTTGTCAATGAACCCATCTCTACCTTTACAGTGCACTGGCACTTGAAGAAGATGGAATGAAAACTGTAGTCAAGTCCAAATGCTCTCTTCTCTCAGCCAAGCATCAAAAGGCTCACTTAAACTTTGCTTATGCCCATAAGGACTGGACTGTAGAAGACTGGAAGAAGGTTGTATGGTCTGATAAGACCAAGATCAATTGCCTAGGGTCAGATGGACACAAATGGATGTGGAAAAAGCCAGGTGAAAGGTTGAATGATAGGTTGATGCAAGAGACTGTCAAGTTTGAGAGAGGTTCTGTGATGATTTGAGGGTGTATGACTTGGAAGGGAGTTGGCTATGCTACCAAGATTGATGGTAGGATGGATGAAAATCTTTACTTTCAGATTTTGAAGGATGAACTGTTGAATTCTTTGCAGTTCTATGATTTTAATTCTTCTGACATCATCTTTCAGCAGGACAATGATCCCAAGCATACTTGTAGGATTGTCAAGACATGGCTGGAGGAGCAGGATTTTAGGACTATGATGTGGTCTGCACAGTCTCCTGACTTAAACCCCATTGAACATCTCTGAGGTTACCTCAAAAGAAGGCTAGCAGATCATGAAGACCCTCCTAATAGAATTCATGAGTTATGGAATAGGATTCAAGAGGATTGGAAGAGAATAGCAGTGGAGGAATGTCAGAAACTGATTAAGAGCATGCCTAAAAGGGTTAAGGCTGTCCTCAAAGCAAAAGAAGCCTATACAAAGTACTAATATACCTTGAATATCAAAAGATGCAAAACTGTTGCAATGGTACTACTGTTTTGAAATATGTATATCTCCACAGCTATTGGATGGAATCACATAACCCAAGGGAGTGAATCATAGCCAAGGGCATGTAGTTTATTTCTTCTCACCAAGGCTAAGTGAAACTCCCACAGGTGATTGCAGTGTGTTTCACACACTGCATTAGGGTTAAACATTGCAACAGTTTTGGAAGTCACTGTACATATTATCCAGCAAATCCTTACTGACAAGGTCAAAAATGCTGTTCAAGCCACTTATTTCATCAGCTCTATTGTTGATAGTCCTGTTTCTTCTCAGACAATGAGGAATACCCTCAAAGAAGCCTCATTGAGGGCTATGGTGAAGAAAAAAAACCATCGCTTTCTACTGGTCACAAGAAGAAGAGATTAGCCTTTGCTCTCAAGTATCAGCATTGGACTGTGAAGGACTAAAAGAGAGTTATATGGTCAGATGAGATCAAAATCAACAGGATTGGGTCAGATGGACAAGAGTATGTGTGGAAAAAAAAGGGTGAAGGGCTTATTTCCAAAGAGGTCAAAGGTACAGTCAAGTTTGGAGAAGGTTCACTCATGGTTTGGGAATCTATAGGGTGGAATGGTGTTGGGATCTTGTGTGAGATTGAGGGAAGGGTGGATGCTGAACAGCATATGGTCATTTTGGAGGAAGGATTGCTTTAATGCATAGAGGAATCCAGAATTCCAGAAGATAACATTATCTTTCAACAAGATAATGACCCCAAGCATACCTCTAGAAGAGCCTAGTAAATGGTTTGAAAAGTAGGATATCAAGCTTCTACATAGGCTGGCCTGCACAATCTTCAGACCTCAACCCAACTGACCACACTTGGAATCACCTCAAAAGATCCCTCTCAGATTATGAGAGTGCTCCCATAGGAGTTCATCAATTGTGAGAAGGAGTAGTAGGGAAGTGGGGGAAGATTTCTGTGGAAGAGTGTCAAAAATGAATAGGAAGCATGCCTAGAAAGGTTGAGGCAGTTATAAAGGCCAATGGAGCTCATACCAAGTACTAGATAGTTGGATTTTTGTAAAGTCAAAAAACCATCTGCATGACATGTCATTTTCAAATGGCTGCTATTCTATTGATTCTTATCCATGTCACTTGATTCTTAGACCAATAGAAGGCCAAGAGTACATACCCCATTCCATACACTCATGGTTTAGGGCTAGGGTTAGGGGTTATCATGTTTAGTCATACATAACTAATGTAAAACATGTAAACATACAGACAGTGTTTTGAGCCACTGTATAGTATTGTCCTCAAAGAATCTATTGTATAGGCAGAGAGAAGGTTAGAAAATTGAAAGGAAAATAGGAAAACATTAATGGCTTAACAGTAACCCCCCAAAAAGACTCAACCCCATGATCTTCTTCAGCCATTACATTGTCCTGATCACCTGGTTGTTGAACTTCAGCACCATCATGTGTAGATGTTATGGTTGCACCTCCCTATTTCACAGTGAAAAGAAAGTCACCCATTTGATTTGTTCCAGGGGCAGCATTGAATAATCTTGCATCATAGGAGGGGTTTCCATGCCACATGTGATCACATTCCTCCCAGAATGGAAACTCTGCAAGGACTTCCTCTAAAATAAAAATCATCTGAGATTGAAGATGTGTGATATAAAGGGGTACATACAGAAAAGATTGCAGTGCATTGAGTTGTCAGGATTGATGCCTTTGCTGGTGGACTTTAATCTTGATGTTTATTCTCAATATTTTGACTTCAAACTTCATAGCAAGCATAAGTAGTGTGTATGATGAAGAGAAAACACATACCTCATGAGGTGGCTGTCTACTGCTGAGGCAAACCTTGCAGGCTGAGTTGCATATGTTTTCCTGTACAGTATGTGCAATCATGAGTAAAGACAGCCATAGTGATGATCACATTGATCTCTTTCTTGTATTGGGCATGAGGCTTTCCAGTATTTCCTTGAGCATCTTGATCCCTCTTCTTATTGAACAGGATGACACAATCTGCTGGGTTGTCCCAGAGCCAAGACAGGAGTGTCTTGATAAGATGGGGATGTCATTCCCAGTAAACAGTTTCATTTGCCAAAGCCCTCAGCTTGGACTTGGATGTTGCAGCCTTGAGAATGGACTGAGAAATGGAAGGGGGTTGAGGATGCCCTCTACTGGTTGCAGAGAGGATTATGGCAGCTGCAAGCCTAGCCTGAAGGCATGTAGAACACCAGAGGTTTTGTCAAAGGGAGGCATATTTTTGAACTCTGCTTGAATCTTTTGTCATGATGAAAAGGTTTAGTTAGGATTTAGCATCTGAAATTTGTCCATGCTATGAACTTTGAATGCCATTTTTTCATCAAATCTCATCTAACTCTCTTGACTTGTACACCAATAGAAAGTCAGGGGCAGGTACTTCATTTCATACACTTGTAGTATAGAACTATGTAGAAGCTATTGAAGTTTATTGTGTTTATTGAAAAACATGCCAACATTGGGACAGTTGTTTAGGCCACTGTATTTTCCTTGAAAGAAATCTTGTTTTCTAGAGATTCAGAAGACAGCCAACCATTGCTCTCAGTTCTACTACATAAAGCAGAATACATGTCCTTATGTGACATTGGTCAACAGATCAAATAGATCATATTATTTGAAGAAACTCATCTAACACTTTACCACAAAATTCTCTTTGGCAACAACAAAGGGCCAATCCATCTAGCACCACCATGCAACTCTGAAGGGAATATTGACTTATTCCACTCCAACTCCACTTGAGACACACAACTTTAACTCTAGCATGCAGAATTCCATCTTTGTCTCCTTTTGTATAATTAAATGATACCTTCTCTCATTCTCCTTTGTATTTATTAGATGCCCAATCATTTTCAATATGTCAGTATATTTCCAGTTAGCTTCAGTTTATCCTATTCCCCTTCATTCTTATTCCTGTGTCTGTTTCTCACCACATGGTACTTTCCATTCCTTCACAGCTCAATTACTCATTCTATTGGACTTACTTCACCTCTGCTTGTCATACATATACATATAAGCTCTGAGAAACTGAAGGCTTTCCCCTCAGTTTATAAGTTAACTTGAATACTAACAAACAAGGGGCAGGAAGTAGCACAGCAACTCGGCTCACCTGGAGGTTTGTGCTTGAGTTTATTGAAGAATGAGTATGTTGCTAAGTAGAGCTATCAAGTGTTGAGGGACTTGAGAGCTCAGTAGAGATGAGAGAATATAGAATTCAAACTGAGGGACAAAGGCCCTTGAGTACAGTATATATATGTACTGTACATGGTCTGTGCACATGGAGTAAATCCGGAGCATTGTAACTACAACTACTACTAATGGAAGAAGTAAACTTCTACATGGAGATAGAAGGTTGTAGAACATAAAAGAAGGACACCAATAGAATGGTTCCATGTGATATCTGGGTATCTGAGATAGCTGGTCACATGTTGGTTAAGTCATCAATAGTAATGCGACTGAAAATATATGGTCAAGTAATATGACCTGTAGACACAAATAGCTATTGTGTCAACACTCCCCCTTGCTTTAAACTGGCTTAATAAAGTCCAAGTAACAAGTGATGATGGTCATGTTTCTGCCAGGTTAGACTCTTAGTCATGGAGTCTGCCCTTTGATGGTTGGTGGACATGTAGTCCAACTTAAAGTCTCTGTTTTTGATAGACTCACAAAGTCAATAGTACTTGATATTGATGTGCTTTGATCAACCTTCAACAACTGGGTTATTAGCTAAATGAATAGAACCCTTGTTGTCGCCAAAAAGAATGACAGTGGTGAAGCGGAGATGGGATTCCTGGAACAGGGTAGTAATCCACTTGATCTGCTGTCCAGCATCACAGAGAGACATATACTCTGCTTCAGTAGAACTGAGAGCAACAGTTGGTTGCCTGCAAGATCACCAGGAAACAAGATTTCATCCAAGGAACATAGAGTAGCTGGAAGTAGATCTATAAGTCTCCTTATCTCCAGCCCAGTCTGAGTCAGAATAGCAATCCAAAGATAACTCACTTTGGAAGTAGTGAATAGACAAATCCTTGGTGGAGGATAGGTACTTCACAATATGCATCGCTTTATCCAGATGTTGCTGTGTTGGATTTGACATGTACTGAGACATGCATATAAACTAAAGGCTAAATCTGGGCGAGTTCTGAGCATGACATAGAGGAGAGAACTGATGACCTGCTGGTACTTCTGTCAAAGAGCTGAAGTAGCAGTGTATCTGGTTGGAGTAGGAGTAGGAACATATCCACTAGGTAGTGGTGTTCATACACTTTGGCATTGTTCCATTTGAAAGTGTTTTAGGACTTTCTGGACATAGGGATATTGGTTAAGAGTCATGGTTTTGTCCTTATGATTTCTTGAGATCTGGATACCAAGATACTCTTTAACTTCTCCCATATCTTGTACTTCCCATATCTTCATAAATGCTTTCTTTCTGTCTTTCAGAAGTTTAGCAGAGGATGAGAGGAGGAGAACATCATCAACATAGATGACAAAGATAACCAGGCCTTGTTTAGTCTTGTAGACATAAACTCCCACGTCTGACTTGGTTCAAATGAAACCTAGTTTGAGTAGGGATTTGTGGAGTTCTTTATTCCACACTAATGCTGCTTGCTTTAGGCCATAAAGTGCACAAAAAAGATGATAAACCTTGTTTGTTGTTCCTGGAGATATGAAGCCTTCTGGTTGTTCCATATATATTTCTTTGTCAAGCTTTCCATACAGGAATGCAGTCTTGACATTGAGGCAATGTGCCTCCCAATCCTGTGAGCAGGCATAGGCCATGAGCAGTCTTACTGTCTCAAACCTTGCTACAGGAGAGAAGGTTTCTTCATAATCTTCTCCATATATTTGTGAAAAGCCCTTTGCTACTAAGTGAGCTTTATATCTTCTGTCTGATTTTCTTGCAAAAACCCAACAACATTTGATGGGTTTACGATCAGGGGGACAATCAACAAGAGTCCAGATGTGTCTGTCATTAATTGACTTGATTTTGTCCTTCATAGCTTCCTTCCATTTGTCTTGTTCTACCTTTGGTAACCATAAGACATCCTTGTACTGCTTTGGTACTTCCAAGATGGCTTGGGCCAAAAGATATTCAATAAACTCTTGACCTTGTTTGTGAATTAAGGAATTAACATCTCCCCCATCCTCTGTAGGTGGTTGAGGGTAATCTTTGTAGAGATCTTCTATGTTATCAGGTTCATGTGGAGGCAGTGGAGGGTTCTTGAGGTTTCTTTCCCAATTCCTATCTGACTCTCTTTCTACTTGAGTCAGTGGTCTGTCTCCATACACATTATTGGGTATGACTCTTGGGACAGGTATACAAGCCAATCTTCTTAGAGCAGAAGGGGCAGGAGGATAAGATGAGTCTGGTGCTTCAGTAGGGTGTCTTTTGAGAAATGGTGGAATATTTTGACTGTGGATGGGAGGAATAAATGATGGAATAGGATGAGGTTCATGTCTTCTGTCTCCTGGAAAACCTTGACTAGGGGTTTCTCTAGCAGGTGGAGAAGGTGGTGGTGAGGGTTGCAAATATGCAGGATTTGGAATATGAATATGATCCAAACGTTCACATCTAGTTGGTAAGGCAGGTGAGGATGGTCCAGGAGTTGGACCTAGTTGCTCTGGTTCAGGAGAATCAGGTTCCTCTTTATCTGTAAGATCCTCTACAGTAACTGGAGGTGGATGCTGCCTGCATTGGGGTGGACTTGTTTTAGGAGGCCTAGGTTGATTGTCATTAGTAAAATCTGGAGTTGGTGGTCTGGGACCTGGAGTGGGCTGATCAGGCTCACTTCCATCCTGATCATCAGAAGAGTCCTCTGAGGGACTGGATGCTGGGAGAGGTATATCGATTTTGTCTCATAACTTCTCTATGGGACAGTTGGGAAACACATTCTTGATGAATGTAACAGTGGTGGAAATATATATCGTTTTGTTTTGTCATAGAAAGATGTATCCTTTGGTTCCTTCTGGATATCCAAGGAATAACATTTCTTTGGCTTTTGGGGAGAGTTTGTCCTTTTGCTGATCCTTCAGTATGAATATGTAAGCGAGACAACCAAAGACTTGAAGATAAGAAATAGTAAGTTTCTTCTTCAAAAAGAGCTCATATGGTGTCTTCCATTCAATTCATTAAAGAGGAGTTTGATTGTAGACAAACACTGCTGTGAGTAAGGCAAAGTTCCAGTAGCACTTGGGTAGGCAAGCTGCATGACAAAGAACTTCTTCTTTCTCCATAACAGTTCTGTTGAATCATTCTGCTCGACCATTCTGCTGAGGAGTATCAGTGACAGATAACTGATGAGTTATACCCTTAGAGAGTAGAAACTCCCTGAAGGTAGTCACCATAAATTCCCCCCCTCAGTCGGAATGAACCGATTTAACAGAAAAGCCAGTTTGATGCTCTGCCCAAGAAACCCAATCAATGAAAGGTATCACTCTTCGCATGAAGCAAAAGAGTATTACCATAGTCACTGAAGTCATCAATGATGGTAAGGCAGTAAACATAACAATAATAAGATTTGGTAGGAAATTGCAAAAGATCCATATGGATCAACACGAGAGGTTCTGTTGCTCTAGTCCACAAGGGAGAAAAGGGTTGGTTATGCATTTTTCCTATGAGACATTTGCCACAGGGAAAAGGTTTAGGTTGAGGAGGTATGTGATCAAGACCAGTAGTATGGTTGGGGATTTTCCTCATTACCTGATCACTTGGATGGCCAAACCTTGAATGCCATAATTTGTAGACATCAGAGTATTCGATGGTGAATAATAATAAAAATGTGTTAATATTTCTGTTGTCCAAACATGCTAGAAGCCCCAATCTTTGATCATGTTTCCCAATAGGTTTTCCTGTAAACCAGTGAAGATTGGAGCTGTGAAACACATGAGTGCCTTCAAGGAAGAGTCTTTTTTGCGTGTTGTAGATTCAAGTGTGGGTCTTATCACCTTGAAAGGTGTAGCCCAGTCCAGTGGTAAGGGAAGGAATGGAAAGGATTCATTTCGCTCCTGAGGGCAAATAGAAGACATTGTGTAGCATTCATCATTCCTGTTTTCCATTTAGTGTAACATTAAATGAAACAGTCCCTATACCCAGAAAGTATATTTTCTCGCTTCCAGCTGTTCCTACTGGAATCAGTCTCTTGAATTCAACATAGCTAAGGAAATCCCTTTTAAAGGGTGTGGAGTGACTTGTTGCTCCAGAATCCATTAGCCAGAGGTAGTTGTCCTTTTCATTACATTTCTGGTGACATCCTTCACAGTCAGACATATAAGCATAAAAGCTGGCTGCTCCTTCACAGTCAGAGTCATATTGCATGGGTCCAAACAGTCCTTGGTTACAGGTAGTGTTATAAGGGTCTTTATAGGTTCTAATACTATTCCAGACTCTATCACGCTCCATTTCTCTCTGAACCTTAGTTTGAATAGCAAGAGAAGAACTGGGAGCTGATGAGGGGAACATATTAGACCAACCCACTTCAGCAATATTGGAACTTGTGTATGCTTGGTTGATGGAGGAATCATCATCAGAAGTATAGGGCTCAATCCGAGCCTCATTGACCTCTTGTGTGGAAGCCCTCTGCTTCCCTTTTCCCTTATCAGTGGATTGGGCCTTGCCTGCTCCACTCTTTCCTTTCCCTTTCGCCTTCTTTTCCTTCTTCTTTTCCTGCACCTTTGGTAAATTGACTGTGGGAGGTTTGCCTCCCTCCCAATGGTCCTCAGTCTTGTGACCTTTACTGCATTTGTGACACTTGAGTCACTGGTTTTGTTGTACATGTTGGGCAGAGGAGCCTGCAACATTATTGGTCATTCTTGGAAGTTGAGTTCTTCCGTGATGACATAAGTATTCTTCCTTGATACACAGAAGAATGGTGTCAACAGTAAGGGTTTGACCCTGTTGTCCTGCTGGCAAGGTGACCAGAAGAGTTGCCAAAGTGGAGGTGGTGAAATTTTCCCAATTGGAGGGTAAGGTGGCCATGATAATCATGGCCTGCACCGACTCTGGTAAGGGCATGCCATTTGAGGCAAGGAAACTAAACAAGTTATTGATCTTGGTGATTTTAGGAAGGGGATCTTCCCTGTTACTAATTGAGATCTTCATGGCATGCTTGAACTGCACATAAACTCTGGCAGCACCAGGTTTGCCATAAGTGTTTAGTAATGACTCCCACACTTCATGAGAAGTTGCAAACCTGTCCATTTCTATTTGGACAATTGGCTTGCAATGGCCCATAATGGCTCCAAGAGCCTTTGAGTCAAGTGCATCCCATGCAATTTGTTCTGCAGTTGGCAGAGGGTCAGGTTGTCCAGCAGCAACAGCTGTGGTAGGTGGTCTGGTGGTAGTGCCATTTACTACCAACCATGTTCCTTGTACACATAAGAAATTCTTGATTGAGATTGCCCAGATTGGGTAGTTGGTGGTGTCAAAGATGGGAATATTTTTCATAAACCCAGACTTTTCATCTGCCATAGCTACAAATCATGTAAGAGCAATAGATCAAAGAAAGAATCATCCATATCTGGAACCAAGACAAAAGGTCAAGGAATGATAACTGGAACTGGTACCACTGGAACAACTCAAGGAAGGATCCTAGGTCTAACAACAATAGGTCTTACTTCTGGAACTGGATCCAGAAGCCTAAGGTCAAAGAAATGTCCTAAATCATAGTCAGGACAATAATGGTAGTTGGGAAGTTGAATTCCCAACAGTTCCAAGTTAGTCATATCCAAGAGTGAAACAGGAAAAACCTTGTAAGGAAAACAAATCATTAGATATGAAGGGTTAGCAAAGGTATATAGAGAGACCATTGATACAGTGGCTCAAAAAACTGTCTGCATGTTTGCATGTTTTACATTAGTTATGACTCAATACAATAACCCCTAACCCTAGCCCTAGACCATGAGTGTATGAAATGATGTACTTGCCCTTGGCTTTCTATTGGTCCAAGAATCAAGTGATCTGGATAAGAAGTGATAGAATAGTGGCCATTGGAAAATGACATGTCATGCAGACAGTTGTTTGACTTTACAAAAATCCAACTATCTAGTACTTGGTATGAGTTCTTTTGGCCTTGATAACTGCCTCAACCCTTCTAGGCATGCTTCCTATCCATTTTTGGCACTCTTTCACAGAAATCTTCCCCTCCTCCACTATCACCCTTTCCTACAATTGATGAAATCCTGTAGGAGCACTCTCATAACCTGAGAGAGATTTTTTGAGGTGATTCCAAGTGTGTTCAATTGGGTTGAGGTCTGGAGATTGTGCAGGCCAGTCTAGAAGCTTGATATCCTGCTCTTCAAACCATTTCTGGGCTCTTCTAGAGGTATGCTTGGGGTTATTATTGTGTTGAAAGATAATGTCATCTTCTGGAATTCCAGATTTCCCCATGCTTTGAAGCAATCTTTCCTCCAAAATGGTCACACACTGTTCAGCATCCATCCTTCCCTCAACCTCACTCAAGACCCCAACACCATTCCACCCTATACATCCCCAAACCATCAGTGAACCTCCTCCAAACTTGACTGTACCTTTGACCTCTCTGGAAATAAGCCTTTCACCCTTTTTTTTCCACACATACTCTTGTCCATCTGACCCAATATTGTGCATTTTGGTCTCATCTGACCATATAACTCTCTTCCAGTCCTCCACAGTCCAATGCTGATACTTGAAAGTAAAGGCTAACCTCTTCTTCTTGTGACCAGTAAAAGCAATGGCTTTTTCTTCTTCACCACAGCCTTCAATGAGGCTTCTTTGAGGGTATTCCTCACTGTCTAAGAAGAAACAGGACCATCAACAATAGAGTTGATGAAATGAATGGCTTGAACAGCATTTTTGGCCTTGCCAGTAAGGATTTGCTAGACAATAGCTCTCTTGTTGGTGGAGGAAAGCTTGGAAGGGTGACTACCATGAAGCCTAGGCCTCTCTGGTTGGATTTCCTGAAGAACCTGGGATACTATAGACTTCCCTAGACCAATCTGTGAGGCAATACTCCTAGTAGACAGGCCAAGAGAGGCAAGAGAGATGATGTTTTGTCTTTGAGAGGTAGAAATGGATTTCATGGTGATGATGAGAAAATGAGCAGAGGGTGGTGGGGTTTATACATGTTGAATTATACTCATTACATAAAAGTAACATAATAGAACCCTTGATGGATGTATGTAACAATATTACAGCATGCCAGGGTCAATATATATAATCAAAACTTTAAGTCAAACAACTGTCCACATGACATGTCATATCCAAATGGCTGCTACTCTATCAATTCCTATCCAGATCACTTGATCCTTGGACCAATAGAAAGCCAAGGGTAAGTATGCCATTCCATACCCTTATGGTCTAGGGCTAGAGTTAGGGGTTATTGTGTTGAGTCATAACTAATGTAAAACATGCAAACATGCAGACAGTTTTTTGAGTCACTGTAAGTCCAAGAGATCATCGTACACTCTTCCTTCTCCAGAATATGGCTGTTCTATCCAAGATGGACTAGGATAGGTGTAATGGAACACCATGTTGAAGGTGCCCTCCATTTCAGCAGGATTGATCCTAAGATGCAAAATCAGAGCCTTCATCTTCTGGAACAGGAAGGAGGTTGATTTGACAGAGGTCAAGTTGCCAAGACAAGAGTCCATAAGGATGTTTGTTGGTGACATTCCCAGGCCACCAAGCAATTCCATGGACAGGAGAGAGGTTGCAGGCCTTAAGAGAGTCCAGATTGGCTTGAACCCTAGGATCAGATCATGTGTTGACGACCTGTGAAAGCCAGACACCAATACAAGTGTCTGTTTGTTGGTCCAGGCATGAGGGTAGGTGAGAGCTTTCATTTGAAGCTCCTCTCTTAAATGCTCCCCTAAAGTGAGCATCGAGGTACTTGTTTCAGGCATGGATGGCAGGAACTGCTCCTCTAAATGGTTGAGGATCCCAAAGAGGGTGAACCCAGACTGAACCAGGTGAGTACTCATCAGGGTGTGTATCAATCCAAAAGGCTGGGACAGTGAGTAACAAGGGGTCTTCATCGTTGATAGCCAGTAGATCTAATCCCCAGAAGTTCATGATGCTATGAGGGGTAGAGTACTGTGTCAGCTTTGATGATGGAGCCTCATATGAACCATGGAAAAGCCAATGGATTTCCATAAAAGGGTTTTCAGGTGCTGAGAAGGTGCTGGTGATAAAAGGAAGAGGTGAGTTGGATGCTTCCTTGTAGAAAGCTCAGGTGAAGATATGGTGGGTCTTTGCTCCTCCAGACATGACTCCTCCAATGAGGTAGTCAGGTTCAGTGGCATCCACAAAGTTGGACCACCTAAGTCTGTGCCTATAAGGCACATCCCTTTCCTTTTCCCTCAGCTCCTCTTCTCCTAATCCCTGCTTCCTCCTCCAATCCCTGGTTGATAGATCCATCGAGTTCGAGATTGTCCAGATCCAGGAGGGCATCCTGGCCCATGTATTCATCCTCCTGGTTTTCTTGGAGCCACGACATTCCCTGACTGCCTGTAGAGGGGTGAAGTCCATTCTCCACACTGAATTGGGTGACAAGTTCTGCGAACTGGTTGTTGAAGAACCTGAGATCATTTCTGGACAAACAATGTCGCATAAGAAAGAGATCAAAGGGAGTAATGTTGTTAAACAAGACATAATCAGGCAAAGCTCTGCAAAGGGGCATAGAACATGTATGTTCTAAAGGATTCAGCAAAGCTGATTCCAAGCCACTGAGCAACCAAAAAGGTCCACTGCATATAATACTGCTGTGGAAGCCAAAAGTCCAGTTGTGGGAATATGAACTGTCCAATGAACAGTAAGTAGTCATAGAAATGGTTAAAGTCATAATCCTGGAAAGCATACATAGCCCAGTTGAAGAGTGGTGGAGACTGATCAAAAGCTGTAGGATAACCATTATCCCCAAGAGGGAATGGTTCCAGGCCCTGAAAGGCAGGATGGAACTCAAAAACCTTGGGGATGGCTGGTGTGATCAGATGTGGGAGTACCACTGGGGCATCTCTCCACTGGAGAAGGGATACAACACAAACAGCCAAGTACACTGTATAGGTGGAAAGAGGTACAACTCCAAAAGGTACATGGTCATTAAGAGACCAGTAGGCCAAAGCTATAGTAAGAGTGAAGGCTATATACTGTAACTCAAAAGTAACTGCAAAGCACAAGTCTGCCAGCCAGCTAATCATGATAGATTGGATTGGGGAATTGCCTGTTAGGCTGAATACAATCATCTCCCAAGTCAGAGCCTGGCAGGGCTCATAACCTAACAAACAAGGGGCAGGAAGTAGTGCAGCAACTCTGGCTCACCTGGAGGTTTGTGCTTGAGTTTATTGAAGAACAAGTATGTTGCTAAGTAGAGCTATCAAGTGTTGAGGGACTTGAGAGCTCAGTAGAAATGAGAGAATATAGGATTCAAACTGAGGGACGAAGGCCCTTGAGTACAGTATATATACATACTGTACATGGTCTGTGCACACGGAGTAAATCCAGAGCATTGTAACTACAACTACTACTAATGGAAGAAGTAAACTTCTACATGGAGATAGAAGGTTGTAGAACACAAAAAAAGGACACCAATAGAACAGTTCCATATGATATCCAGGTATCTGAGATAGCTGGTCATGTGTTGGTTAAGTTGTCAATAGTAATGCAACTGAAAATATATGGTCAAGTAATATGACCTGTAGACACAAATAGCTATCATGTCAACAAATACCTCCTCACTGCTTCATCTGAGCAAGTCTTCTCTACTATGTATGTTCCTTCCTCTATCTAAGTTGGACTTACAGTACATATCTGACTTAGCCTCTGACCTCCTCTGACCTTCACTTTCTGAAATATGAGGGAGTGGTTACTCAAGGATGCAACATATAAGTTAAAGTCAACACTCTCACAACTTCAACTCCAACCTCTGTTCTTTTCTAATCATGCTCAGTTAGAGAAACCAGTTCTGACACCATTCCAGTTGTAGATGGTTGTTTGAAGCACATTAACATCAAGTATTACTGGCTTCATGAATCTATCAAAAATAACAACTTGAAGCTCAACTACATTTCAACAGAGAGTCAGAATGCCAGTTCAATAACCAAAAGTCCCTGCTCCTCTTAAGAGTAGTCAATCCCTCATTTTATATGACCATCATGTGGTATTGATATACCACTACCATTTCCAATCAACATTCACAGTAAGAGCCTTGACATGTTGGGAGGAGCAGAATGTGTCACAGCACCTCAGAGGCTCCACCCCATCTAATGTACTTTGGATATGTTATAGGCACATATGTACCCTTGAAGGGGATGTATTTTACAAGTGAAAATTTCAAAAATGCGAACACTTCTTTTGTTTTTATCTCTAAGATGTTTTTTAGACATCCAGAGCCTCCTACACACTTAGCTGAGCATCTGATATAGCATATATGATGCTATTTTTGTTGACACAATAACTATCCAAGTCTACAGGTCATATTACTTGACCAATATATTTCAGTCACATTATTCTATGATGACTTATCTGACACATGACTGGCTATCACAGATACCCAGATATCACATGGAACTGTTCTATCAGTATCCTTATATTATGTTCTACAACCTTCTATCTCCATATAGAAGCTTACTCCTTCCATTAGTAGTAGTTGTAGTTACAATGCTCTGGAATTACTCTGTGCGCAGACCATGTACAGTATGTATATATACTGTACTCGAGGGCCCTTGTCCCTCAGTTTGAATCTCATATTCTCTCATCTCTACTGAGTGCTCAAGTACCCAACACTTGATCACTCCACTTAGCAACATACTCATTCTTCAATAACTCAAGCACAAACCTCCAGGTGAGCCAGAGTCACTGTGCTACTTCCTGCCCCTTGTTTGTTAATTTTCAGTGTATATGGGCTAGGGATGGTGCACAGGAAGGCAGAAGAGGCTCAGGACATAGGTGGAAAATTTACGGCTCAGATAGTGATCAAATGTGGACATGTTTTGAGAGTAGCAACGCTTTTTAGTGCTTATGTAATCCTACAGGAAGCGCAGAAGTGAAGACAAAACAAGTGGGGATGAAGTAGAGAATGCTAGAAGGCTTACCAGAGAGGGTTGCAAAAGTGCCCTGTCTATTTTGAAAATTGAGTGGGACAGATGACAAAGGAGGGTATCTCATAGATGGGTTTCATTCTACAAATAAATCTCATCTAAAGACCATGGGAACTTCATAAAACTGCTGCCTAAGATGATAAGGGCTTTCTGATGCATTTTTGATTACTTTTACACAGACATGTTATAACACACCATAATGGGTAAATAATACCCACACCAAGCCCAACATCACTATTTAATTGTACTTATTTGGCTATGTTACTTTTTCTTCTCTTCTACCTTCATGGGCTAGATGGCAGCATTCACAGAGGTGGGGGAAGCTGTGCAGTTCTCACTATCTCGAGAGATGCTTGATCTTGCACAAGATGCAATCAAGCCAATGCCCTGTGAATGGGAGGACTGTCAGATAATGTTAAATAGTTGGCAGACACTGTTGAAGGTGAATGTCACTATCCACAAACCATAGATAGGGTTGCTGTCTGCACCCTGAAACCTCAAGAACCACAGTAATTCTGCAGCTTATGCATTGACATAGCTGGATAGAGTGTATGAGCTACAGGACTACTGGAGTTCTTGAAGGGGTCACAGGGTTTTTGCTTGTCAAGTTCTGTTCAGACTTGAACTGATTGGCTTTGTTTGATTGTTTACAGCATCTTCTTCAACACTGTTCTCATTCATTGCCACAGGTGAGTGTAGATAAGTGATCAGAGGTTATTTTGATGTTCAGGGTGTTTGCAGGATGGAATGTATTGCTGCCAGGTCGCCCGTTGCTCTGGCCGATTCCATCAATCGTTGAGCGGCCTGAAAGCTCATATCGAGCTCAGTCATATGTCGCGCATGTCGTTACCCTGTCCCATCCGAGGTACGCGTACTGTTTATGTAGCGTTCACATTGTTTTTCTTCACGTACTTATTACTTCACTAGGCTGCGATGAAGCGTTTGTCCGTGCGTCACTGCTAGAAAACCACCTGGAAGAAGTTCATCGCAAGGACCTTGCTGATTCTGTGTCCGCGGACGCGATTGCACCTTTAGCAAAGCCCTCAATACCCTCTTCTCTTCCACCACCACCATCTCTCTCGCATTCTTGTTTGCCTCAACATATCACCGTGGCTTCTGTCGTACCCTCCAAGCGTCGTGCGTCGCAAATGGGCTTGAACGGAACAAACCGCCTTCCTCGCCGATGGAGCAGATTGGACCTGCAAGATGACGATCAAGACCACGAGACCATTACTTTCGATGATCTTCCCAGACTCCAGTTATCGAAATCATCCAACGAGCCCATCCCCGTAAAAGTAAGGAAAAAGTTGCACACAGCCCAGACTCGGGTGTCGCGACCCCAACGAGCCGTCTATCCCCCAATTCGAACGGACGATGTTCCGGATACCATACTTTTCGGAACGTTTGCGCGTCGCGTTGAACAGTTCGTTGCCGATGGGTTTGCTAAGAAATAGAAAAGAAAAAGAGTTTGTTCGACTGTCGCATGTTGCTGTCCATGTTTAACGCTTTGTCTTATTTATGACTCA
Organism: Scleroderma citrinum; assembly: GCA_029372045.1. Lineage (NCBI taxonomy): Eukaryota > Fungi > Basidiomycota > Agaricomycetes > Boletales > Sclerodermataceae > Scleroderma > Scleroderma citrinum. The sequence continues at coordinate 768,772 of JARFMN010000014.1, forward strand.
GTTGTAAATGCGCTGTACACCTGTCCATAGATACCGACGGGGTGTTGTCGTATTTTTGTGTTTTCTATCGAGATCTGGGCCCGAGTCCTGTAGGGCCCAGTGGCCTTTCCATTCCGTTGGCATGGTGTGATACGACGCTTTGCAATGCAGATGTACGGGGCTGCATCACCACAACGTTTATAATAGATCGCAACTGATAACATGAGAGGTACTAGGAGTAGGTAGCGCGAAGTTGCTAATACACCTGCATAGGTCATGTAGTGCATGCAGTGCATATACGATCATATCGAATCCACACATCCCAGAGAGTACATGCCCGAGCACAAGAGATAAATTTCCTCAAGCAACATTCCCCTCAGCGAACGAGAGCAAGTCCGAGTCACCTTGGTCGGTGATGGTCATAACACTACGGGATTTTTGGTCAGCTGAAGGGCCAGAGAATAGGTAAAGTAAATGATGCTCACCCGACACGGAAGAGTTTACCAGCGGCCGTACCGAGGGCAACATTCGTGCCGTTAAAGTGATGTACGGTCGTCTTGGACAGCATGGCATAATATTCGAGCTCGGATTTGCGCAGAGGCGGGCAGTTACCAGCGATCAAGACCAGCTTGGCTATTTTGTTGGGAAAAATAGTGGTCAGCCAAAGGGACCTTCTCAGCCTCACGCTCCAGTCCCCGTGAGTCCGTAGAAAAGATACTCACCCTTTCCGGCGCGCATCTGCTTCAAAGCAGACTTGTGTCCGAGCGTGTACTTGCCCGATTTCACGACGAGGGCAAGACGAGATGCAATGGACTCGTTGGTTTTGGATGCCTTGGCTTTGCTTGCTGGCGCCATTGGTGACGAGTTTTGAGTGGTGTAAGTTAACTCGGACAGACAACAATCTTACTGGCCACTGATGTACTGTACAGTTCATCCAGAGGTCCAAACTCCGACATTATGGACCCCTCCAGCGGGGGTCGAACTAATACAGTTTATTCTGTCAAAGCAAGGCAGGAGACATCTCTATGATAGCATGTGGACCCTTTTCGTCATAGTCTGGCTTTGACACGAAGTTTTTTGCTTGCGAGTCGTTGAAGGCAATCTACGAGATAAACCAATGAGGATTATCCAGACAAATATGTCAAAAACCTACTTTGGCGACGATACTTGTCCCAAGGAATGCAGCTAGCCGATCTCCCTTTTCTCTGAACTCGGCAAAGTATTCGGGCACACTCACAACCCGAATTAATCGGAGTTGCACCTCAGTTTGTTGGTCAGGGTTACTCAAGATGTATGGTGACAACCGGGACTGTAGTGCAACACCGATGCCTAGTGGTATATGTTAACACGAAGCTGAAACGATTGGTGGGTTCGAAGGCACGCACCCTTCACGTGGTTCCCTAGATCCCCAGTGACAAACAGCCCTTGCCATATATGCTGCCTTTGATCCACATCGGCCTGTCCCACAGCGAGTCCAACAGCATCCTGAAGAGGTAAGGGACTTGGGGTGATGTCGTTGACTGTGGTTTGTCGGATTGGTTTGAGCAGAGTAGGATCAAACAGTGGTTCGCAGAAGCGATGTCGCTCTTTCCCCACAGTCATTGAGTGACCACGGAACTCCACAGTGACGAGATCAAGGGCCTCTATCTCCCTCGCTCGCGCTTGTTCAGCAGCGGAGGCTTTTGCAGTAGCTTTCTTCTTCATTCCGGTTTCGATGACAGCCTTCTCTTTCCCCGCCACAAGAACTGCGGCAATATCGGTGACACCCTCGTCCTCTGGTATTTCCACCGTTTGGCCATCCGATGGCACACGAACTAGGCCGTCTTGCCATACATATTGTACAAAGTCTAGTAGAAATTGCTGGACAGTTTCGGGATCACTTGGTGAATCTGGTGGTGAGGCAGCAGCCATGACGGACTGATTCGAGCGAAAGATATTGGCAAGATAGCGTGCGCAGTCACGCATCCCGATTGGCGTAGACGTACGGATATTCTGTAGAATGAAACCATCATAGATGGGAATAACGTCCGTCTTTTCGTATCCAATGTCCACGACGACACCGCTGAGCTGGCCGGTCGCGTATATCTGCGTCATGGGGCGCTCGACGATCGCGAACCCAGCCACATTAAAACGCTCGAAGAAGATCTGACATATTCGTTCCAGCGAATCGCGGGGGAGACCCGAGGGTATCGAAAGTATGACCGGTGATTCGTTCTGGACTCGTTTAATCTGGAGTTGGTTAAAAATGACATATTTCCTGGACAAGATACAGATAGGAAAGGAATTACGTTGTCCGAGGTAAAGGACGTACCACAGTGCCTCTGCTTGCGTCCAGTCATGGATGTCCCCGTCTGCAAATGGCCACGAGATAGCAACATCCTGCCCTGTTGCCAAAGCTTCGTCTAGCTGGGAACCAACCAAGTAATCGTTGACCTTTGCGGTTGGGTTGGAATGATGAGGAAGGCTTGAAGCACGGCTAGGGAATGGTGAAGGGCGCAAGCTATCTGCGCTGTTCGAGGGTTGTTTTCCATTTGAATCGATGCCGTTGGACGGTTCTCCTGCTGGTTGTCGCAGTCCGACACGAGCTGATATTTCCTGTGATCCAGTGACACTTTGAGCATCGGGATATCCTGTAGCAAAGACATACTGACTACTGTTGGTGCCCTGAGTAGTTCATGGATGCCCAGGCCTGCCCGTATCGTTGTTCTTCCTGTTTCAATGACGAGTATTGATGATTCTCTGAATGTGCTCATGACGGATTAGGTTGGCGCGACGCGGTGTAGCGCGTCTGGCTTACATATTCGGATGGAGAAATGGTCTGATACTGCACATCTTATATTAACCTCGGTTCGATGTAATTCCACCGTAAGACAGCCATGTTCTTACCCGCTGACGAACTCGCAAAACTGTACTCTCCGCTGGACATTCCAGAGTCTGGCGAGAAACCATTCACTGACTACTCTCGCTGGAGGCTGCTTGTCAATGACGGTGGCCGTCATACGTGGCATTATCTCAGAACTGACGAAGAGTGCGAGAAGTGGCCCCAGAATGAGGTCGACAAGTACTGGCTTGGGATCCCTCTCGTACGTGCTTTTGATGCCCTGCATTGTCTGACCTCACTGCGTTCGCAGAACCTCCCTGCCCTCCCCAAAGCCAAGGACCCCTTGGAGGCTGCGCGGAACGGGTATACATTCTACAAGCACCTCCAGTCGGAGGACGGCCATTGGGCTGGCGAGTATGGTGGTCCAATGTTCTTGCTCCCTGGCTTGGTCATTGGGTCATACATTGCTGGATTGGGGTTTACGCTGGAGGAGCGTCTTGAGATGATTCGTTACCTCATAAATCGCGCGCACCCTAAAGACGGAGGATGGGGAATGTAAGGTGTTCTGTTGATCCTAATGACCGCACTAACCGGATGATTTCAGCCATATAGAAGGACATTCCACTGTGTTTGGAACAGCGCTTAATTATGTTGCCCTACGTATCCTTGGCATGCATGCTGATCACCCCGTCGCTGTTAGAGCTCGGGCATGCCTGCATAAACTGGGTATGTCTCTGTACATCCTCAAAGTCTGCGTGTTAACTGTCCCCAGGGGGTGCAACTGGTGCTCCCGCGTGGGGTAAATTCTGGCTGGCAGTGCTCAACGTATATGACTGGGAGGGCCTCAATCCTATCCAGCCCGAACTATGGTGACTTCTGCCATTTGTCTTTAGGAAAGCCCCCACTCACACTGTCTGTGATGTCCAGGCTCCTACCAGACTGGGTTCCATTCCACCCTCACAAATGGTGGATCCATACCCGCAACGTTTATATTCCAATGAGTTACCTATATGGCGCCCGGTTCAAGATGGAAGAGAATGATATGATCCGTACACTTCGTCAAGTTCTGTCAATACATTTCCTAGCATCGGGTTTTGTCTCATGTGTTACCAGGAATTATACACCACAGATTATCATTCCATCTACTGGCCGGCTCAACGTAACAATGTTGCATCCGCCGATCTCTACGCTCCTCATACTACCGTGTATGATGCAATCAATGCCGTCCTGGGCATGTACGAGAATTGTGCTATCCCTCCCCTACGAAACGCGGCAATGAAGCGGGCCTATGATCTTATTGTCTATGAGGATGAAAACACCGAGTACCAAACCATTGGTCCTGTCTCCAAGATGATGAACTTGCTTTGTCGATTCTATGTTGAAGGCACGGAAACCGAAGTATACAGACAACATGCAATTAAACGCGCAGACTTCATGTGGCTCGGTGGAGAGGGCATGATGATGTGCGGAACAAATGGTAGTCAGCTCTGGGATATCGGTTTCATCTCACAAGCACTCGTGGAGACGGGCCTCGCAAATGAGGAGGAAAACAGGGAAAGTCTACGGAAGGCGCTTGAGTGGTTAGATGGCTGTCAGATCAGAGACAACCCGAGGCACTATGACACTGCCTATCGGCACAGGTCAAAAGGAGCCTGGCCTTTCAGCACGAAGGAACAAAGTTACACGGTCAGTGATTGTACCGGAGAAGGTCTCAAGTCTGTTCTCTACCTCCAAAACCAAGTCAAGTTTGTTTTCTTACTTTCGATCGAAGTCCATATACTCAATGTTACCAGGGGAACAGAGAAGCTAATTTCGGATGACCGGCTATTCGATGCTGTGGACACGTTGCTTACTATGCAGAACGCTAATGGTGGCTTTGCAAGCTACGAGCTTATCAGAGGTCCCCAGTGGCTGGAATGGTTGAACCCCGCTGAGGTTTTTGGTAAGCAAATGGAATGATCGCATGAGATCGGACCACTTAACCCATTTATTGTAAGGGGACATCATGATTGAGTTCTGTTATCCTGAATGCACCACCTCGGTGATCACGTCTTTGTCCATTTTCAGAAAGTATTATCCGCACTATCGCAAAGCGGGAATCGAGTGAGTTTCATTTCACTACATTGGTCGTACTGTCTGATCCAGTCAGGTCTACCATTCGGAAAGCAATCGGCTATCTTCACGCTGCTCAGAATCCTGAAGGGGGATGGGTTGGATCGTGGGGTATCTCCTTCACGTATGCAGCGCAATTTGCATTAGAAAGTCTGTCGCTGGCCGGAGAGAACTATTCCAATAGCTCGGCTGTGCAGCGAGCTTGCAAATTCCTTCTATCCCACCAACGAGAAGACGGGGGATGGGGAGAAAGTTACAAGGTTTGGACACGTATTCCTTACGCGACCTTTCTCACATATTAGCGCTTATTCAGACGTGTGAACTGGCAAGTTGGGTTGAACACGAAAATACCCAGATTGTACAAACTTGTTGGGCAGCGATGGCCCTGATGTATGCGGGTTACCCTGATCCAGGCCCAATAGAGCGGGCAGTTAAGTTAGTTATGTCGAGACAACTTCCGGTCAGTAAAGGTCCTTGGCGCTGGTTATTCACTCCATCTGACTTGTGACATAGGACGGATCTTGGCCGCAGGAGGCAATTGAAGGCGTGTTTAACAAGAATTGTGCAATATCCTACCCCAACTTCAAGTTCTCGTTCCCTATCTGGATGCTTGGCAAGGCACACGGGTACCTCAAATCTCTCAAAGAGAGAAAAGATAAGCCAAGTCGCAACTGATAAAGATGAGATCCGTAGCTACCACTAAAAGTAGTGGTTTTACGAATGATGCATTAGAGCCAGTTTTGATCATTCTTGTGCAATGGAGAGTGATCGTCAGTTCAAACGTGTCGGATTTCTCGAGGCTGTTTCCGCGTGCAAGGTTCATGGATCTATTCTAACTATTTTTATTTCTTATTCTATAATAAGTGACAAGTGAAACGGACGCTAGCAGCTAGGAAAGCTCCTGACGTGTATCGCATCACATCAATCTCAGCAAGTCGAGAAGGTCGGCTTGTCATCTTACCAGCAACTTGGGCCGTAGATTGGCCCGCTGGAAAAGTGCATGGAGTGAGCTACCGTACACCTGGAGTAGCCTAAACTGGTACGCCTTCGTCGAAGAGTCAGAGGTCAGAAGCGGTGTACCTGGGGAGAATGGCTGTTGTTCTTTATAGTACAAGAGCAGATAAGAACTATTTGGCTTAACAGAATCAACCATCGCCTGATCCTCGACTGCCTCATCACAACAAAGTGGAACCAAAGGCCTACCACACAGACCCAAGTGAATAAACCTGGAGCGCCTTGCTGCTGCAAAAGGACCCCAGCCTCACACATAACTGGATCACACAACACGAGATTTTGGTGAATATAACGTCGCCCAAGCACTCTGTCCACCGAGGACACCAAGCGACTCACAGAGCCCCACACTCCGCAACGCAGGCAGTGCGTAAGAGCATTTTCCTCAGACCGGAACCCAACGGGATTTTCGGTACAGTGTATTACAGTATGTAGAGCTAGACTTGTCAGTTGAAAAGAGCACTTGTCCAAATATATATTCTACTTAAAATCTGTTTTTACAGAAAATTATTTGCTCAAAGCCCGGTCAAGTATTTTCTGTACATATGTTCTTACATAACATGATGATGTTAACATGATACGATTAGCCATCATTTGTATTAGTCACATAAATCAGCCTGGGTCAAAGACAAACCTGTATTCATGAGTAAGTGGCAAACTTGAATTCGGAATTTGTGACTGGTGCATTGATGACCGTGTGTAGCGGCAAGCTTGAATTCGGAATTCAGATGACTGACCGTGTGCTAGGTGGCAAACTTGAATTCGGAATTCAAGCTTGTTGTACAAACAGATGGTGTGATTTTGCCTCAATCTTGCAACCCATATTACAGTCGTCCAAAATATGCAACGCCCGATCGTTCTCTCTCTTGCCTACACTGGTCATAGTTGCAGGTAACCACTGTCCTTGAGGTTGTTTTCGTATGTTCTGAAGCCATTTCTTTTGCTAGCAGACATCACCGATGTCCACCTCTATTGCCGTAGTATCCCGGATAGCCTTCCTGGCATCCGACGTACTCGTAGACTCGCAACCTGCCATTCCTGCGACGTCGCCGTTCGTAGAGCACTTCCACTCCATCGCTGAGACAGTAGGTCATCGACCACGGACATATTCTGTACCTGCCGGTGGTGATCCAGCTCCGACTCTTCTCCGAAATGCGTCTGCTGTCTCGTTGATCTCGTTCACTACTTCGGTTACGTCCCATACTATTACCAGGCTTGTTCTCCACGCTGGGGAGTTCTCTTCGCTACCCCTTACTTTGCACATCGCAGTACACGACGACCTCTCCGATGTTCTGTTACTCCGGTCTGCAGTACCATTCTTTCTAGTTTCCTATACAACCCAACAGGCACATGACAACGCCTTGCTCGCATCGCGGCTTGCACATGTGGAAAAGAAAGCGGTTGTTCACGCCTTTTACGAGCAGGGTGGGGGTAGATTCGAAGAGACGCCTGAAGACGAGATATGGCGCTTGCTTCATTCGAAGAAGCTTACACCACTAAATGGGATGAATGGTCATGATACTGCGGAGGGGTTCGGTGTCGATGGTCCTATTATTGCCCATCTAATCAACAGTGCTAGTGGCCTTAATGGAAGCCACAGTCCCACCGACACCGACAGTTTCACGCTTATCAACGGTTCTGGGGGTTGTAGTCCTTTCGGTAGCCCAAAGGATAACGCGAACGGCGTGACCAACGGGGATGTATCACACCCCATCGACCTCTATCAGCTCTACGAAGCAGCTGTGATATCAACGGTTTCTGGTACTCGTCGGACTTGCCGTCCACTTGTATTCCGTGGCATCGATCACCCTCACACTGTCGCATTCGTTCTCGGCAATCTTCCACACTCGATTGACATTGACGGGATCTCTTTCGTCTCCATAAGTCTCCTCGCCCCATTATCCCCGTCCAAAATCTTGCGTGTCATTCCACCTTCCGCACACCGGGTTATCGTTCTTGAACAGCTTAGCCGTTCGAATACGAAATGGACACCTCTTTACCTCGACATTGCCAACATCCTGCAAGAGCGACAAGAGAACCAGCGGGTACTTCTGCAGAGCATCTTGTTCACTGATCCGGAGCAAATTAACAATTCCAATCTACGCAAACTCCTAGCTGCAACTTCGATTTCGAAGCGTTCTTCACCTCTTCAACTCGGAGCCAATACCCTCTCCCGGCGTCCAATACAAGTCTCCCATGTACCTAAACACGAGGTTTCTTACACCAAGATTCTTTCATACGTCTTCGGCGCTTATCTGGAAATTTCAAATTCGCCATCTCTCGTCCCGACACAAGGAATGCTCGCCACCAGCCCGGAATATGCGCTTGGTCGTGTCCGTGGACAGCTCGAACAACGGGCGCAACTCATTAGTTCCATACAGGCGTTGATGGACGTCAAAGGGATCAGCACTGAGCTGCACAAGCTGTTCAGTCAGTGGCTACTTGTGAAAGATGATCGCTCGAAGAGTTACGATGCAGGCAACCGGGTTGTATCCGCTCTGGAGAAGGCCAGGTTCAGGGATGCACACGCTCAACGCGTGCTTGCATTAAAAGCCCACTTCGCTGCGCGGTCCAGGTGGATCATCGGCTCCGATGCCTGGTCGTATGACCTGGGCTCATCGGGTCTGCACCATGCCATTTCATCTGGTTTCGATATCAACATCCTCATCCTTGACTCTGTACCCTACTCAGCTCGCCACTCTGCAGATCCCCACCGTCGCAAGCAAGATGTCGGTCTCTACGCAATGAACCACGGCGATGTCTACGTTGCTAGTGTTGCCGTGTACTCCTCTTATGCTCAAGTACTCCAAGCCATCATGGAAGCTGATAGGCACAAAGGACCGAGTGTGGTGCTTGCTTACCTGCCATATCGGACGGAGGATACCCCAGCTCTCGAAGTGTTGAAGGAGACCAAGCTCGCTGTTGACTCCGGATATTGGCCACTGTATCGTTGGGATCCGGTCAAAGACTCGCAGGGCAAGGAGCCTTTTACCCTTGATTCCGACTCTGTGAAGCAAGAGTTACAGCAATTCCTCGACAGACAAAACCACCTGTCGCAATTGGTTAGTTCAACACCCCAGCTAGCTACTGAACTTGTGAGCAGTCTTGGGGAAAACGTAAAGGAAGCTCGTAGGAAGAGGGCGGCGGAAGCATACAGCAGTCTGCTCGTCGCGCTTGATGCACCTCCACTGGTCATCTTATACGCTTCTGACGGTGGCACTGCCGAGAAATACGCCAAAAAGTTGACGAACCGGGCAAAGGCAAGAGGCTTATCTGTCAGCATTGGAACTTTGGATTCGATGGACATCGAGTCCCTTGCTAATGAGGAGTACGTTGCGTTCGTGACCTCTACGGCTGGACAGGGAGAACCTCCACAAAATGGACGAACACTCTTCAAGGCGATCAATGCCGCCGCTCTTCGTGGAGATAGGCCATTTTCCAAGCTGCGGTACTCCGTCTTTGGGCTGGGCGATAGCCATTATTGGCCTCGTCCGGAAGATGCGCATTATTACAACAGACCTAGCAAAGAACTGGATTTACGTTTAGAACAACTGGGAGGTCAGCGGTTCGCAGATATTGGTCTTGGCGATGACCAAGACGCAGACGGACCTGAGACTGGTTACAAAGTTTGGGAGCCGTTGGTCTGGAAAGCTTTGGGCGTTGACAATATCGAGATTAAGGAGGCAGAACCGGAACCGATCACGAACGAGCACATCAAAGCCGCATCCGGATACTTGCGTGGTACCATTGCAGAAGGCCTTCAAGATACTTCCACTGGCGCACTTTCCGCAAGTGACACTCAGCTCACCAAATTCCATGGTATTTATCAACAAGATGATCGTGACATCCGCGACGAACGCCAGACACAAGGTGCTGAGCCTGCTTACAGCTTTATGATCCGAGTACGTATGCCAGGAGGTGTTTGCACCCCGGAGCAGTGGTTGCAGATGGATCGTATTGCGGATGAGCATGGAAATGGAACATTCAAGATTACCACGCGCTCGACGTTCCAGTTTCATGGTGTGATTAAACGCCATTTGAAGCCGTCCATTCAGGCCATCAACAAGGTCTTACTTGATACGTTGGCCGCATGCGGTGATGTTAACCGGTAAGGCAAATCCCTGGCTGACGAACACGAGCTCATATGTCGTCAGAAATGTCATATGCTCTGCTATACCATCGAAATCAAGATTACATGCCCGTGTTTTTGAATTCTCCAAGTTGGTTAGCAACCACTTACTTCCCAGAACAACTGCATATCACGAGATCTGGCTCGACAACAAAATGGTCGCTGGAGAAGCAGTCAAGGACTTCGAACCTTTATACGGAGAGTTCTATCTTCCTCGCAAGGTAAAATATAAATACCTTTCTGTCTGTCCGATCTCATCGCCCTGCAGTTTAAAGTCGCTGTCGCTGTCCCACCGACGAATGATGTCGATATCTTCGCAAACGATCTAGGCTTCATTGCTATCGTCGACGAACACGGCGAGTTAGCTGGCTTTAACGTGGCTGTTGGTGGTGGTATGGGTGTCACGCATGGAAACAAGAAGACGTATCCACGTACTGCCGATGTGATGGGTTTCTGTACTGTTGAGCAAGGTCCTTTGGTGGCCGAGAAGGTTATGTTGACCCAAAGGGACTTTGGTAACCGTAAAGAGTAAGTTTTCTGCTAATTTCATGCAAAGCTTGCGCTGACCGCTATCACAGCCGCAAGGTAAAACTGTTAACCCATTCTATTTAAGAGTGCGATGCTAACTACTTTCAAGAACGCTCGGTTGAAGTATACCATTGATCGAATGGGTCTCGATGTTTTCAAAGCCGAAGTAGAATCTCGCCTGGGTTATAAACTCCAGCCCGCACGTCCGTTTACGTTCGATCGCAACGTCGACGACTATGGGTGGACTACTGGCGAGGACGGCAGACATCATGTTACGCTGTTCATAGAAAACGGTCGTGTCCAGGACGAGCCTGAACGGGACTTCAAGTCGGGCCTACAGAAGATCGCCAAGATCCACAAAGGAACGTTCAGACTTACCGCAAACCAACACCTCATTATCTCGGATATCGAAACACAAGATGTGCCGGAAATCAAGGGACTTCTTGCGGAGTACAAGCTCGACAATCTTAATTATACTGGATTACGCCTGTCTTCGTCTGCCTGCGTATCCTTCCCGACGTGCGGTACGTTCTGACAACGTTATTGTAGCCGAAAACAGTTGCTGATAAGGGTATACAGGTCTTGCTATGGCAGAGTCTGAGCGTGTAAGTCCCAGGGTTTCTTCTGTTACTTAGTACTTACGTTGGGCGACAGTATCTGCCGATTCTCATCGATAAAGTGGAAAACATATGCGAGGAACATGGCCTCCGCAACGATTCCATCGTGATGCGTATGACTGGTTGCCCGAACGGATGCGCACGGCCATATCTTGCCGGTAGGTCCAGGTTATTATCCATCGGTACTTCGTTGCTCAAGCGAACCCCGCAGAGGTCGCTTTCGTGGGCAAGGCTCCTGGTAGCTATCTTATGCTACTTGGCGGAGGCCACTATGGCCAACGTCTGAACAAGATATACCGAGAGAGTGTCAGCGAGCCGGAGATATTGGCCATTCTGAAACCAATGATCAAGCGATATGCACTCGAACGACAAGAGGGCGAGCATTTCGGAGATTTTGTGATTCGTGCCGGCTACATCGCGCCAACCACAGAGGGCAAGAGTTGGTATGATAGAATGGGGGGCGAGGGGCAATATCGTGAAGCAGTCGCCTTGTAATCACTTTGAAGATATTTCAACATATGTACCTCTATGATTTCTGCAACCCAAGAACTCCCTATATACCACGTCCCCATCTGTTTACCGCTCGGGTGTACAATCTTCAGGCCATCTCAGCCGCTGCGTCTGTCCCACATGTGACAGCATCAACGGATCCGCAGTCATTGTCTAGAGCCTGCTATTCACCTATACCTGCGTTGTGCTGAGGATATAGAGTCATGGCAACCAGCAACAGTGGCAGGGCTGAGGGCTCGTGGATTCATGTAAACTTAACACGCACTGGGGATGTTCTGGATTCCTGTCCTGACTTTGTTTGCACGAGGTGTGGACGACCCGAGAGAGAGCAAGCGATTGCTACAACTGGAGTCGTTAATCATACCGACATGGGTTCATCTGGCTGTGAATACGGCATCACAACTGGTCAAGGGAAGCAGAAAATGAGTGGGCATTGAGATCTTGGATCCTAGATCTCGACGCTCACCATGTTGACGGTCTCATAGTTGAGGTGAACACGCGTCCAGCGACGACCAATACCCTTGCCAGGCTTGTTCTAAGTTGTTCTTTTTGGGCGTTTTACATAATGCTTCTGTTTTGGCGGGTCGGGCGGTCCGGTAGTGTATTTCAAAGCCGGCAGTAAACCAGACCCATGAATCTGGTCAGGTCAATGATCATCTTGTGATAAGATCCAGAAGGTTGAGGGCGGTGGGCCACACTACCACGTACATGAAGACCTGCTGTGATGGTCTCTCGTCCCTCTGTCATCCCCTCATCGCTCATACTCCCCCACCTTTACTCCTGTTCTTTCTCAAGGTGCGAACTAAGGTCGTCTCGCACCGCTTGGAGGGTGGTAAGGCAGGTGTGACCTTCATGTCTCGTCTCAATTATTTCCTTACTATCGTCACACACAGGCTAGCACCTGATACTGTAGCGAGCATATTCATCCCTCAGTTCTTCAATCCACCTGTATGTTCTATGTCTGTCTAAGCATCCCACTCGAATGCTGACCTCAACTTAGATTCACGTCCACATTGCCCCGACTATTGCACTTTGCTCCTGTTAGCGACGCTTTTGGTGGGTCCACTTCAGATTGTCTTGCAAGTATTGCGTCTTAGCATCCCAGAAGATCAGATCTTGTACAGAACCTGACCTAGCAATGTCGGATTTGTGCAACCAGATCACCCGGGCACGAGAAAAATTGAAATGCCATCCTCCAGGAGATGCTGGTCGTGCTGCAACCCTCGTCAACCTCGCATACTACCTATCTGAGCAGTTCTTGAAGAAAGGTGAAATCGCGGATTTGGACGAGGCAATTATGCTGCATCGATCGGCGTTGGACCTCCATCCAGCGGGTCATTCTAATCAGTCAAATTCCCTCCATTCGCTCGCATTTTGCCTTTATCAAAGGTACCGCAAGCAGGCTTCCTTACCTGACTTGGAAGAATCTATCACACTTTATCGAGCTGCGTTGGATCTTTGTCCCTTGGGCCACTCTAGTCGTGCTACCACTCTCTACAACCTTGCGGATAACCTGAAGTACAGGTTTATTACACTCGGTACAAATGCTGACCTTGATGAAGCCATTTCTTTACATCAATTGGCGTTTGACTTCCGTCCAGCGGGTCGTTCTGATCGCTCAGACTCACTCCATGCGCTCGCATTTTGCCTTCATCAGCGGTACCGCAAACAGGTTTCTTTACCTGACTTGGAGGAATCCATCACACTCTATCGAGCTGCATTAGAGCTTCGCCCCCTCGGTCACTCTAGTCGTGCTACCACTCTCTACAACCTTGCAGATAACCTAAAGTACAGGTTTGCTACACTCGGTGAAAATGCTGATCTTGATGAGGCCATTTCGTTGCATCGTTCAGCGTTGGCCCTCCGTCCAGCGGGTCATTCTGGTCGGTCAGATTCATTACATGCGCTCGCGCTTTGCCTTTGGCGCAGGTACAAGAAACGGGCTACCATACCTGATTTGGAGGAAGCTATCACACTTGGTCGAGCTGCATTAGAGCTCAACAGCTATGCCTTCACTCTCAACAGCCTTGCAGAGTACCTGAGGTGCAGGTTTGTGAATCTCGGTACAAATGCTGATCTCGATGAGGCGATTGTACTGTATCGATCATGGTTGGATCTCTGTCCGGCAGGTCATCTCGATCGGTCGACTGCATTATGCAGTCTCATGCATTCTCTCAGCTCCCGGTTCGAGAAGCAGGGGGCGGCAGCAGACTTGGATGAGCTCATCTCCCTCCAGCGAGCCATATTGGAACTCCGACCACTGGGTCATTCTAATCACGCCACAACTCTTCACACCCTTCTATGTTACCTTCGGCAACGGCTGCAGAAACATAATAGGAAGGCAGATTTGGATGAATGCATCTCACATGAACGAGTCATGCTTGTGCTGCGTGAACCTTGGCATTCTACCCGTGCTACAATTTTCAACCTCGCCTCTGACCTTTACAACAGGTTTCAGAAAGTTAGGACAATCACCGACTTAGAAGAGGCGATATCAGTTACCCAAGCCATACTGGAACTCCATCCTCAGGGAGATCCTGATCGTATCAGTGTTCTCAACACTCTTCTTATTTATCTCAGAGAGATGCTTGACAAATTTGGCCGGGTAGAAGATTTTGATGAAGCTGTCTCTCTCTCTCGAGAAGCTCTAGCACTCTTCCCAGCTGGTCATCTTGACCCTGCCTCGATCCTTTGCACCCTTGCGAGTTTCCTTTCAGCGAAGTTCCAGAAACAGGGTGATATCGCTGACCTGGAAGAAGCGACCACTCTACGCCGTGATGTGTTAGCACTGTGTCCAACAGGGCACCCTCAATACGTATCATCACTTTTTGAGCTATCGCTCTGCTTGTCAGATAGATTTGAGCAACGAGCTGTGACAAGCGATATAGACGAAGCCATTACGCTCGCACGGGGTGCAGTGGAACTCCGGCCACGAGGACATCCCGATCACGCCATATATCTCCACAAACTTATCCTTTTCGTTCGGAAGCGGTATCAGAAACTCAATTTAACAACCGACATGGAGGAATTAATCTTGCTTCGATGGGCCGCGCTGGAGCTCCGTACACCTGGACATCTTGATCCCGCTATGTCTCTTCAAGACCTTGCTTCTACTCTCCATCTCAGGTTGCAGAAACTGTCCAGAAGAGCTGCTGACCTCAAGGAGGGGGTCTCACTTGCACAAGCTGTGCTTGAGCTCTCTTCACCCGGACATCTTATTCATGTTATGCCCTTCCATGATCTCGTTGGTTACATTTGGGACGTGATCAACAAAGGAAATGTGATCATGGATGTGGATGAGAAGGTGAACTTCGCACGAGCTGCATTGAAGCATTGTACCTTTGGTCATTCCGATCACATTATTTCCCTTCGTATTCTCGCGATTTGCCTTCAGCGCAGATTCCACCAACAGGGTTCTATTAAGGATCTGGACGAAGCTGTCATCCTATTGCACAGTGTCTCGGATGTCTGTCCATCAGGAAATGCAGCCTGTGCGGCGCCTCTTCACGAACTTGCACTTTGTTTATTAGACAGGTTCACGAAGTTAGCTACAGCCTCCGACTTGCACGATGCCATCAAGTTCGAACAAGCCGCATTAGAGCTCCGTCCTCCGGGGCACCCTGACCACGTCGAATCTCGTACATGTCTCACCAATTTACTTCAACTGAGAATCAAAGGCCGACTCGAGTCAGTTTCTCAACCGGCACGCCCCACTGGCGCAACCTTCAGCCTGCAGATGAAAAAACTGGTTAGCGACGTTGCTTTCGAAGTTTTGAAGGCATTTCCGCTCCGCTTGCTGGACACCCACACGGGAATGCTATGTGACCGAGACTCCCAGATCTCACGCTTGGAGAACAGCCAAGTTTACAACCAGCTACTGTCATCAGCCTCTGCACTTGACAGCTTTCCACCAACCAGTCGTATCCGCAAAGTGGTATCTACCTATTTTCGGTATGTCACACTATCCCATCGGTGGGGAAGATCCGAACCATTGTTGCGGGACATCGAAAAACGAGTCATCTATGACTTGGATCCTACTGATGGTCTCTCGAAACTCCAATCATTCTGTGTCGCTTCCTGCCAGCATGGATACTTGTGGGCTTGGAGTGATACGTGTTGCATTGATAAAGATAGCAGCGCGGAACTCCAAGAAGCAATTGGGTCGATGTTCTCATGGTACCGGTGGTCTTCCCTCACTATGGTCCATCTTGCCGACGTTTCGGAAGCTGGTACGCTGACCAGTAGTGAATGGTTTCAGCGCGGCTGGACTCTCCAAGAGTTGTTGGCGCCTCACACTATCTTGTTTTTTACCCGGGAGTGGACGCTTTACAGGGACGCTACATCCTCAAATCACAAAAAGAATAGCATCATAATCGGCGAATTGAAACGGGCAACGGGAATCGCATTACAGCATCTTACACATTTTCATCCAGGCGTAGATGACGCACGATCGAGGCTCCAGTGGGCATCCACGCGTTGCACTACGCGACCAGAAGACATAGCATACTCCCTTCTCGGAATTTTCAATATTCACATGCCTGTCCTATATGGGGAATCTGCAGAGAACGCACTCGGGCGTCTTCTCGCAGAGGTCATCTCCAAGTCGGGCGACACATCAATCCTGGATTGGGTTGGGCAATCGTCGTCATTTCACAGCTGCTTCCCTGCTACCGTCGCCCCGTACCAAACACCTCCATCTCATCCGCCGTCGACAGGTTTCACAACGCTACCTCCCGTGCCAAGGATTCGGAAGCTTTTTATTCCTAGAGCTGCGCGCAAAATGCATCAGGCACTCTCCATCCTTCCACTCACGCAATTTGTTAATGTCAGGCTTATCCTACCTTGCATCGTTCATCGTATCACAGCCATTGTGCTGACTCGAGTGGATACAAGTACTGCAGCTCACGTCCACCAAATTCAGGCAGTAGGCTTAGAGTCCATCGAGATCGCCCTGTCAAAACAACTCGAAGTCATATCGAGGAAAAGGGTCCCATATGTCCTGATCCGACCCTGGCACTCTAAATTGCTTGACCCCTCCGTTACAACCGACGATGCAGTGGCTCAGCAGTGGCTCACGCGGATGGAACAACCATTTAGCGCACTTCTATTAAAGGAGCTCCCTGTTGAACAAATGAAGTATTAGCGCTGGTCTTATGTAACAGACGCTCACTATTTGTTCTCAGGAGATTTGTCATGTGCGTTAGTCACAGACACAACACTTGCACGTGTTTACCACTGCATGTGATTCTATGACCGGCCATTGGACATTACCGGTGTCTCACCAATATGGAGAAAGGTCTAGGCTTTATGACATCAGGATGACGTACTTATGACATCATTCCTTCTATCTTATTCTATGGCATTCTATGCTTACTCAATACGATACCTGAGAGACTCTTTTATGGAAGGTGTTACTTACCATATATAGTTCAACCCATGAGTTGAACAAAACTCCATGTACCACGCACAGACCATGTCTGCAGCGTATATATACAGGACCTCCAGGTCCACAAATAGTAACAGTTCAACATCCGTTGAATAGTACTCAAACACCCAACCAGAAGATCACCCCAAGTGAACACTTAAGTAAGTCTTAACGGTCCTTACCTTAAGAACTTCCGCTGCGTGGTAGAAGTAGATCTTAGACTCTACCCGAGTCAGTCTCCCGACTACGCTACTTCGCTTTAGGTTATGAGCCCCGAGCTCATCGCCTAGGTTCGACGTCTATAACCTTGCAGCAGCTGAGCAAGGGATGCAACCAAACGATGGCTCGCGGTTCACTTGGAGGATTTTGTTGGGTCTCCTCAACACCCTCTCATTTCTCCGCGGTATACAATGGGTTTATTTGCAACTGCCGTTTTGGCAAGCTGAGTTTTTCTTTGCCATATCAGCTATTGCCTTTTTCACACTCTGTGTTGAGATGCAGCACACACCTGCTCATTGTCGCACTTATAGAGTGGTGGCTGAGGCACAGGATCGATTTGGGTCGTGGCAAATCCAGGTGGATCGGACCATTGGTCCTCCTCCTGAGGACACTTCAATGCTGGAAGATCTTACAGATCCTCCTGCATATACTTTGTCTTCTCCACCACCGAGATATGAATCTTGAATGACTGAAGAGTCAGCGGTGTTACGATTTGTTGATGCAAACCCAGGAATTACCCTGGTGGAACTACGTTCGCGCCTCGATCGAGCCTTCATCGAAGCTGCTGAGAGAATCGTAGATTCTGTCTGACGACAGTGACTCATTGAGTCCGCTAGAGCTCGCTTAACTGAAAGTCGAGTAAGAAATTGTCTGGACCTGACCCCTGTTCAGCCAACGTTTTTACGGCTAAGGGGACAGCAAATGAGTGCCATGACGGCCTCATTACCATCTTCTGATCGTAGTAGTGGGACATTTATTGGATATATGGATGCTGACAGTAATCCTATTCCAGTCCCCTACGAGGTAATTCATTTACAAGACGATCCTATTGTCGATCAAAACCCATTGCCTATTCCTTCACCCGATACCAACAACTATGCATCCACCCACATCCCCTCTCCACCTTCACCAGCAGAACGACGCAGTAGTCGAGGAACATCTGGTCTGGAATTCAGGACCACCTGCAGCGACACCGGGTCACAATCTGGTGACACCTTCACACTCGCCGACAGTTCCACGCCCGGGTCACCTCCTACAGCCTCGAGTACCCTCTTTGATTCCAACTAGGCCTAACATGCCTACACCACTTTCACCTCCTCACTGGTCCAGGGCGCATACCACCGGAACAGAGGACGTAGAAATTAAAGAGGAATTCGAGGACTTATATGTCAAGCAGGAGGAAGTAGTTTTCATGAAGCAACAATCACCTCTCGAGGAAGGAGAAGTCACTCCTGACCTTGTCTATCCGGAGTCACTGGAGGAAGGCGAAGAGGTAGAGTTTATACGCTTCAACCTCTATGAAGACGAAAATATCAACCCGGACGACTATTGTCTCAGTGAAGATGAGAAGCGTTACATTCGAGAACGAATCAATCATCCAATGATGGACAGAGAAGATTTTAACGGCATCAGGAATGTCCCGAACTATGATATGGAGTGGTATGTGAGTCGCGGAGATGCAGCCCATGTCAGGGACTTTCACCCTTGGCAAACGGAGTATGGGCATCAGTATCCCATGGGAAACGGAGTCGTAGTAGTTGGAAAAAGGCCTACCCCAGCAGAGATTTTCGCACCGGGATATGGCAACATCTTTTCCCTCTTCTTCATCACCTACGACGTCTACCTTCCCTGGATGAGGGTTCTGGGATTAGAGATTATGAGAAACCAGTATAGGTTCTCGCTTGTCAACCCAGGTCAAGTCCACGACACGCACCCCTTCTTCCGCACTTACTACTCACACCCCTTCAAAATCATGCAACAAGAGTTCTCACGATTTCTTGTTCAAATTCAGGACTATGTCGTCATCCCTACAGACCCACGAGGCAAGGTCAAGATCCTTGATCTTGAGGCGTTGCGCCCTATCCTCAAGATGGGCTACGATGACAACGGAGAACCGGTGCTTTCTGAGGCTCTATCAGAGTACTTCGACGCACCAAACTCATCAGACATACCCCATGCCGTATTACGTTCACGAGCCGTACGCCGTTGATCTGAACTTTATCCTTTCTACATCACCCTTTGACGATGAAAACTATCACAGTGTACCCCTAAGGAGGAGTATACATAAAAAACACGTACGCTTCACGCATATGCTTCTTCCCTTTATCTTTGTACAAAAAGTTGAACTTTTCTCGTCTCAAATCCCTTTTACTGCACATCCCGTGTATCTTCATGGAAGAATTGCCAATAAGGAGTTTCATCCTTCTGTGTTTAAAACACCTTTTCCTTCCTGTGCAATCAAAGCTTGGGAGCTGGATAGAAGTGTGTCTTTCATCAACTCTGTACTTGGTACAGGAGAAAAAGTCGATCGAGTTGATAATCCACACTACTTCCCGTTTCTGAATTTCCAAGTTTTGGAACAACCTGCAGGATCTGGACTACCGGCAAAAGGATATGCATATTGGGAGAAGTCAAAGACAGGAGAAAAGAAGCGGAAGCGATGAGAAGCTGTGGTAGAACGAAGAAAGGATAAAAGAGCAGACAACGCGTTGCAGAGGATGATGGGAAATATGCCCCCTAGGAGAAAACCAGGGACGCATAATGGAAAGCATAGAGTTGGAGCAAGACCCATTTCCCCTAAGCCTTTCATTCCCTTCCAGCTTGAAGAGGAAAACACATTTGCTAATTGGTTTGCTTTCAACTGCCTGTTCTAGGTTTAAAATGTCCGCAAAAGACGTTCTCACTTTTGTCCCTCTCTTGAATGGAAACAACTACAAATTATGGCACGACTCCATTGACGCCTTTGCTATGGCCATGGGGTTCTATCGAGCGTTCACTGAAGACACACCTGCTGTCGGAGCTGGAGTTACCACCGAACAGGTACAAGCCTTCGTGGACAAAGACATCCAAGCTAGAGGTGTCATCAAACTCCGAATTTCCCCTTCCTTTTACCATCATATGAAAACCACTGCCAAGTTAACCCTAGCGGATATCGAAACCGCATATGGGAAACCAGGCAATATCGGCGCTTTGTCCGAAATGAGATCACTCTTTCAGCATAGAATCAAGGGAAATGCCAATCCCATTGATGAGGCAAACAAGTTAATTGCCTGCGCCGAACGCCTTACTGCAGCAGGTTTTGCTGTCGACAAGAAGCTAGTTGCGATGGCCATTTTAATGGCTTTACCCTCTGACTGGGAGAACGTTGTCTCCCTTATTACTACAACTGTCGAGGACACAAATTTCCAACCGTTGACGATTATCCCGCATATCCAAAAAGAATATCAGCGGAGAGTTACTGGAAAAGGAAGGAGCACTATTGACCAAGAGCGGTATGAAGGACCTCATCATTCACAGCAAAAATCCCTCATTCACCGACTCTCTAATGTCAAACCCGCAACCAATACCCAGTATGCTCCACGAGGAAGCTATCCTCGGTGCGGGAATGGCTCTTGCAGGAAGAACCACTATCCAGGCGAGACTTGCCACGTTACAGGCCAGAAGGTATACTATACTGGCGGCAAGCAACAGATTCGCTGTGTCCCGGAACTCATCCGTGCGCCTCAGGTATCCCCACAGAGGCAGTTCCCTAATAAGGGAAAAGGACAAGGAAAGCAAGGCCAAGGTGCTCGTGGGGGAAAGAACCCACAAAGCCAGGGGCAGAGACCTCGCCCCAATAAAGGCAAAGGAAAGGCCAGAAATAACATGATTCGAGACGACGAATCTATGGCCTACGAAGAAGCTCCGCAGTACGATGAACAAGACTTCATGTATATGCAAGCGGAATACCTCCAGCAGGAGGAGCTTGGGCTTCAGGATCAAGCGATGAACCCTGAACAACCCGTTGCGAGTTCATCAAAACTCACTGTCCAGCAGTTGGATCAGGAGTTAGAACTCATTCGCCAGGGCCATTCGGAACCATTTCAAACAGTTCCTGAGATAGATATCCCTGAGGAGCTTTATGAGGACTCGGTCAATCCTCTCACCGCAGAGGATTATGACTATGATGATGGTCCCATGGCGATGTGTGAGTCTACCACATCTACGCCACCGTACAAAGTCTCTTACTCCCTTCTCGATCCTATTCCAGAGTATATTGGAGAGGAATCAAAGGGTATGAGTGATGAGGACTTGTATTATCTTGTACGACGCGTTTTGCCTCGTGACATCATGTGTTCCAATTCATCCACCTATAAACCTTTTAACCGAGATTATCATGACCAAGTGCATGCTTTTCAGTTGAAGCCGGGAGTCACTGTCCCAGATGCATGCAGAAGACCTCGAGAGTTTCAGATTTTCTATTGGTCACTCGATTGGCATACAGGTTTGTGGGCACCGGCCTATTACCATCCACGCTACAAGCTAGATGGATACAATATCGGTGGACAACCTCTCGATGTATATGTCTATGATGGAGAGGATGACTGTGACGAGTGTGGCTCACACCACCCCAGATATATCTGGAGTCACGATCTAGGGGAAGGGGATCCCCTGGGATATGGTGGCTTCGCCGAAACTGCACAAAAACTGGCTGAGATTCGACCACCATTACCCTCCACCGAAAATTGGCCTGGTGATGCCGTATATCCAAGGATTATGGCAGATGGTCTTGGTAACACAGTTCTCATGGACAAAGATCATAATGTGCTGGAGATGTACTATCATCATCCACAGTGCTCTGACTGCACTAAGCACAAGTTGCTTGTTTCTCAAGATAAGGGAAAGTGCGTCTCATGCCATTTACCTATGAATATGAAAGCAACCATGTGTCTAACTTGTAAAGGCAAAAAGAGTCAGCTGATTCTGCTTGACTCGGGTGCATCTGTGCACTGCACTCACAACCTGGACGACTTCGTGTCATACTCTGCATACCTTACTCCGAAACTGTCTCAAACAGCAGATGCAGAAACGGTTGTAGAGAAATTGGGGAGTGGTACCATTATCTTTCAACATGAAGGAAAGCTAACCAAACTCTACGGAGTGGAGTATTGTCCCAAACTCCATATGAGGGTAGTGTCGACCACTCAG
The DNA here is from genome assembly GCA_029372045.1 of Scleroderma citrinum. Classification (NCBI taxonomy): domain Eukaryota; kingdom Fungi; phylum Basidiomycota; class Agaricomycetes; order Boletales; family Sclerodermataceae; genus Scleroderma; species Scleroderma citrinum. Next base: position 791,091 of record JARFMN010000014.1, read on the forward strand.
CTAACCAATAGGGGTTACACGCTGACGTCGAACGTTGGTGGAACTCAAATCTTTGCACCTAATGGTGACCTTTACCTGCGGTCATGTCCGATAGCATCTAAAGGGTCCCTTCATTATATTCGAGTATCTTTGCTGTCTATAACTGATCGGATTCAAGCCATTAGTTCAAAGGAAACTTCAGACCTATGGCATGCGCAGATGGGCCATTGCTCTTACAATGCCATGCGCCAGTTGCCCAAAGCAACCACTGTTTCTCCTTTTGAGACTTCATTGGAGAACAAACCCTGTCCTGGTTGCGCTCTAGGAAAGATGACAGAGAAACCCTATCGCATCACCTATAAGCGCGCCACTAAACCACTCGAACTCATCCACACGGATCTCTGCGAGTTCCCCGTGGAGTCCTATCATCATAAACGATATGTTGTCACCTTCCTTGACGACTACAGTGGATATGCCTCGATTGTCCCTCTTTCTCTTAAATCTGCCACTTTTGACGCCTTTCGTTCCTGGCTTGCCTGGGCTCAAAATCGTGTCTCGGGACGACTTCTTCGGCTACGTTCGGATCGTGGGGGAGAGTTTAGATCTCTCGAGTTTGCGACTTTTCTATGCGAACACAGTGTTGAGCATCAGATGACTGCTCCAGACACTCCCCAACAAAATGGTCGTGCAGAGCGTTTTAATCGCACCATGGTAGAAAAGGAAGAAGCTATGAGACATTCAGCTTGCCTTCCTCCTAACATGTGGCAGCATGCTCTTGAGACCTCAGTGCATGTTTACAATCGCCAACCATTTCGTCGATCACAGTGGAAAACTCCAGTAGAGTTGTGGACAGGTAAAAAACCTGATATTTCTTATTTCAAGGTTTTTGGTTGTTTGGCTTATGTTTTTATCAAAAAGGAACATCGGACAAAGTTACAGGCCAAAAGCGCTCCAATGATCTTTCTAGGTTATGAACCTGGTACAAAGGCCTACCGATTCCTAGATAAAAATCAAAGAGTCGTCATAAGCACGAATGCTATATTTGACGAAGAGGTTTTCCCGCGATGTGCAAAGACTGGTGGAAAAGACCTAATACCAGAGGAAACTGAAGACCAACCTCACGAGGATGTTCCAATGGAGGTCGCTCCTCCAGAAGAACAAATTCCAATCGATGTCCCGCAAACAGTTCGTCCAACTGTCTCTCTGAACGACCCGAAGGAACTTGCAACTCCAACGGAAGTACGTACAGAACCACGAACAGAGACTTCTAAAAAGGCTGTCAAAATTCCCTTAAAGACACCTTTACCCTCTCGATATACACCCTATCCAGACTCCAGTATCCGTCGGTCCACTAGAGAGAGAATTGTTCCTCTAAGACCAGAGAATGCCTATGGAGAAAGGACACACCCTGTTGATGCCGAACGGCTAGCATCAAAAGAGATGACCTTTGAGGATACGAGAGAAGCATCGGACATGGGGGAGCCGATGATCGACTTGCACAAGCTCAGTCAGGAATGTGGTACTGACTTCGTCAACTACTTGCTTATGCAGAAAGTCGAGGAGAAGTCGAGAACACCTGTTCACTATCGGGATACTCAGAGATTACCAGCCGATGACAAAAAGGCTTGGGAAGCCGCCATGCACGAGGAGATCGCAGTGTTAGGCAAGAGGAAAGTTTGGGAACTTGGACCTCTACCTCGTGGGAGAAAGCCTGTAAAGTGCAGGTGGGTCTACGCTATTAAATCTGATGGGCAAAAGCGTGCCCGTTTAGTAGCAAAAGGTTTCTCTCAAGAATACGGAGTAGATTTCAAAGATGTCTTCTCTCCGGTAGCAAGATTCGAGTCTGTTCGAATCATCTTATCCCTGGCTGCCCAATACAATTGGGATCTAGAGGCGCTGGACATCAAAACTGCATTTCTATATGGAAAATTGGACGAGGAAATTTATATGGAACAGCCAGAAGGTTTCGTGCAGAAGGGAAAAGAGCGCCATGTCTATCGACTACTCAGAGCTCTATATGGTTTAAAACAAGCCGCTCTGGCATGGAATATCGAATTAGACAAGTCCCTCAAAGCACTAGGCTTCACTCGCATCAAGTCAGATGCTGGAGTATATGTGTTGCAGAAGAAAAAAGGACGAGAAAACATTGTCATCATTCTCCTCATATACGTTGACGACGTACTCTTCACTGGCAACAATTGCAAATACCTTCAGGAGCTGAAGAAGAAGTTCATGACAGTATGGGAATGTCGTGACTTGGGACAAGCCAAAGAATATCTTGGAATGCGTCTCCAAATAGATCGTTCCTCAGGTCTTATGATCGTTGATCAGGTTGCATATTTGGACAAAATCATCCAAAGGTTTCAAATGGAGAATTGTCGCCTGGCAAACGCTCCACTCCCATCCGGATACGAACCAGTGAAACACGAGGGAGAGACTACCCCTACACTGCGTTCAAAATATCAATCAGTGATCGGTTCTCTATTGTATCTCACCCTAGGAACTCGACCTGATATCTCATTCGCTGTCATCAAGATGTCACAGTTCGCATCGAATCCCACTGAGGATCATCTCAATCATGCCCTATATATCTTTCGCTACCTTCGAGCCACCAAGGAAAGAGGATTGGCCTATCGAAGAAAAGCTGAGTACTCTATAGAGGCTTACTGTGATGCAGACTGGGCTTCAGACAAAAATGACCGGAAATCCATGACTGGTATGGTCATATTGGCGAATGGAGCACCTATTACATGGTTGTCACGCAAGCAAAAGACTATCGCTCTGTCGTCAACAGAAGCCGAGTACATGTCCTTATCTGATACCTCCCAACAAGTTGTCTGGATTCACTCCATGTTCACTGAACTTGGTTTCAAACCAGAACCCATTCCATTATACAGAGATAACATGGGATCGATTTTCCTTGCCCAAAATCCTGCGCAAGAGAGACGAACCAAGCACATTGATATTCGGTATCATTTCATTAGAGAGTGCATTGAGGATCGGAAAGTACTTATTGTCAGACATATCACAACTGACAAACAACTTGCAGACATCCTAACAAAGAATTTAGGTCGTGTAAAGTTTCATGCCTTCGTAGACTTCCTACTCTTTGATTTGGCACATACCAAATCTGGGGGAGTGTTGAACAAATGAAGTATTAGCGCTGGTCTTATGTAACAGACGCTCACTATTTGTTCTCAGGAGATTTGTCATGTGCGTTAGTCACAGACACAACACTTGCACATGTTTACCACTGCATGTGATTCTATGACCGGCCATTGGACATTACCGGTGTCTCACCAATATGGAGAAAGGTCTAGGCTTTATGACGTCAGGATGACGTACTTATGACATCATTCCTTCTATCTTATTCTATGGCATTCTATGCTTACTCAATACGATACCTGAGAGACTCTTTTATGGAAGGTGTTACTTACCATATATAGTTCAACCCACGAGTTGAACAAAACTCCATGTACCACGCACAGACCACGTCTGCAGCGTATATATACAGGACCTCCAGGTCCACAAATAGTAACAGTTCAACATCCGTTGAATAGTACTCAAACACCCAACCAGAAGATCACCCCAAGTGAACACTTAAGTAAGTCTTAACGGTCCTTACCTTAAGAACTTCCGCTGCGTGGTAGAAGTAGATCTTAGACTCTACCCGAGTCAGTCTCCCGACTATGCTACTTCGCTTTACTCCCCCAAAACAAATATAGGAGAGTGGCATCGTTTTGTAATATTACTGCTCGTCCCACACATTCGGCGGGTGTATTGAAAGGCGAGGTTAACACACTGACAATAGTATAGATCTATGGGATATATGTGATACGATCCAGAGCACTGTACGTCATGTATGAATTGTCTTGTTGATTCAAGTTCAATTGGATTTCAAACCCCGGCCAGAACTACCAAACATTTGGACCTGTAGGCAATGACATAGTGCTCTGCCATGTCATGCATCATCTTGTGATGGGACTCAGAAGCAGCCAGAAGCAGGCTCGTTGAGGGCAGCCCATACCACCATGAGGCCCTGGTGTGTTATGGGGGTACTTTTCGAGCCCCTTCCTCTGTCATCCTATGACATCTCACCTTACTCTTGTTCTTTCTCAAGGTGCGAATTGAAGTTTCTTCGCACCACTTGTTGTACAGTAGTTGTGATCTTCAACTGTCTCATCTCAATTATTCCCTTACTGTTGTTGCGTATGGCAAACCAGCACCCAACCGCGCAGCGAGCATAATTACACTTCAATTCTTCAAGCTTCAGCTCACCTGCATGTTCCATGTCTGTCTAATGGTCGCGTTCCTCAATACTGATCTAAGCTTACGTGCACATCGTCCCAACTCTTACACCTCTCTCCCGTGAGCGACGCTTTGGTGAGTCTACTTTAGGTTCTATCAGGAATTGCATCTTGGTATGCCTGAAGGTTGGTCTTCATCCTGAACCTCCACTTGGTTGACGGAACAATGACGGACTTCTTGGACGGCGGGATCATCCAAGCGGAAGGGTTGGAATCGCCAGGAGATGCCTGGTAGGCTGTGGCCCTTTACAACCTCGCAGACTCCCTGAACGACCGGCTCTTGGAGAATGGTGACATCGCAGATTTAGCTGAAGCCATTGCACTGCATCGATCAGCGTTGGACCACTGTCCGGCAAGTCACACCAGTCGGTCAAACTCATACCATGGCCTCGTGCTTTGCCTTTGGCGCAGGTATAGCGAGCAGGCTACCGTACCTGACTTAAAGGAAGCGATCACGCTTGGTAGATCTGCATTAGAACTCCGTTCCCAAGGTCATTCTGGTTGTGCCGTCGCTCTCAACAACCTTGCAGAGTAGCTGAGTGACAGATTTGTGAACGTCGGTGCAAGTGCTGATCTGGATGAGGCGATTGTGCTGCATCGGTCAGCCTTGGACCTCCGTCCGACGGGTCATCCCGATCGGTCAACCTCATTAGACCATCTCATGGATTGTCTCAGCTCCCGATTCGAAAAGCAGGAGGTGGAAACCGACTTGGATGAGCTCATCACCCTCCAGCGAGCCATCCTGGACATCCGACCACTGGGACATTCTGACCACCTGGCATCTCTTCACACCCTTCTACGTCACATACAAAAACGGTTGCAGAAACATGATAAGAACGCCGACTTGGATGAATGCATCTCGCTGGAACGAGGTATACTTGCGCTGCTTGAACCTGGGCATTCTACCTGTGCTGCAATTCTCCTCGATCTTGCCTCTGGCCTCTACAGCAGGTTTCAGAAACTTGGAGCAGTTACTGATTTAGAAGAGGCGATCACGCTTGCGCGAGGTGCAGCGGAACTTCGGCCACGAGGACTCCCTGATCACGCCTTATATCTTGACAAGCTTATCCTTTACATTCAGAAACGGCATCAGAAACTCCATTTGACATCCGACGTGGAGGAATTAGTCTTGCTTCAATGGGCTGCATTGGAGCTCTGTACACCATCTTGATCCCGCCACATCTCTTCGAGACCACTCAACCTTAGGTTTCAGAAACTCGTCGGAAGAACTGCTGACTTCAAGGAGGGGGTCTCACTCGTTCGAGCTTTGTCCACCTGAACATACCCCTCTACGGTCTCGTGATTTATATTAGGGACTTGGTCGACAAAAGAGATGTGGATATGGACGTGTATGAAAAAGTAAACTTTGCACGAGCTGCATTGAAGCACTTTCCGCTGGTCATTCAGACCACATTTTTTTACTTCACATTCTCGCGACTTCCCTTCAATGCAGGTTCCACCAACAGGGCACGATCGCGGATTTGGACGAGGCTGTCATACTGTGGCACAACGTGTTAGATATCCATCTTTTAGGGAATGCTTTCTATGCCACATCTCTTCATGAACTCGCACTTTGTTTATCAGATAGGTTCATGAAGCTAGCCACAGCCGCTGACTTGCACGATACCATCAAGTTCGAACGAGTTGCATCAGAGCTCCGTCCTCCAGGGTACCCTGACCACGTCGAGTCTCGTACTTGTCTCGCTAATTTACTTCAACTGAAACTCAAAGGGCGCGGTACAATCCCTCAACTTCCACGTCCCAGTGACCCAACCTTCAGTCTACAGATGAAAAAACTGGTTAGAAACATTGCTTTCGAAGTCCTGAGGGCATTTCCGTCCCGCTTGCTGGACACCCACACCGGCATGCTGTGTGACTGATAGTCCCAGATTTTACGTTTCGAGAACAACCAAGTTTACAATGAGCTACTGTTATCGGCCTCTGCACTGGACAACCCCCTACCAACCATTCATATCCACGGAGTGGTGTCCACCTATTTTCGGTATGTCACTCTGTCCCGTCGGTGGGGGAGATTCGAACCATCGTTGCGGGACATCGAAGGGCGAGTCATCTATGACATGGATCCCACCGATGGACTCTCAAAACTCCGATCATTCTGTGTCGCTTCCTGCCAGCATGGATACTTGTGGGCCTGGAGTGATACCTGTTTCGTAGATAAGGATGGCAGTGCGGAACTCCAAGAAGCAATCGGGTCGACGTTCTCGTGGTACCGGCAATCTTCCCTCACCACGGTTCATCTTGCCGACGTCTCGGAAGCTGGTGCGCTGACCAGTAGTGAGTGGTTTCGACGCGACTGGACTCTTCAAGAGCTATTGGCTCCCCACACCATCTTGTTCTTCATCCGGGAGTGGTCACTCTACAAGGATTGTACCTCCTCAAACCACAAGGAGAATAGCATCGTGATCAGCCAGTTGGAACAGGTCACGGGTATCAGGTCACGACATCTCACACATTTCTGTCCGGGTGTAGATGATGCACGATTGAGGCTTCAGCGGGCATCAGTATGCTGTACTACACGCTCAAAAGACAGCATACTCGCTTCTCGGAATCTTCAATCTTCGCATGCCTATCTTATATGGAGAATCTGCAGAGAACGCGCTCGGGCGTCTTCTCCCAGAGCTCATTTCCAAGTCGGGCGATACATCAATTCTGGATTGGGTTGGGCAATCGTCGTCATTTCACAGCTGCTGCCCTGCCACCGTCGCCCCATACTAAATACCTCCCTTCCAGCCACTACCGGCGGATCCCACACCATGGACATACATGCAATGCACTTGGAATGATTTCCTTTCCACGTCTTCCGATCCAGCGCGCAGGATGCATTAGGCACTCTCAGATTTGCCACCCACAGAATTCATCAATCCCAGGCTTATCCTACAATGTATCATTCATCCAATCCAAACTATTACAGTGATTCGAGTGGATACTAGTAATGCGACTCATGTCCACCAAATTCAGGTGGTGGGCCTAGAGCCCATCGAGATCGCACTGTCGGAGGAGCTCAAAAATGCGTCGAGGAAAGGAGTCCCATGTCTTGATACGCCCCTGGCACTCCAATTTAATTGATCCAGCTGTCGAGACTAACGATGCTTCTGCCTACGAATGGCTCGCACGGCTAGAACAACCATTCAGTGTACTTCTATTGATGGAATTGCCCCACAAGGAATCCAGGCGAGTCGCATCGTTTTGTAAAATCACTGCTCGACCCACAGATTCGGCGGGTGTATTGAAAGGTAGGGTTAGCACGCTGGCTATTGTATAAAATCTAGTATATATGTGATACGATACATGCGATGGATGAACTATCTTGTTGATTCTACTATCTACATTTCTATGGGAGGTTTGAACTGGGCAAAATGTTTCACAATATTCCGCTCAATGGTTGGCGACTGTGTTGACACATTTCGGCGTCTGATTGGCATTGCCTCATGTTTTTCAGCCAACCCTTTGCCAAACTGTCTGCCAGTGTCAGGTATCTCTCCGGTCCCTAGTGTTACTGACTTCTGAAGGCCAGAATCCAACGACTCTTATGCATCGGTCTCCTTTTAGACGAAATCTTGGTGCAAATACTTCACTGGGTGGAACGTTCGACATTATGTGCAATTGCCAGGACTTGTCATGCTTTCAATGAACCCGTGACAGCATTAATTTGGAGCAGGCTCATAGACCTGTGGCCTATCTTTCGGTTGTTGCCAGCGGCGGCCACTACTTGGTCAGAGTTGGGTAGTGACAAGGTCGACCATGACGGTCCCCCCTTAGTGAGTACTATTTCATCCGTTAACGAGTAGACCCTTGAGTATATTACATACCTCAGTGTATTACACGTCCGCTCACACCAGAAGAGTGGTTCACCGTCAAGAAACTATCGGAGCGAGTTCGCGTCCTCCGCCTTATCGTGACCCCTACGCCCACACCTTACACAGTAACGCCGAAATCACTGTCTTTTCTCCTACATCCTACAGAACAAGATTATCTGTTCCCAAATTTACAAACCCTGTCAATGCAGGCCCAAGTCACCCCCGAATCGAGGAATTGCCAAGACTACATCTTGGCCTTTCTTCGTACCCTGGTGAGGCCACACCTCGTTTCTCTCGACTTGTATCTCGATGGGAAGTTTTACGCCTCTCCAAACGCGTTGGACGCTCTGACATCATCCACCAATGTTCAATCTCTGCGTACCCGCGAAACTCCTCTCGCGGCAGAAGATGGCTCTGATGTCTTCGTATTCCCTGTCATTTCTGAGTTTCAGTCCTTGGTGACGGCCACCATTGGTGAGGGCTCCTGGAAACTGCTAACTTCTTTGGCTCAACTGAAGAAGCTGCGGGAACTTTCTTTTGATCTCTGTTCGTCAACCAGTGTCGCCCCTATTCCGCCAACCTGTGACTCATTCCCGGAGTTGCGTACTTTGTGCATCTACTTCGAAACTTTGGATATGTCCCTGTCCTTCCTACGTTGGGCCCTTCTGCGTAAACTGATGAGCATCAGAATCATTTCCACGGATTTTGGTCGGACTGATTACTCAATTGATCTCCAGGAGCTTCTTGCTCTTATCCCGTTTCATAGTTCTTTGCTGGAGCATATCGAAGTGGACTTGTCCTTCTCCCGCCCACATCAGCCAGTTCCATGGGTATTATCAGGTTCCATCTTGGCACCCTATCTCACACTTCATAACCTCAGGGTTCTGGATCTCACGCTGGCACCCCGAAGCTACAGCCCGATGTTCACAGATGACGAATTAGAGCAGATGGCCGAAGCTTGGCCATTATTGGAGAGGCTCTGTGTCAAGGCATACGACACTGGGTGGACACTACCCACCAAGCTTACTTTCGGAGGCATCATGGGGCTAATCAAACATTGTCCTAGTTTAGTGACGTTTGCGCTGGTCTTTGATGCGACGAAGATTCCCAAAACGACCATCAGTAATGTCGATGGTAGCACTGTCGAGAATCGAAGGATTCAGTCTTTGGATGTCGGCAATTCCCCGATCTCGTCGGCTCGGCAGGTCGCGGTATATTTACGCCTAGTTATGCCGGCGTTAAGAGAAGTATCGACTTGTGTCCGGATGAACCAGATGCATAAACTGATGTGGCAAATGGTGAACACGCATCTCAGCGCATCGTGAGTAGATGCTTCTATGGTATGTCGAAAAATGTCTCCGAGAGCATGTCTGTCAATCACTCAGGATCGCCTTCGGAAGATCTCATGTTCAAGTTGCTTAGACGCTGATATGTCTAAGGCTGAATAGGGTATACATAGAAGTGGAGAGTGTTACTCGCGGCAGAAACATGGAGTAATACGGATGATCGGACAACCTACTGTGAGGGATTGGGGGAGCTGACACCATGTGGAGAAAATACTGACCTACCAATAGTCGTTGGATTTCGCTACCGCTGCTTTGCTTATGTAAGCGATGTTGCCCTATTCATCGTCATGTTTCCTTTGGCTTAGGGTGACTTCGCAGATAGTTAATGCCATGATTCGTGCGTTCTATATCCTTCGTGTTTTGACACAAAAATCGTGGACCCTCTTCCACGGTCCTCTGAACCAGGATCTACCCCTCAGCAAGGTATTCTCCTCTTTGCCAACTCATCACTCAGTAATCCTGACGCTGTTACTCTTCCTCTTCCGTCATACGGATATGAATTCTTTGTTCTCGAGTATGCTGTCCCTGTTGACCTCCTTTAAACAGACCAAAGGGCTCCGAAGAAAATGATCGTTCCTTAGGTCACTGTCACTCCACGCCCATGCCTTAACTAACTCTCGGGACGAGTACTCAATTCCCAAATATTTGTTGCTCATTTGCAGCATAGAGATGTAACCGATGTTTTGTCGTTAGACGACTCCCCTCAGGATAACTGAGATCAACGCCACTCCAACAGATCCTAGTCGGGGTGATTACTCTGACAGCCTCCAGGTGTCACTCACTTCAATCTTTTGCTAGTGGACCTTGGTCCTAACTTCATCTTCCCCTCATTCAAGGCTTTACTCGCTCTCCGTGCTCTCACACTAGGATCAAGCCGCCTCCTGTGCGAGCTCACGACATTTCGCAAGAAGAGCCGAGGGGCCCTGACGATGGTGGGTATGTATATCTCCCGTTCGTTACAACAGATATTATCGAAGTTCATTTTGATATGCTATCTCTCGTGCTAGAACCTGAAAGTTTTGGATATTGCACTTCCAGCTTGCTACTACAGCATGATGGTCAGCCTGAGATGGCTTCGGCTTTCCAATTCTTGGAGAGGCTCCGTCTCAGGACACATAACAGCGGGTGGACATTGTGGATGAGGCTTACCTTGAGGGCCACTGTGCCACTGTTCCACCATTGCCTGAAGTTGGAGAGATTTTTACTTGTCCTTGATACAACCAAGATTCCTAAGATGATCTTTACCCATGCCGTATGGTCCGTAACACAAGGATAGTTCATTGTTTGTCACCCAACAAGGTTGCGGTCTATCTATTTGTGATACAGGGTGCGGAAGAGAAGAAGGTTTTGAAGCATGTCCAGTAAGAACTAACGATGTCCATGATCTTGTTCGATATTTACCGAATGATCCAGTCAATCCTTCGTTCTGTAAAGAATTAGGCAATATGTTGAGTCAGTTATGGTACCACTCTACAGTCGTCCAGACGCGGTAGCTACGACGCTACCATAGCCGAGGACTGTCACCAGCGCACCAATTTCAATCATTTTGTCTGGGGGTTCTGGAGTGATAAACTCACCAGCCTCGATAATTAATACGCCCAGCACGGCTAATCAGGCCCCCATGACCTTGCTTTCGATGAGATGGAGATGTACCCTGCACCACCTACTTGGAGGAGGATGTGGTCGCAGAATATGATACGCAAACCACGTCTACTTGTTCAGCGGCAATTTGCATATTATTTGCTTCATTGAGGCCCCAGTTTCAGGTGACAATAGGATAGTAGATGGACTGGCCTAGTGTGGACAGGACGTTGTGCAGACCAGTATTCTGAATCTGGATGTCGACGGTAAATTGTGTGAGAGAAGGAAATCCGCAGATGTAAATATACATATGTACCTCGTCCCCTTTTCCAGCGCCAGAGGTGTCCGAGAATGCAAGGTTGTGGGTGACAGCGAGACAGAGCCCGCAAAGTCGTGAGCTCCAGTAAATCCGGATATGCTGAAGTAAAATATTCTATACATACGCACCAACGCTTGTCATAAAACCAGAGCAGAACCTGCGCCTGAACCTGCCTCACCTTGACTGCAATATCTTGACAAGCATACTAGTAACTTCGTGTTGTTGCATTGGAGAGAAAATAACACTGATCCCGACCCGACCCTTTTCCTAATGTTTGGCGATCCTGTGAAGGTACTTGCACGCAGAATCGATTCAAGCGCGCCTCTGTTACTAGGTTCAGGCAAAAGAAGGCACGTTCGCACATCGTTGACAATGTGTTCGGTATCCCACATATGTAGCGCACACAGTTCTACGATTCCCCGTGTATATCTGCACGGGAAAAATAAAAAAGACGATCATCGACACCGTCGAAGAGTAGCCATTGTGAAGTCCTGCGTCGAAATAGGCAGAGCGGGTGGAACTCACTGCGGAAACAAGATTCTGTCAGGTATCCGATGGCCGATGTCCTTATACTAGTACACACGTCCTTTCTATTCTGTCCGCAATAGGATACTGGATTGCTTAAACGGTGTTAGGCTGTATCGAAATCGAAATACGTACTATTTTGTTCTAGTACTGTGGTTGTTGCACAAGACCTATATCAACCTTGACCCTTCCACTTTTACTCTGACCACCATTCTGTCAGAATGTTTTAGTTGACATATGTCAAACTCATAAGACCTTGATTGATAGCTGATTACTTTTGATATATGAGATGCCCAGCTAGAGATAAAAAATTCGTAGTTATACCTGTATCTGTATCGCGTTTGGACCTAGTTCGCACCCATCAACCCATCGTAGTCACCCGTTTGTCGCCTGATCCCCCCAACGCGCAAATTCTAACACATTGACCATTTCAACGCAGTCCACAACTCTTTTGCTATAGCTCTCTACGGTTGGCCAAGTTCCGTGAGAATGACTGCCAAACCCTCGATCAAGTTCCTGTCGTCTGCACAGTCTGGGAAATCTGGGCAGCACACCTCAGATTCCAATGATGCTAGTGAGTTGCATTCAGTCATTGTGCAGTGTGTATTATGTAATGGCATGTCATTACATAAACTGACGTATTCCTTGGATTCTGTAGAAGTCGGTTTGGCATCTTTGCCACCCCGGGAATCTGAGCAGCGGGCCTCAGGTTCTGCCGAAGCAAGTAAGTACTTGTGTTCGATCTTCATGACTGTACTAGGTATAGGGTTCGATGATGTAGTGGTTGACATCTCTCCAGGTACCGAAAATAAACTTCGCTTGGATCCTATGAAAGTCAGAGAACACTTCGATCACGTTGGCCGTTTTAGAATCCTCGTGATAGGTAGATCGAATGCAGGTAAAACTACGCTCTTGCAGCGTGTTTGCAACACTTCAGAACTTCCGGAGGTCTTTAATACTAAAGGTGAAAAGGTCAGGTCCCTCATTCCACTATATCATGCATTCCGTCAAGTTAATGATGCGCGACAATTTTCAGATTGATCATGCGATGGTGGAGGGGTCATTGGAAGCGAGTTGCGAGCTTATCTGGTGATATGCAGTGTGCTAACTATATATATATATAGCGAGGGGTGCACAACATTGAAGATGAACTAATTTTTCGCAGCAATCCGGGCTTCATATTTCATGACTCACGGGGATTTGAGGCTGGCTCTGTGGACGAGCTGACCTTGATGAAGAGCTTTCTAGCTGATCGTGCAACCACAATGAAATTGGAGAGCCACATCCATGTTATCTGGTAGGATCATACATGAAGTGTGATTATTGACATATACTTTCGCCTAACTGGGATCTAGGTATTGCATCTCAATGGCTGACTATGCAAGGCCAATTCTAGCTGCAGAAGAGCAATTCTTCAATGAATGCAACACTGGGAATGGTGAGGTAATCCTTTGTGACTGACATTATCATAATCCTGAAATATGATGTGGAGTACCTGTAATTGTTCTTTTGACAAAGGTTGATGTATTAAAGTTGGTGGCAATTGGGCAGCTGAGAGATGATGGTTTGACAATAAAGGAAGCAAAGTCAAATGCAAGTGATTTGGCAGTACAGATATTAAGCAGGTTGAAGACAAAGGTTGAAGGCCAGCTAAAGGGCTGCAAGTATCCTCCAAAGGCCTATTTGTCACTTGCCAGTAAGTTATTATCTTGTGCTATGCCTACACTGACCAACACACCTTAATACAGGTATGAACCAAGAGGGTGCTGATTGCAACCCACTCCTAAGATGCACAGTGGATGCACTTAACAATGTTGAACTACAAAAGCTAGTAATATCAACACAACAAATCAATGTTGTGCTCAACATTGAATATGCAGTTAACAGGTAAGACAGTAGCTTTGACATATCAGTGTGTATGTAATACTTTCAAATTTTACAGACTGCTGGTGGAAAATGAAATGGGAACTAATTTCAACAAAAAGTCAGTGGAGGAAAATATACTGGGATGGATGCCACATATCAAGGTTAGTCATGTATTCACCTTGTGCTTCACATTATAAAATTGTTTGTTATAGGTGATTAAGCTTGTCAATATATGGCCTCTAATTTACACTCTTATGCTGCTGGCATTACAGGTTGTGAGTAAGTTCATGCCAGGTCCAGCTGGATCCCTTCTCACTGTTCTCACTCCATCTCTGGCCCTGTTGGCTTGATAGGCAGTGAGTGACTCCAAGTTCAGCTGGGTCTCTTCTCACTGTCAGTACTCCCTCTCTGATTTTGTTGGCTTGACAGATTGTGAGTGATTTCATGCCAGCTCCAGGTGGATCCCTTCTTATGGTCCTCACTCTCTGGTCCTGTTGACTTGATAGGGAGTGAGTAACTTTATGCTAGGTCCAGCTAGGTTCCTTCTCACTGTCCTCACTCCCCTCTCTGGTCCTGTTGGCTTGACAGGATGTGAGTAATTTCATGCCAGATCCAGCTGAGTCCCTTCTGACTGTCTTCACTCTATCTCTGGTCTGGTTGGCTTGACAGGCGGTGAGTGACTTCATGTGAGGTCCAGCTGGGTCCCTTCTCACTGTCCTCACTCCTTCTCTGGTCCTGTTGGCTGAACAGAGAGTGAGTGAGCTTATGCCAGGTCCAGCTAGGTCCTTCTCACTGTCCTCACCCCCCTCTCTGGTGCTGTTGACTTGACAGAGAGTGAGTGATGTTGTGTCAAGTCCAGCTTAGTCCTTCTCACTGTCCTCACTCCTCTCTCTGGTCCTGTTTGCTTGACAGAGAGTGAGTGATTTCATGCCAAATCCAGCTGGATCCTTTCTCACTATCCTTACTCCATCTCTGGCCCTGTTGGCTTGACAGTATGTGAGTGACTTCATGCCAGGTCCAGCTGGATCCCTTCTCACTGACATCACTCCCTCTCTGGTCTTGTTGGTTTGACAGGATGTGAGTGACTTCATGCCAGGTTGAGCTGAGTCCTTTCTCACTGTCCTCACTTCCTCACTTGTCCTGTTGACTTGTCAGTATGTGGGTGACTTCATGTCAGGTTGAGCTGGGTCCCATCTCATTGTTCTCATTCCCACTTTCATCTGTTGACTTGACAGTATGTGAGTGATGTTCTTGCCAGGTCCAGCTGGGTCCCTTCTCACCATGCTCACATTTCCATACTCCAATTATTCCATGTACACTTAGAAAGTAAGTCACCAATTCTATCCATTATTCAGCATGTTCTACTTATTTCCCCAGAACTTGGTATGTCATCAATATTTATGCTACACAACATGTCACTTTATTTCCCCTAGCTTGTAAGACACATTTAATGACATTTGAACTTAGCTTATTTGATCAACATGACAGGATATGCATGAAATGTCTCTTGCCCCTGATTTACCCTTATTGTGCCCTTCATCTATTGTTTCACCCATGGATCAGCTAATAATGCATGGAGTTGGTGAGGAATGTTCTCTCCTTGTTTGTGCCTCCTGAAGTGCCCAAAGGTTGTATACTTGTCTTTGAGTACTCCTATTTCTTCTCACAGAACATACAACAAGTGGAAAATCCCCTTGACTTTGCTGTCAAGGAATATGAGACATCTGGAATCCAATCTACTGTTTTGAAGGCACTTCAGTATGCTATTCAGGAGCATGGCCATGACCATGCTACATTACAGCAGGTCATTATTGATATCATTTTGGAGAACTGTATGTGTAAGTGGACACTATTTGCATGAGCTATCTGATTGTTTAAAAACCTACCTCAGCAAAGAAACACCTTTGACCAATGAGTCCATCACTACAAGGGTTGGATGAAATGTACTTCTTTCTGTACTCCTGTCACTGTTTTCTTTGTCTGAAGGATATGTTATGCTTTTAACATTATCATGCCATCATATCTTTATCTAGTACTGTAATGGCCAATATCATTTACTACCCATGTAAACCAATCTACCTCCTACATTAGGCGGTTGGAAGACCTGAGTGTTAGTTTAACTCCGAGTTGAGGCCTTGAGGAAGTGTCCACAAGCATGAGCATAAATGAGATTTATCAGAAGGTGGCAAACGGTGACTCCATTGCCACTCGGTGCATCGCTGCCGTATGCGTGTTTCAAACCTACTATTTGGCTGTTCTCCGTGTGTATCTAGTATTAGATCCGTCAGGCGTAGACCCCTTAACGCTGCAGCACATGGATATAACGAATGTAATACAGAAGTGTTGACTGCTCTTCCTAGGTCCTACTCGCTCTGGCTTCGGCTAGGGTTTCTTTCAATGCATTGATAACCCTGTCAATGTCCCCTCTCTCAGAGTCTACGACAGTAATCCCCATATGTCTGTAAATAATCAGCGCGTGCGCAAGCCAAAGCCTCCAGCATGGACGTACCCAATGCGAAAGTATTTGTCTAGCAGAAAACTCAATCATCAGTTCCCCTGGTCGGTATAGTGATAGAGGAGCAAACCTTTGATGCTAGCATGCAAGCCACCTGCAATAACGATGTCCCTTTTCAACAGGCGGGGTATAATATCACTTGCTCCAAGGCCGTCAGGGAAGTAGATCTGGAGTGATACAAATCCATACACTCGTCAGCAACATATTGATCAATTGGTCCTTGTGGACCCACAGCAGTCATGCCATTGGCGGCAATATCTTCGCTGAGGGGTACACATTTAAGACCGAGGTCTTCCACTGTCTTCTTGACACGTCGACTGGCTTCCTTGTGCGCCTTGAATCGGTCCTCGAGCGAAACACGTCCCTGGGTAATTTGACGCAATGAGGCATGGTATGCGTATATCAGGTTGACGGGCGGTGTCGCAAAGTAGGCAGCACTGTTTTTCTCGTATGCACCCATGATTGGGAGCCATCTATAAACCAGATGTGAGCCGCCGCAGCACCAAGAAAAATAACCGAGTACTTCTTCCAGCTAGCATAGTACGAGGTAATGGGCGTTGCTCTGTTTTCAAAGACCTAAAGCATAAAGTGGAGTAGGCCACAAAGCAGGAGAGAACTGCCATCTACCTTGATAGCTCTTTGACTAGCCACGAGGATACTTAGACCTGGCGGGGTTCCGAGACCTTTTTGACTAGCAGTGATGACGACGTCGATGCCCCAGTCGTCCATACGGATTTCCTCGCTCGCAACAGAACAAACACCGTCCACCACAACCTGAAATGTGAAATGATATCCTATGATATTTGATAGGATTACCTACCAGGGTATCAGGTGAAACCTTCCTTACCAGATCTCCAACAGCTTGGATATTCGACAACACTCCTGCACACAATGGTCTATTTGAGTCAATTGGAGAAAATCAGATGTAAATACCTGTGGAAGTATCGACGTGGGTAACAGTGACAATCTTATATTTGTTGGACTTGAGCGCCGACTCGATGGCGGATTCCTTGACCGTGCCACCGATTTCGGCCTTGATCTGATCCACTCGTGCGCCATACGTCTGCAAGCTAAACAGAAAACACCATGATTTGCAAACAAGTGGTACCATTACATAAACGTGACATACCAGTCTGCGAAACTGTCTGCGAAATAACCGCAGTGCAAAACAAGGGCGTTCTCGCCTGGCTCGACAAGATTCGCAGACACCTGTCAAAATAGTTCGAAGTATTCCTGTCGGCAAATACGGAAGTGCACGTATTTATGTACCGACCTGATCCCAACCCAGGGTCCCAGAGCCAGCGATCAAGAAGGGCTGTCCATCTTTGGAATGTACGATTTGCCTGTCATTCCGAATCTACTTGATTTCTCTCGCAAGCATCACTCTAACGGTGAAGTTACCTTGTCATGCGAATGCAGTCCCCGAATACAGACGCGAAATCAGGGGACATATGCGACACGGACGGGTGAGCATTCGCATAGAGGACCTTGACACCGAGTACGTTAGATGGGTCTTATCAGGACACTAGGATAAGGTGGAAAGAACCTCATCCGAAACTTCTATTGGTCCAGGAATGCTGGAGCTTGCGTCAGTCGACGGCTAGCATTTAGTGCATTCGATGACTTACACCAGCAGTCTTGAACGTTATGTTTCAGTCCAATCAGGGAAAGAAATGATTCCGTAGATGACAGCACCGCTCACTTGTGTGGATCCTGCCACGGACCAACCCAGAATCATTTCAGCGCTTCGACGCTAACTAACACCCGACAGACTAGTGTCATACCTGAATAAACTTGGCCCTCATAGTGCGAGCGTCGGAGGTGTCTCGTAGAAATCCGCGACCAGAAAGTAAGGATAGGATATGACTTCTGGCAGTCGTCGTCGTAGACGAGATCAAGCTGAGAAGCGCCTGCATCACTGATGGTTAGGGCACACCGAGTCCAACAGATCACAACAATCCTTTTCATAATCAGTGAACACCAAGTCTATGATTTTTGCGGAACGGCGTCGGTCTTCCTTCCCGTGTTATTACCCCACAATCCGCTCTAAATCCACATGCTTGGGAACCGATGTCTAACTAGTGTCTATCATATAGCGAAGACAGAAATGTAAAAATAAGCTGCAAGTAGATCGCAAGACGCGAACCGCGATCGGGTCGATCTGGCAAATAGACGTACTCCACAGGGGGGATAGCCCGCTGCGGTCAACGCCCTGCAACGATCCGTGTCGCGTCTCCTTCCACAACCCCATTGGCCTGACCACTGCCAACCATCCCCGCAATAGTTTTCTGTAGATCTGTCCACTCCGACTCTCGGGGTATTGCCATGTCGCCAATGTCGTAGATGTAGAGTTTTCCATCACTACAACCAAGTGCAACTCGTCGACCGTCCTTGCGGTCCCATTGCAATTTGTTAATTGCGCGCCCCGACGCCACGCTTGTAGACACGGCAGGGACCTGGATTATGAAATGTTTATGTCCGTTCACGTCTCGCGTAGAATCCGGGGCGTACCTCCGTGTCAGTGTTCAAGTTCCATAATTCAAACTTCCCAGAACCATCTGCTGTTCCAAATAGTGCTGGATGTGCCGGGTGCCATTTCACATCGTAGACGTAGTCATCTGCCTCGTCGAAGGAGTATATCGGGGGGATCGCGTGCGCTGCTGTAGACGGCTTCGCCAGGCTCTTGGCTCGCCAAAGTTTCACCGTCCAATCGACGCTAGCGGTTAGGAACAGATCTGAGAAATCAACAGGTCCCACGAGGGGGTGGAAATGCAGCCCCATGACAGGCCCAGCATGTCCCTTGTAGATGTCGTACTGGTTGAGTCCAGCCTTTGCACCAGCTCGGTCGTACCTGTTGGCCTGGTACACGTTGCCTTCTTCTGTTCCGACCCAAAACGTCGTGGTCTCATTATCAGGGAAATCAAGGGTGGTGATGGCCACTTCGCCCGTTTTGTTATGGCCCGCGTGAATCAATTCTAGCGTTTCCTGCACGACACGACACCCATCACTGATATGGCATAACGTAAAACGTCCCCACTAATGCACATACCTGTGGCTGAGCAAGCATGTCCACTAGCCAACTGCAGACAGTGCCGTCCGTGCTGCTGGTGATTAGATTGTGGGCATTCTGGGTGCCGACCATTCGCATGGCGTAAACAGGATGCGTATGTCCCGCGGCGGACAGTGGCGTCTTAAGGACCGGAAGATGTTTCGACCGTGTATCCCAAAGGAGAATTTGTCCAGAATATGTGCCACCGAACACGAGATTTGAATGGAACGGTGAACACGTTACTGAAAGGACATCAGACTATCCGTGATCCGAATGCATCAGCAAGACATTAGAAGGAAATATCAAGGGAACACGCGAACCTGAGAATGGAAAACAAATTCGGGTCTTTCCAGGAGGTGGAGATTCCACACTGCAACGATGCCATCTGGCTCATTTAGTGCAGCAGGGTTTTTGTTGTAAGACGCTACACTGAGTTCGGGGTACTACCTACCGCTGAGAAGATGGATGGACCTAATTATTAACGGACCCACTTTCGGCGACCAATCTACATCCGTTATCGAGCGGTTCTTCCCATACCGTTCGTCGTAGAAGGCACATACCCGTTTCACCCGCTTACCCTCTGAGTCATCTCTGGTGCAGTCGTGTCAGTGACCTGAAAAGGTTTTGCAAGAGCGGACTTGCCCATTAGCCTCCGTACCGACCGTGTAGTCACGAATATAATCATAACCATCGTTTAGTGCTCGTTGAACGATTTTCGATGACTGCTCCACGAAGTCGAGGAATTCAGGTGCAGTGACAATGCTCGTTCGCTCCTCCTCGGACAGTTCTACAGGGAGAGTTGAACGGTTATCTAAAAGGAAAGTAGTAAAACCCTCACCTCGAATTTCTTGTTCAATTTCTTGGTCAAGCTGTATACTCTCCTCTTCCAGCTCCTTCTCCCGTGCAACTCGCTCAGCTTCCAACTCTCGTTCCCGCTGGATTTGTTGCCGAATATCCTCTACAGAAACTTCCGGTGCCTCCACCTCCACAGCAGTTGTCTGAACTTCCTTGTTGTAAATCACGCGTTCCTACAAGCAGCCTCAGATGAGAAGGAATACGCCGTGCTATATACCATGACGTACGCGTTGCGGAAGCTCAAAGAGCTCCTGCTCTACGTCGATCAAATCTGGGACAAACCGAGGTGTCAAAGTCCTAAATCACGTCGACATTCCGCCTAACTACATCAGCCAGTGATGACGCACCTTTCAATGACATGGTCTGTGCCAGAGTTGGCTGTTCCAATCATAGTAGTCCCCAGACTGTTCTTGTCTGAACCGGCATCGCTCTGTCGACTGACTCTCCCGGAGGGCGACAAGGTAGATGTACCGTAGAATAGAGTGCTTTGGCGAGGTGGTGTCCCGGGCATAGACGACGACGGTGTGATGTCTCCTCCGCTGTCGAGACCTCGATTGCCCACCAGCGCGTTAACTAGCTCGTCGACATCGCGCCGTGCTGCATTGGATGTGCTTCCAGCCTGCAAACGTCTATTGTCTGAGTGGCAGTATGAATATTGAGACACACCTCTGCCTGGCGTCGTTCGGTCTCTGCTCGTTGTCTGTCCGCTCTGGCTTTCCTGAGTTCTGCAAGCTTGGCTCTCTTTGCCTCGATTTCTGCTCTCCGTTTCTCTGACATGGTGATAGAGAACTGCTGCGTGTAGTGCCAGACGCGACCGTGGAAAACAGTCGACAGACTATCTAATCTCTACCACTTCCCGATGTCCATGATCCAGCCAAGCAGCAAACACAAAAGCACCCAAAAAGCCTCAGGTCGACGCAACGAAAACAACCGAATATACGCCAACCCTCTCCCCATCATCTTCGATGAGCCCGAACGACGGTCGTTCTGGCGGAGAGCTCTCAGTCCCATGCTGGGTATCTCACTGACTCAGGTGCTGAACCCGCACTGCGAAGGCACCTTCGACATCGCTACGCGCTCGGTGTGGGTTACCGATATGAAGCACGCCATGATACTCTGGCAGAGAGGGTTCTTTGGGAAAGGTGACTTGTCCCGGAGCGAGCCCTCCTGGCTGGCACGACAGATCAATGCCAGGAAACAAGCTCGGACAGGTAGGTCTCCCGCGCATGTACTTCTCCTGCATCCTCAGCAAGGAGGTATCTATCTAGGTCTAACATCCGAGGAGGTCACCGCCAGGCGGAGAGCTGAGCGAAAGCAGTTCAAGCTGGATCGCGCGAAGGCGATGGCAGCAGCAGTTGCAGAGGCTGAGGCGAAATTCGAGGAGGAAGGTCGTGTCATATCGACTGTATATGCAGAAGATGGGACGCGCCTTATACCCTCTGCAACGACGTGGAAGCCAAGTACATCATCCGAAGCTCCACCGCAAGAAGTTGCTGATGTGGAAAGCATGGAAGAGGAAGACGAAGGCGAGGGCGAGGGCGAAGAAGAGGATACGCCAATAGAGAATGTAGAGCACCTCCAGCTCACCCTTTCCGAAGCATTCTTTCTGCTATGGAATCTCGACTGCCTGTCTATCATAAACCCAGATACAGTGAGCCCCATTTCCCGCAGACAAAGATTAGTAACCCACCCTCCTGCACCAGGGCGACACACTCACCCTTTCTCAAATCTGGTGTGCATTTCAGAACGCGCACGTGCCATCCCCGTGTCTGTTGGTCGGGCCTAACCTCGACCCACCGGAACACCGACGCTTCGACAACCCTTTCCTCGTCCATTACGTCGCGTATCACCATTATCGGGCCCTCGGCTGGATTGTGAAAAATGGCATCAAATTCTGTGTAGATTACCTCCTGTACAGGCGCGGACCCGTCTTCTCTCACGCGGAGTAAGTCTTCCGACAGTGTCAATGCAACAACCCACTGACGCTTGGAAAACCCCCAGATTCGCCATCGTCGTTTGTCCGGTCTACGAAGACCCGGCGGATCAAGAATCTTCACCATTCAAACTCCAAAATGCAACTCCTTTCTCTTGGTCGTGGCTGAGCACGCTTAACAGGGTGAACGCACAAGTCCAAAAGGTCTGTTGGCCGACCGCGTATCATGCAGTCATAAATGCTGACACCGATCTGATCCAGACATTGGTCTTGTCATACGTTACTATTCCTGCTCGTTCACGGGTATCCGAGGACGTACTGGCCTCACCTGCTTGCTTTAGCCACTACACCGTGCGAGAAGTCGTGGTCCGACGATTCATCCCTGCACGTATGCGAGATTAGGCAGACACCGTATACTGCAGTCAATCGGAGCATCAGTCCTACAATGCAAGCGGCACATTAGCATGTTATTGCCCCGATGAAATCGTTTCAAATGCTATAGATAATACAATGCATTATATGGACGTGCTACCCCTCACCGACCTCTCCATGCCCCTGTACAGATAGCGTGCACGATGCACATACACATCTCACGATTGTCACGCGTCCGTGATCATAGAAAGATGTATTCACCTGTGTCGCTGAGAACAAGAGCGTAGAATCGCATCTACCACCGACGAATAGCTTAAGCCGAGTCGTCCTTGGAGGCATAGGGTCCCAGGTATAAGCATGCATCGGTCCGTGGATGGGGTGGAATAAACAAGATTGCGATGGAAAGGAAAGGGAAAGAAAAACTGATGGACCGATAGCAAGAGAGAGAAAGCAGGGGTGACGAGCGATGGCAAACCCGAGTACCATAATGAGAAACCAGCCCAGGGATCACAGTCACCAATCTATTCCGTTGCGTTTCCGATCTGGAATCATACGGCGCCCTTGATTTGGACTCTACGATATTTTTCCTCGAATGCTTGTGAAAGGACCGGAAATGCGGCTTTGCAATCTAGCGTTTTCTCGTTATCAGGACTGTTGGGGTTGGTAAAGTTTGAAACGCCATGGGAGGACAGGAATTCGAGGGCACTCGTTAGTGATTCAAATGCCAGCTCGTCGGTGATAAATTGAAGAGAGAGCGTTCGGTATCTGTAGTAGAATGATCAGGTCGAGTGGCACAAAGCACGTGAGCAGAAGCTTACGCTTTGGACATTATCATCAGCGCCTTTGCTCTCTCTCTGTCTATGAAATGGTCCATGATATACGCTCCCATATTGGGTGCATTCAGGTACAACTCGAACATGGCACGATAATTGCCCATGGACAGTGCCCGTTGTACCCGCAGTGCATGTTGTACTGCATCGGCCGCTTTCTGTCTGGGTGTTAGTTGACCTACGTACAAGTTTAATTCTGGCCAATAAGAGGTCAATGCGCAGGAACACGCCACAAAGCAAGAACGTGGCTTACCGGATTTATTCCGGCCATGTAGCAGCATTAAGATACGATAGGCCGTGAACTCTTCCACCTTTCCCGGGATACCGAGTTCATAGAGGTTCTTCAATGCTGACTGACATTGGTTATACTCTACCATGTCTTCCTAGTATAGAATGAGTGTAGCTGGAAGAGCATCAACGGCAACATCGTACACTTTCAAGTGCCATGCGCGCATGTATCTCGTAAACTTGGACAGTAAACTCGTTTTTTATGCGCTGTACCTGTGTCACATGTCCAGTGTATGTAAATGAGGTGTCGTGTGACACGTTCCGACGCACCGTCAAGTCCTGTCGTAGACTCTTGAACTGGTTACATATCCACTCATAGGAGCATCTCGCTCTCCAGCGCTGTTTTAGCTCAGCAAGTGTGCGCTGAAGGACCGGGTATGGTCTAATCATCTCCGGTTTCGGTTCCTGGATGGGAGAGTGGCTTAGCAGGGATGACCGACCACCTGAGATGGCCGCACCGATGTCAAGCGCAGATAGTCCTTGAACAGCTCCTGATTTGTACCCACGATAGTGTGACGGTCCCAGTTGGGGACGTTCTACGCCAAGTAGCACGTCAGTCCAACTGTAGCAAGCTCGCTTGGCATCACTTACAGGATCCGCCTCCGGATCATCCAGGTTAGGACCATGCGTAGACGGTGAATCAGCTCTCCAAATTCGATTGAAAAGATGAGCACCCTGAGGATTGGCTTTGAGAGCAGCACCTTGTTGTTGTGGTTGTTGTTGACTTCGTAGGCTTTTCTGTCGTTCTATCTCGTGCTCTCGCTGGAAACGCTCGGCCCGTCGGTTTAGTGCAGCTTGATCTCCTAAATCCCATGAACTTGCAGTTGTATTCTTTTGTGCCGAGGCTTTCTTTGCTTTCTTATTTGTTGTGGGAGGATCGGCTCTAGTAGAAAAAAATGCATCAAGCCCGAAAACCCTCATTACAAGTTGGGACGTACGTCTTGCGCTTCAGGCTGTTCACTGTGGGAATTGGCTTCGGAATGAGACTAAGACATGGTCGACGTCATTGAAGGCCGCAACGAGACAGCCAAGTAAGTAGACAGGACGACACCTTTGTAGTTGAACACCAGCCCAGTCTGTTGTCCAAAGCGACTTTGCAGTGAAAGCATCAGCAATTACCTGTCTCAGCTCAGCCTGAGCTTCAGCTCTGTTGGCATCAGTCATTTGACCCAGACATTTTGCGACCCATTCTCTGCGGTGAAATATGGATGTTGTCCTCGTCAAAACCAGGTGAAGCTCACTTTAGCTGTGGAGGCCAAGTATCGGAGGACATGGTAGTTCTAGTGAAGATGGTAGAGCGAAACGAAGCGACTATGCAATGACAGATTCCCACGATAACTCAATAAAGTCTTATTAACTCTACTACGACTGTCTAATGCGCTGGTGGCTTGTAGACTGCAGCGTCGTCAGTCATCGCACGCAATACGACGAACGGACGACTTACAAATTTTGCGGTTCTTGATAACGCCCCACTTGAATCTCTTGACGTAGATACTTATGGCAAACAGTGACGAGAAGAAAATCACAGCCTTCAAGCCCATCTTCTTGCGCTCATCATGCTCCGGTTCTGCAGCCCAGTTCAAGAATGTGACAACGTCCTTGGCCATCTGGGAGGTGGTTGCCGGGGTACCTGTCCGACTGCATCAGACGCGTCAGATCATACGGAGCATGCGAGGACATACCATCATCGTATTCGACGAGACCGTCAAACAGTACACGAGCCATGGAAATAGCACCACCCGGGAAGTAGGGGTTGTAGTTCATACCGTCACGAATCTCAACACCAGCAGGAGGGTCTATGTATCCAGTCAGAAGTGCGAACACGTAGTCCTACAGGCAGACTAAGCAGCAGAATCGACCATGGGTGGAATGCTTGACTTACAGGACCACCATGTCTGGCCTTGGTGATTAAGCTAAGGTCAGGGGGGAGAGCACCGCCATTGCTCGCTCGCGCAGCCTCCTCATTGGGGTACGGGGCAGGAAGATAGTCGGAGAGCTTGCCCGGACGCTGGAACATCTCACCGCTGTCGTTCGGACCATCGGTGTACTCGACCTCCTCGGCCATCGCACGTGCCTCATCAGCAGTGTGGGACACGCCGACCAAGTTGCGCCAGGCAATGCGGTCGAGTGAATGGCAGGCAGCGCAGACCTCGCGGTAAACCTGGTAGCCTCGACGAATGCTGGAATGGCAGACAGCGTTAACCATCGGAAGGTCCGTAGTTAACGCGGACGTACCTGGAATGGTCAAAGGTATCGAACCAGCCCTGGTGCGGCCAAGGGTATGCAGGTAGATGGAGACCCTCGTCGGCCATTGAACTCGCGTGTGCTTCGCCGAAGAAGGGAAGGGAGCCGTACAGATGGGTATACCATGCTATTGACCCGGCAGAAAAAAGCGTGACAGACACGAGCGACGCGCGAGAAGTGAGCAGCGACTAAAACGAAGGCAGTCAGCCAGTGGGTCGCTTCACGCTGTCCGACGCACCTCGGTGGACGCAGAATTCGTCGACGCAAACCGGACCTGCTTCCGCGTCGGATGAATTCCAGTTGGAGTCGGGCGATAAACTCACCGACGATGCGCTGGCTGTCGAGCGAGATGCCCCGCGAGCAAGCTGGCTCCGGAGTGCACCCAAGGGCAGCCTGAACATTTTGTGGTTGAGAGGAAAAGAGTGTGACAGAGTCACGTGTCACATATGGGGGGCGGGACAAACCGGACGCTGTCACC
This sequence comes from Scleroderma citrinum, assembly GCA_029372045.1. Classification (NCBI taxonomy): domain Eukaryota; kingdom Fungi; phylum Basidiomycota; class Agaricomycetes; order Boletales; family Sclerodermataceae; genus Scleroderma; species Scleroderma citrinum. The sequence continues at coordinate 817,396 of JARFMN010000014.1, forward strand.
CGAGTGACATGCCATGGTCATTCGATCATATACAGGCCATACAGGAATACAAGAAGAACCGTAATCATTTACTATAAAACCAGTCCCGTGTAATACCGTACCGGTATGAAAAAGAATCCATCATCGTCTGCAAAATGAGATTTAAGGTAGGTTTATCGCGCGACTCGGACTAACTCTAAAATAGACAGTCGCACAACATCTCTGCAAAGAACCAGTCAGCCATGCTATGGAAAACACGAGTACAGACACACCTTCTGCACAACAGCAGAGACACGCCCCAGCAAGACAGGCCAAGCAACCAGTGCCAGAATCAGACCTTTGAGCGGGTTGTTGTCTAGATCCCAATGATAGACTCCATCAACAACGTGGTCTCATGACACAACGCCTCGTGTTTCAACTCACACATAAACGGTCTGTGGTGCGGGTTGGGGCTGGTATCCTGGCTGACCGCCATAGTAGCCTTGCTGCTGACCGTAACCCTGGCCTTGGTACGACTGCTGTGGCTGCTGAGGGTAGTATCCCCCCTGACCTTGGGGTGGACCTGGCAGGCACCAATGTCAGCACCACCGCACCAGCTGCACCAGCACGCGCACCTTGGGGAGGGTAGTATTGGGGTTGTCCGCCGCCAGCGTAGTAGTCCTTGTTGTTTGCCATGATGAGTGAAGCGAAGGAGGAGCTGCTGCGTTGCGTTGATAGATTTTTGTTTCCTACAGGCGACACTTTCTCACGATGTACCACCACATAATCATGACACTTTTCACAGCCTTTCCTCCCCCTCCAAGTCGCCCAGCTTGCTGTGCCTCATGGTAGAGGCATGGCAGACTACCAGGCTGCGCACGCAGTCCGCACTGCATCCCAAGCTGTGCCGTATGATGACGCCATGACTTAAGCTATGCAATGGATATGAGTACCGGAGATCGCTCCAGCAGTGGGACCCCTGGAGGTGGTGCCATCTACGGCCCGAGCGGTCGCAGTGAGACATCCACATGCACATTGCAGGGAGAACTCTTACCCGTGGTCACTGGTGAGCATATGGGCGGTGGCCGACCCACTAGAAAGGCGCATCTGCCGACACATCCCGAATCCACACAACATCCTCCACGTCCCCCTTGCCGGGTGCACTCTCAATCCAGGTGCGTCGAAAGAAAATAAATGTATCATTACAGTCGCATGGTGCATACTCCCAAAAGCCAAAGTAGGGTGTGAAGATCGAAGGACGGAACGTCGAATATACAAACAGCACAGATGATATACAACATATAACAGAGTGGGTGTGCCCGAAAAGGTCCGAGTGCACAAAGATCTACAATCTAGGGAGTATTGGGTGGGAAGGCTTGGATCCTCGCCCCCTACTGAAAGAAATTCCGCGTCAAAGGTGTCGGCGCTGTCGTGAGGCAACCGACAAGATAGTTTGGCATCTGCGTCAGCTAAATCTGAAAAATAAAGGCTAGTGCAAAGAATCCTTACGCGGGGCAACGTAATTTTCGTGGGTGACTACTTCAAACGGTCGTGTCCGGGCTGTTGCGAGCACAGTCCCTAGTGATGCAAGGCTCATCATGCCAGATGCGTCCGTCCTGTCAGATATGCCCGATTAGCCTCATCTACCGTCCCTTAACTTCCACCCCTGCACTCACTCCGATAATCGTAATAGCGAAACTCCTAGCTGAAAGCGCCCCCGCCATCGAATACTCACATCAGGAAATAGAAAATAAAGACCTTGCCGACCTGATAGGTCGCGTAATTTCTGCGGAGATGATACCAAGTTCCCATACAGCAGCCGACGCGGTGGGGTGTCACCAGTCGGTGACGTCCCCATGTCCAGCGGTCGCATCCCGTCGTCAGAAAACAATGACAGGTGTGCAATCAAGAACGGAAGTTCCACCTCGCTGTTAAAAAATTATCCACACTCCGGCTCCAACACCCTGGATCGATGACGGATACTTACGGGATGAACGAATGTCCAAAACGATCCCGCACGGTGAGCTGTACGACAATGGGCGGAGCTAACGGCAGGCGAGACAGAGTAGCCGACCCAAATTCCGCCGTCCTTTGCGGATGCTGCACAACGTCAAGCTCATACGTCCTGGATGTGACAACGTCAGCTTCTCGGCGGAGCACGCAGAAACGGGCGCAGATGCCTTGTTTGGGTCTCATTCAGAAACGAGATGCGCGGCTGACTGGGCGGGATCTGCGCGGCGGGGGAAGTGGGTCGCTCGTTCGGCGAGACTTGGTTCCAGGCACTGCCCTGACCAACAGCTGACGACTCGGACTGGGGCGCTATATGCCACGCAGACGGGGGGGATTGTGTCCTGGAGTGATCGCTACTAGCGACCGACCTCGGTGAACTGGACAGCCTTTCACGAGGCCCCTCGAGAAATAAGTTTTTGTAGTTTCTGCACAAAATGGGGCGTAGCTGCCTCAGCTTAATCTCGCTACAAAAATCAGCGCTGCGGAATCTCTTACGAAGGTGCGTACTCGACGGGCGTGATGGGCGTGATGGGGTGTATTTGGCCCGAGTGCTGTCACAGAAGAAAATAAATATCGCAAACATCAGCACTCTCTGTCGCACAAAGCGGGTGACCAAGGTGGGGAGCTGGCGTACCGATTTCTCACCCCCGTCGCTGGAAAATGAGGAATGGCGGTGGTGGTCATAAGCAGCGTGCATGGGATAGTCATGAGGAGAGTCCAAACCATTCTTGGTGGTCGTCTCGTCCCATGTGGCTTTCCTAGACCAATAAGTACTGTCAGCAAGGGTCAGCATGTGTGGTAGACTGAGCGCTGGGATACGACAACCAGCGGGGTGGGGACAGGAGTCGACTGGAGAAGTGTCTATGATGCAAGACCGAATAGTAACTTCGCCTTTAAGCATTTCGTGTGTACAGATCATACCCACTCATTTCCAGGGAGCGGAGCTCGGGGGCTAAGGGAGACACGCAAGGGGTGTCAGTGCAGCATTTGGCAGATCTAGAGAGGACCGATATGGCGAAGTTCGACCAGGCAAATACGAAAAGAACGACACTTCAAATATTAGCCTATGTGATATCATCCGTACAAGTCTTCCTATTGGGGCGCTTACCTGTCAAGGGGATAACGTTGTTGTCGCCCAAAAACACGACCCAGTAATGAAAAAATATTATAGTGGTATAAGATATTACAACGAGTCCGTCATCATACGCTTTTCTTCACATAACTCCATATGCCTGCTAGCCCCGAAACCAACGTCGCTGCAGCCAGTGCGGGTCTGACTCCGGCTATTCAAATGGATAAACATTTTTCAGCAAGACGTAAGTCGGACCAGAAGAGCTGATAAGTGGCGTACCAGTGGACTTGTACAGAGCGCCTGTCAAGGCCCCTGCTGCCATGCTCCCCGCAGTATCATGTTTTCCGCGGAAGGAGTCTATGGACGAGTTGATTCCGTTGTAAACCAGCGCTGCGGATCGACGTTGATCAACGCGTGGATGCAATGCGACAGACTAAAACGCACCTAGCACACCAGCCGAGTTACCTATGAATGTACCCCTTCTTGTGACTGAGTTAAGTATGCTGTTGATCCGCAATCGCAAGTTTGATACGGCTAAAGGTCGTCGAGCGCCTTCGCTCACACCCCAAAGGCCACCCAGGGCCAGACCTTGCGCAAAAGAGGTATGAGCATGTGACAGCAGGAGAACAATAAGGATGGCCCAAGTTGGACGATGACAATATTAAGATAAGGTGAGAAGGCCAACTCGTGGAGGACGGGAAAACGCGATCAAAACGTACAATCCTCGTGCAAGACTCATGTCAAAGAGCCGAGGGGGAGGGAGCACTTACCGCTGAGGTACATAGTGCCCGTTCCGTAGCACAAGTCATCACTGAAACCTCGAGAAGGCATGGCTGTTCCGGCCCCTGGCAACTCGCTCTTTTTTGCATCATCTAGTACGAGATAGTCTAACTGGTCCCCAAGTTGAGCGAGGGGATGCAATCTCGCTGGATCATAAGCAGACAACAGCAGGTCATTCGCGGTTACAGCATTCTCTACAGCGACGGAGGAGCCGTCACGGGCAAAGCTGACAGTGCGGAGGTCGTCTTGTATTGCTGGCGGTGGATTTTGAGCGTCTGACGAGGCCATAACAAAGAACCGTAGGCGAGCGTAGTCGCAGTGCAGGAAAACCAAAGCAAAAGTTTTTGGGTGGGCCGGTGTGTGGTAATCGACTTCCTCTTATGGAATACCTCTTTCCGGCTTTCCACTTTGGACCAAGACAATTGAGGAGAAACATGTTGCGGGTTCTTGCACCACGGGCTGCTCGCCGGCTGCTGATAAGCCGAGCTGGTGGTCTGCATCTTTTACATACCAGGTCTGCTGAACCGCGCTCATATTGCATTCGGCTCGGAGGGAGAAGTGTGTATGTCTCACTTATGACAAAACTGTGTCTGACATTCCGTTTGATCAGGATGGGCGACTTCCACAACGCCACACTCGACCCCGTCAGATCCCGCGGAGGCTGAAGCGATGAAGTGCCTCGAACAAGGCACCCAGAAACTCGAAGAAAATGACCTCCACGGAGCTAAACAACTGTACAAGCGCAGTGTAGAAATCAAGCGAAATGCCAGTTCCCTCTTCAACCTTGGCGTCACGCACTATCACCTCAGTGCGTCTTTAGAGTCAGATTTTAATGCGTCTAACTCAATCTTGCATAGAGGAATTTGATGATGCTATTGCGGCTTGGAAGGAATCCATAGAAATCCAGCCAGATAGCCCCGACACACACACCAGTGAGTCCTCTTCTGTCACGAGTTATGGAAAACACCAATGCCCTTAGACCTTGCCAGCGCGTACATAATATCTCCTGTTTCACGGCCAGACTTAGCACTCCATCACTTACAGCACGTAAAATACCCCGACCTGCCATATATGACGCTTATTATTGTTTTCCAGCATTGCGGTGTCTCTTGCACCCAAAGACCCTGAGATCGCTTTCAATCTTGCTGCTGTTCTGGAAGCGAGTGAGTCACATCCACACCACCCTTATTGTCTCTAAAATTATCTCATTTCAACGTGGGCAGCTGGTCAACTCGAAGAGGCGTTGACTTATTACAAACACGCTAAAGAGCACGGCGTCGAGCGTGCGGCGATGCATATCCGCAATGTCGGTAATCTGTATATTTGCCACTACCACCCAGGGAGTGAATTATTTTTTTTCAGGTCAGCGCAAAAATCCTTGGAAAGACCATGGCACGAGCACAAGCACAAGAAGAGCAATCAGAGGACCCGAAGAAACCGGAATCATAACATCATTAAACTTTCTTGACTACTGCTCGTTACGAACACGCGGTGGTGGCAGACAGGACACCACTTCCATCACTGGTAATTGCATACCTTGTGCGCTTCTACTCAAAAGGAAGAGCAACGTTGTTATCGTCTGTCTGCGGAGACCTGACAGCTTACTAGTACCTCTAATCAGTTTGCTTCTCACCGCTGGCCCACTAGCATGGCAATGCAATAACGCCCGATCCGTGTGACTCGGCGAAAAAAAACGAAACGTCCATTAACCGAACCATCGTAAGCTTTGGCGAGTATAGTTCACGAAACGGTCGAAAACGATCATGGGGCAGACATGGGATCATCCCGGGTGCCACGCCCAGGGTCAACCCATTTCGAGTCTCTTGCCGGTGCTGTCCCCACTAATGGCCGTTGACATGACCTCCCCCGATGGGCACCCCTGGTAGAGCTGCTGCCGCGATGAGATATATGACCCTTTCCGGATCCTACGCCCCTAGAGTCCGACACATGGGACCTGGATGATGTTCCGCTTTCGTTATAGCCCCTTCCTCTCGGGGAAAATGAGGGGTGCCTGTATGATGGGTGCGATTGACTTGATTGTCTCCAGGAGCCTCGGGGTTCATGCAAACCTCGAAAGCCACGTGTTAAATTAGCGCGTGGATGGTATGTTCCCCTGGGTCCAAAATAGGATGATATATTCGGTTGGTTTCCCCCCATTTCTGCATCTACCGTAGACGCTTTGAGACGGGATAACAGCGATAAAATCTCATCACGGGTATAGTTCGGACTTGGGTAATCGGACGCCTTGAGATAAATGATGTGGTCATAACCTTCATCAGGAGAGGGAAGCTTGAAATCTGAGGCAAATTTTGCCAAGATAGGGATACCCTCTTGCGCATTGCTAATGGTAGGGTGTGAGGTACCTTTTCGACGAGAACATCGGACCGTGCATTCGTTGAAGACAAATGATCGTGGTACTTACGGTTCTGAAGACGGAAAGCGCAGACCTGTAAATCACGAATAATTATGGCGTGGCGTGGATCAATGTGATGCTGCTCACATGATAGGGGGTATCAAAGACAATCACACTGATGGTGGTTCCGGGGAATTCACGCGCGATTTTGGTCCAATGGGACCGTTGTCTACAATGTCATCATCAGCATCGCTCAAGTCTTTACTGTTTGCCACCAGCAGCTCTTTGACCGACGTACACAGCATTGAAGTTGGTGCGATCGATGCAAGGAGACAGCCCTTCTCGAAGAGTCTGATGAGCCAACTCTTCTACTCGCTTTCTGCTGCCCAAGTCATCTTGATTACAGCGGCGAAATTCTGGAAAGTGCCTCTCAAGGGCCTCAGCGAAGGTCGACTAGAATGGCATGACACATTTGACACATAACTGTGTCAGGAGAAAGGCATTTGGTAACTTGAAAGGATAAATCGTCACCTTCCCCGACGCAATAAGCCCGACGAGAACCAGCATCGTCTGTTTTCCATCGAAGGGCGAGTCGGCGGAGTGCGAGACAGGGCCGTCCGAGTTCATGATAGTTGAGGGTAATTCCAAAGTCGTCTCACAGTCCATGAATTAGACTCGTGTCGCGGTGTTAGCGCTAATGCAGTATAGTCGCCCTCGGAGATCGACTTGGGAGTTCTTTAAGCTAACCTGGTAGGGCTACGAGATACACCCTATTTAATCCACTCTTTACGGTGTAATACAAAAAGTGCCCACGGTGATAGTGGGTCCTGATGTATCCTAACCTGTCTACTCATCTCCACGATAAATCCCTACACCCCATGACCCACGACACCTGGTGGTCCAAACAAAAACCTGACAGTGCCTTCGTTCTTCCCAAGCAAAGCGACTTCGTTCATTGTGATCGGGTCGGAACTGCCCAACGGCCGAGAAATCCGAGTCGGATGCTCGGTCTCCCTCATCGCGATCTTTAATTGGAGCAATTGTTCTGATTTGTACGGTATGGATGGAGGATGCGGGGATGGATAATGTTGATTTCGCGGAGATGGGTGCGGAGAGGGCGATGAAGGCGTCCTCGGCGAAGTGTTCGCTGACGGGTTTTGTGCGGCTTGCATAAGTAGATCGATGAGGACATGGGCAATCTCTGTGAGTGGTGTAAGGCAAATCGGAAATAGCCACAAGAACTCACCTTCAAGATCCTCGGCCTCCGCCATGTATGTGCGTTCCCAGTCACCTTTCTCCTTAAGAAGATTGGCGATTCGGCAATCGGATACATCACCGGTGTCAGAAGACGATGAGGACTCCATCATCGATAGAAGAGCGGCGGTGTAAATGCATCCTAATGCAACGGTGTTTGGGGGGTACATGAGAGGAACAAGCGTCCGATGGCTATGGAATTAAGTTATTGCGTATGAAAAAGCTCTATCTCTCACCTGTCGACAGTTAGACGCCACGCAAATTTAATAAGTTTCTTTGACACTGGACAAACCAAGTCAATTTCTCAAGGAGAAGAAAGTGACCGTAACTCACTTCCCAGTTTCTTCCCTAGTTTTATCACGAAAGGAAAGGGAAGACTGGACGTAAAGTTGAAGCAAATGGTCTCCAAAATCAGTCTCTCCACTGCCAACAATCGTTGGCGATCGTGCTCCACCGTCTGTTTGGGGCTCAGTTTTTAGTCCTCAAATGATATCCATTGCATACCATTGGGTCCATATCGACCTCGCCACCGATGGTCTTGGATTTTGCTGCCAGCTCAGGGAACCGAACGGCATACGCCACCATGAGTATCTCCCGTGGTTTCTTGAGTGTATCGTGCATCTTTGTCGAGACATACAATGCCGCAAGGGAGGCATCCTAAGCGGGCTTATCAACGTCTGACAACTCCATGATAACACAAAACCACCGACATGATAGCTAAAGTCTTTCCTTGGGAAGAACAGATGGAAACGATGGTATAAGCTTTGCGCTGTCGCAATCGTCTTCCGAGGACTGGGGTATGATAGAATGTCAGCAGCATGCACGGCGTGCAACAGGTGACGCACTTACAACCCAATCTTGGAACCGACAGCTTCGATGAATCCACAAGCCTGCTGCCTCGCCTTCTCTTCTTGTGAAACAGAGAGCTTTCCGCGCTGCTTTTCCGAAAAGTATTCTACCTCAGCGAGTGTGAAGTATGGGTGATGATATTTGGAGAAAGACGCAGGTAGTTGGGACGTCGAAGAACCAGATGGTTCCATCGTAGTTTTTCGATGTCAAATGTCTTGTTTGCTTTCCTACGTCACCCCTAGGCAGACCCAAGTAGAGAGATAAACAGAAATTCTATATTTATATACGGCAACAAACAGTTTAAGTAAACGTTAGGACGTGGTCGCCCGGTGGCATGTCTAATCTATTGGTACGGCAGACCCTAAAGATAAGTTGCTAGGGTATCTAAGGGAGACTGAGCTAAACGCGTCGCAGTTCTTGGTCTATCCTGTGGCGGTCCGTCTACCCGTGGTATTACACGTGATTCTCCGGATTCCTCAGTTTGCGACAACTATCAAAACATAGCAAAAACAAAAGTAAAGTGAGATTCGGTGAATATCGCCGGAAAAGATGTCAGTGCTCGCTTAGCAAGCAGGAACTGTCAATGGAATCTTGACCGTCGTCTAATACAGAGCATGACATACATCAATTAAAATATATCTGAGCACCATGGCGAAGAAATCAATTGAAGGCAACTCACAGCAAGGCCCTATCATTTGAAATGACACACGAATCAGCAACGAAGTATCCCGTCCGAAAATGAAAACCCCTCACAGAGAGACTAGTCTCCTTATACTTCACACTCATATCAGAAGCGGTTAAACGCATCGCCTCGATAGCTTCATCGAGCGTAACTCGATAAATTCCATCACTAGCCATAGAGAGCTGCGCGGCAGTAATTGCCTTGACAGCTTATCACCCCAATTTTTTAAATATTTTTTGCGGACGAACAGAACCGAAAACGAAAGCGGCGTAAATCATGAACCCGGCGGAGTCAATAAGCGAACTTGACACAGATCGGAGTATTCTGGAAGATCACATACCTCCTAGACTATTCCGTTCCTGCAGGGTTTTGTTAAGGTAACGTCAAACACAATGCCAACTTAGCCTAGCGTATTGGGGTGCGCAAACAACGTCACGTACGATGCAGGGGACTTGAACAAGCCCATCAATAGGATCACAGGTAAGGCCAAGGTTATGCTCTGCCGTGTCACGTCAGAATGAGAATAAGCAAGATACGATACCATCGCAAAGATGACGAAGCTCGCCAAGATACTGACCTATGCCTATTTCCGCCGCCTGGAACGCCATTAAGAGAGCGGGATTATACTAATAGCTTTACCGAACCGACCTGCAAGACTGTTTCTGGAGACGCGCCCATACATGCTGCAAAACCAGCGCTAGCCATGGAGCAAGCAACTATGCGCGCCTGTCCTTAGCACCGAGAATGAAAGCGTCGATGCTACAGCGACACACCTCCCACTTCGGCCTGGCAACCACCTTCTGCTGCGGAAATCGTACTCCCACGTTTGAACAACATGCCAACAGCCTGGGATACCGCAACACCGTCAGTTCAACAGTCAACAGGTATCAGGGGGCAAGCACTGTATTACTCCCAGGCGAAGTCAAGAAAACTCACAGCAGCGGTCAACAAGAATGTTTTGATCGATTTCTCGGGATCGTCGCTCACAAACTCGACTATGTACTTGAGTACGGCTGGAATGACACCCGCTGCACCGTTCGTAGGAGATGTGACGATACGTCCGCCTGCAGCATTGACTTCGTTGACGGCGATTGCATAACAGGAGAGGAAGTCAACGGCTGGGATCATCGTTTTGCGCTGTTAACCGCATCAGTCAGAGTCCAACGATCAGGAAGTTTACGGGAAGAGACGGATGAAATAACGGGGATTGGGGACTTACGGGCGGCATAGGAAGGACAGAGTGGTTGAACGAGCCCGTGACGAATGGTGCATGATAGCCATTTCGAACAGGTTGACCGAGTCTGGCGTCCTGTCCGTTGTCAGGTTTAGTCTGAGACACTTCGGTATCCTCGGGTGCGTCTATCGCACCAGTGGACATGGACGAGCCTGGCCCTATCAGGTGAGGCGTCGGCATTCCGATCCCGGGATAAAATCTAGGCACCCGGAACAAAGTGTGTTGGTACAATGCGAATGCGTGGGCACGGAACATACCCTCGCATAAGACGCCTGTACAACATGGGAGCTCGTCGTCGAAGCCCCAGCCTGCCAGGGAGAGTCTTCTCTGTCGTGGACACCCCAGTACGAATGCAGTCATCCATGGTAGCCCAGATACGCAGAAGCTGTAAAATATCAAGCATTTGAAGTCCCCAAGAACAGTCAATACCAACTTTGTCATGGATATCTTGTTCCGAGAGCCCGAAGTAGCGTTCGTTATCATGCACGATCTGGGCGATGGTCAACTGCGGAGGACCGTAAGCATCGATGGCAAAGCACGTTGACGTTCCATACGTTGTGTTTCCTGGTTAGCGCCAGCAAGCTGTTCCCAGAATCAAACGGGTAGGGTGGATGACCCGGATCATTCTCGCTGGGTGTTCCCAATGTGGGGTCACCCTCCTCAGCTTGGTGTGACTGGTGCAAACGTGCGCCGTGAACGATGCGTTTGTTGACCCCCTTGTAGAATAAATTCTCGTCCACTGCCACGATGGTAGGCATATAATTGGAATGCAATCAAGGAATTCAGACCTTTAGTTTTCTCGTTTACCACGAATCCTCCGCCCACGCTACATGGTCGCCGTGAGAAGTATGCGTGTAGAATTTCGAAACAGACACACCTAAAGTACTCGTTGGTTGCCAAGAGATCACCGTTCTCGTTAAAGCAAGAAAACCGCATGCCATTGGGGTGAGTCTTGAGGACTTGATCCCATCGCCACAGCATGTCTCTGTCCATATCGAAGTGGATATGACGTTTTCCGCCGAGATGCAGGGACTTGTTTTCCAAGATAGCTTCATAACGGGAGGGTATCGTGCCGCAGTCGAGGGTTTCCGGATCTGAGCCTTCCAGACCGAGAAGGACAGCCTGAGGGGTGTGATGTCTGTATACAGCCTTAGCATATATCTCACAGCGACGTAAAAATAGGGTACCCCTTTCCTGATCACAAGATGGTTATAAGTATGGTGCTGGGGTTATGGGTTTGCGACTTACCGGTTGCTGCAAGAGAGCCGTAGCTGACGACAGTGTCCTTGTCAGTCGTTCAAAGGTCACGTGGGTGTTGTATCGACTTACAGAGTTATCTTGACTGACTTGACCTGTCCAGACAGTCGTGATTAATGGGGGTGTCACTGTACAACTGGTCGTGTGCCACATACCCGATCAAGTAATTGAAGCTCGTCCAAGTCTGTGATGAATATCTTTCCGGCACGCATGGGGCCAACCGTGTGAGAGCTGCTTGGACCGACTGCAAGAGTGGTTACTACATCGAGAAGAGCGTTTGGGAGCGTGTCCGTACCGCCAATGCTGAATAGGTCGAATACTGAGATGACAGCATGTTCCGGTTTTACTCGGGTTGTCTGGTCGTGTTCCTTGTTCCTGTCCACCGAGAGTGCACTTGAGGGATGGCGTGTGATTGCAGAGAGCGACAGAGTGCGCCTGTAGTGGGTTGTCCAGTGCTGTGCATGTCTTGAGGACACGCGCCGGGCTGTTGAGAGTAGCATGACTCCAAGTATCGTCCCAAAAGGGAAGGTGCTCTCAACCTGAGGGAGCGCTCTCATTGGTCCTCGGCGGTCTAGGCGGTGTCTTACAGCATGAACTTGCCAAATGGAGGGTGGCGTGTCTCCCCTGGCTTTTGAGTGCGAGCACAGGGGTGAAACTAGACTCGTCGGGTAGACAATGTGTTCCTGCGGTCGAGGGTCATCGCGAGCATCGTTAGCGAGTCAATACAAAGCCAGTCGTTCTATCGCCGCAGAGATTGATCGTCGTAAGGTGCAGTTGAGTGGAATGAAAAGCAGTCGATCCAGCGAGCGTTGATATGATGGGATTCATGGTGTGAAATAGAATTGGTTGAACTCTGTTTTGGGTTTTGTCGGTTTTCTTTCGTCTCCAATAATGTCAATACGACCGACGACTTCCTCCTCGACGTCCTCCATACCCACCTCGACCTCGACGACTTCCTCGCCCATCACTCTCGAGGCGCTCCTCGCTCAGCATGCAAGTGCTCCAGACCCATTCCGCGCTGCTCTCGACCAGGCACTCTCAGAACGGAATGTGTTCGCATCACAGAATACACAGCTCTGGAAGCTCATCGAAAAGCAGCGCAGTGGCTACAACCAGGTACTCAAAGAACTGGAGCGCGTCAGAGCAGAAAGAGACGCATACAAGGGACGTCTCATGGCGGCAGGCCTGAGCGTAGACCTTGGAAAGAAAGAAAAACAAAACGTGCTACGAACATCTGCATCGAACGCTGCCATCTCCTCCGCAGCACAAGAACCCACCGATCCCCGTGCAGACATGACTCGCCGTCAATCAGACAACTCTGGTGAGCGGTGCACGTTTCTGTATCCGTGGAGCATAATCAGACATCCATTCCTAGCTCCATCTTTCCGCGACCGTCGTCCTAGCACTCCCTCTAAAGGGTCAGAACACCTTGATACTCCTGATCAGGAATTGCAAGCGCCCCAGGGTAACTACTCACGAACACCCGTCTCTCCAGTCGTCGTTCCTCCACGATCAGCATCTCTCCCTCAAGGCACTCCCACTCCCACATCTAAGCATACTTTCTCGTCCATATCATCACCAGAAGCGCAGCCGAGGTCAAGCGATGGTAAGAATGCACCCTCCTCAAATATGACCACAAGTGAACACCCTTTTAGGATCTGCAACATCTCAGCCTGGTGCTGTGTTGCAACCCAGGAGCCCTGGAACACCACGCATGGATACCATTTCACCTTCACAACACATAACCTCACCTTCTGGGCATATAACGCACCCTGCTGCACTCACCCCTCATAACCCTCCTCCCAACACCCTTGCGCCCATCATAGAGGACCCTAGACTTAGTCAAGAGTCTTCCAAACTGCACTTAGCCAACGAAACAAGACAACATGGCATCAATGCGGGTGAGAGCCCGTTGCCTAGTCCCAACCACACAGGAAGTTCCGTCTCTCCCTTCTCGGCATCAGACCACGGTCAATCCACAACTGATCTCGGCTCCAGTTCGGGTATCAACGGTCATCACCAGGAAAGAAGTTCACCCAGCAAACCGGCCCGCATATATGGAGACGGTAGCGACGAGTTCCTCGATATGGGTGCCAGCGATGAGAACCAGACAGAGAGCCATGATATCCACGACCAGCAAATGCAGACGAGCCCCCATCCGTCGTCACCCTCAAAAAAGAAGCATAGGACCCGTGCCACTGTAGAGGATTTCCCAATGCCCCCTTTACACGGTCCTGTACCACTCTCGACACACCACCACAACTCGAGCGGTCACTCACCCACCACCGTGGTCGTGCAAGCACAGTCGCCGCAGGATCAAAAGCAGCCACACGTACTCTCCCATTCCCCGTCCTTGGAAGCCCCTTCGACGCATACTGTAGACTCCCCGCTATTGTCATCATACCTCTCGCCCACCAAGCCAAGTTACAGCAGTTCAGGCGTTTTCCGGGCTCTGCCGCTTGTTCAAGACGACCTCAAGACGACTCGCATCACCGTCTTGCATTCTTCCGTGAAGCCCAACGATCGAGGCAAGGATGTACTTTCATTCGTGATCGAGGTTGATCCTCGGAATGCCAAGGATCCTTGGAAGGTCGAAAAACTGTATTCTGACTTCCTCGGACTCGACCAGAGGATGCGCAATGCCGTAGGGAAGAATGTCGCAAAGAAGATGGGTGTGCTGCCTGAGGGCAAGGTATGGAGGGACCATGCACCAGCAAAGGCTGATCAGCGCAAGGTAAGCGTTGCAATGGCTTGTGTCACTTGCGGATTCGTAATCCTGTTGTGGTAGGCTGCACTCGAAGTGTACTTGCAGTCCTTGATCAACCTTCCCGTAAGGAACAAGGACGAGGTCATCGCATTCTTCACCTCCGACATTGTCCGCGAGACGAAGAGACCCGTCATGCAAGCCGGATACAAAGAAGGCTATCTCACCAAACGTGGCAAGAACTTTGGCGGGTGGAAGACTCGTTACTTTGTTCTCCAGGGACCAGTCCTAGAGTATTACGAAAGCGTAAGTCATCTCGCCCTCCATTGCCACCCAGTCTCATGCGTGAGCACTAGCGCGGTGGTGCCCATTTAGGCTCCATCATCATAACGGGAGCGCAAATCGGTCGCCAGCAACGTACCAATGACAACGATGACGAGAAAAACTACCGACACGCGTTCCTCATCATCGAAGCGAAAAAGGGCCCAAGTGGCTCACCCCCGAGACATGTTCTCTGTGCAGAAAGCGACGTTGAACGAGATAGTTGGGTAGACATTCTCGTGCGCTACGTCTCTGGAACCTTCAATGAGGATGCACCTTCGTCTTGCGGCCCAAGCCCGATCTCCGTCAACGTCTCACAAGGCCAAGGCTTTCCGCAGCCACGCTCGAGCAGCTCAAGCCAGGATGCGATGGGCACGCCAATCAGCAAACGTGGAGGCAGATCCATGTCCAAGGACGATATCTCTAAGGGCCACGCGGTGCCGATATCACAGCTTGCCCCAGACGCGAACAACGCCAAGTTATTCCAGACTGCGCCGATCCCCGAATCTGACGGTGCACAAGCGCATTCAGCGAGCCCGACGAAGCTCTCTCATCCGCAAGCTGGTGACCGGGATTATGTCACTGCAGAAGAGACCTCGAAACGGCTACTGGAGCGTAGCGGCGGTGCATCGATGGAACCTCCACTGTCTACATCTCTGCCGACGACGTCGCCCCTCGACTTCGCTGGCCAGGGGCTTGTATCGTTTAGAGCCAACTCGGAGATGGGTCACTATGTCGACATGGACCGCGGAGCGGCCGGTAATGTGCATGATCAGTCATCGAGCATCGATCAGGGGCGGTCCCGCGAAGGGCGACGCGACAGAAAATCGCATCTCCCTGCCTTGATTTCGCCGGTGGCCAGCACATTCCCGGATCGCGTGCCGTCGCCGGACGTAGGGTCAACGCCTCTGCGGAGCGGGGAGGCGAATGGAAAGGTGAAGATTTCGGCACCCATCAATGGCGCACCTATTCCGCTAGGATACAAGTTCGGGAGCAGGGACGCACCGGGTGAAAGTTCGTCATCGAATGACAGACGGGAGAAGGCCAAGTCGCGGTCGTTCTGGAACTTTGGCCGGCCTACAGATAAAGTAGTGTCTACGCCACGAAATGTATTCGGTGTCCCGCTGGAGGAATCGCTCGATGTGGCGGAGATTGCGCGGTTGCCGGCGGTCGTGTTCCGATGTATCCAGTACTTGGAGGCGAAGCATGCGGAGGAGGAAGAGGGTATTTACCGGCTTAGTGGGAGTTCGGCTGTTATCAAGGGTCTTCGGGATCGATTCAATGCTGGTATGTCGACGCTTTTATCGTTTTGCTATGGCTGATCGGGTTTCTTCAGAGGGTGACGTCGACTTGCTTGGATCGGATGAATATTGGGATCCTCACGCTATCTCTGGGTTGTTGAAGACCTTCTTGCGTGAATTACCTGCTAGCATATTGACACG
The DNA here is from genome assembly GCA_029372045.1 of Scleroderma citrinum. NCBI lineage: Eukaryota > Fungi > Basidiomycota > Agaricomycetes > Boletales > Sclerodermataceae > Scleroderma > Scleroderma citrinum. The sequence continues at coordinate 833,312 of JARFMN010000014.1, forward strand.
GGAACTCCATATGAAGTTCCTTGCGGTCATGGGTATGCCCTCGTCTCTCCTCCTTTGAACATCTACTCACACTTTCTTGTAGACTTTGTAGAACCGCAAGAGCGTATACGCGAACTCTCGTTCCTGATCGCCTCGCTCCCTATTGCCAACTACAGCCTCCTTCGAGCGCTCACTGCCCACCTCATCCTGATTGTGCAGAACTCGTCTCTGAACAAGATGACAATGCGCAACGTCGGCATCGTATTCAGTCCGACGCTCGGCATACCTGCAGGCGTGTTTAGCCTGATGCTTGGAGAGTTCAACCGTGTTTTCAACGTGGACGCTGAAAATGACGTGAGCGAGGAGAAAGCGGATGAATTAAGTCGGAGGAATAGTCGACAGTACTCAGATGCCGCTGCCGATCAGCTTCTTGGGCTGTCGGGTAGATCGCTCAATAATGGTAAGTTCTATTCTTATATGTGTCGCGGGTATACAATTCGTGCTAATCGATCCTCGTTTCACGTAGCAGCCGCAGATGAGGCACCCTCAGAGGAAGAAGGCGACAGCATCTCTCTGCAATACGAAAGCGGCAACGACACGACCGAAAACGAAATGACCGTCGAGTCTAGTCATACATGGTCAAGTGCCAACCCTCAGTCTCATTACCATTACTCGCCGCAGAACACTGACACCTTATCGCCCGTACGATCTGATGTCATTCATACCTCGGAGCGGCGATCCCATGCATCTAATGTTGCTGCTAGTCGTGGTCTTAACATCGCCATTGCCAAGAAGATCAACCGACAAAGCCGTATGCTGGGGCTTCCTGTATCACCTCGTCCACCGACGGAGTCCCCCCACTCACCAGCCCTTCCCTCATCCATCCAAACCGCAAAACAAAGTTGATTGGTTACAATTGCCACTGACTGCATACCATAGCATACTACCGTCATCCCTTTTTCAGTGCTTTACATGCCCCCGATGCCTGGAATGACGAAGCGATTTCCTATTGTTACATTGTTGTTTTGAATCTTACGAATCTCAAGAGTCATGTGTCCTGCTATATCTATACCCGCTTCTCGTCTATATCCTCAGTGCCTACTCCTCTACTTACCCGTTAACCTCTTTCCTGTTTTATACCTACCTCCGCCAGAATGGTTGTTTTTGTAGCATCATGGGTCCTGTACATGGGTGATACATGCAAGAGGGAATGTACAGACGATACGATATGCTAATTGTTAAAGCACGAAAGTGGACATAGTGTGACAATCGTACATGGATCTGCACATATCCATGCCGTACTCGACGCGGAGTAAGATAAGATCTGATCAAACGTTCTGCGCTACCTTAGTGCGGGCCTGTTTGATCAACCTCCCCTTGTATGAAGTTCTCGTTTTCCTCGTGACCCACGTCGGTTCTCTACCATCAGTGACGTAAAGGCGATGGTTCCACAACGACGGGTGAGGGTGACCATCCCTTATATCACCCTCCCACTTGTCCCCGTCCCATAGCCATATCTGGATGTTGTGATCGCCATAGTGGTGGATATAGAGATCGTTGGGCGAGCGGAGGGACAGTAAGGGGGATGTGATAATGGAAGTTCCGTGGATGATATGAAACGCCCCATCCAGGCGTCTAAACCGCGAATTTTGTGTTCACGGCGAATAGGAATTGGGAAGGTGGTATCACAGCTGAATGAATATTAACGAGTGAGTATCTCAAACGGGACGGACCTCGTTACATTGACATTGCCATCATCTTCGTTGTCATCCTCGTTAGCAGCGATGTAGTCGCCGGTCAGAGTGCAGTTGGGTGCGTTCCCTTCGTCGACGGGGCGCCAGTTTTCACCGACAGGAGCTGCAGTAGGAATTCTGGGGCGTTCGGCTTTATATTGGGTGAGGAATGGTAGGTTCTATTTTGTGTGCAGGTGGAGATATCTGGGGATGGATGGGCCCTTTGACATGGGGAACGAACACAGTGGGGTCCGTCGGCTAGGAGAAACATCAGCCATGAACAGTGCTATGACCTACTAGTAAGCACCTCTCCGTATGTGACATACCCAACCAGTTCACCGGGTCTCAGTGGATTGTAAAGCGGATAGCACTGTCCAGGTATCGTCTACAAAGAATATGAATACATAGTGAGTGTGCAGCACTAAAGTCGCTCAATCTACGCACATCACATACGTCATTTTCAGCTTTCCTGGTAATGCGAGAAAGTTTTGGATACGGTGCGATTTCCTCCCGGCGAGACCGAAAGGTAAACCAGCTGGAGAATGGAATCTTCATGAGACAGCGGACAATGAGATGCGAAAGGGAGACAAACGAGGTAAATTCCACCCATCTTTGTTATGACACGAGGACGGAATCAGTTTTCAAGGACAAAGGACGAAGCCATGAGGTGTAGGCAGTTGATGAGTATGACTCCGCTTTCTCCCCAGCGAAGGCCCGCAGTTCCAACTCTATTTTTCTAACCTCTCGAATTCTTTGCTTTGCTTCCACTGGCTTGCCTTTAAATGAGTCATACACGCAGCACGAACTGCCATTCGCAATATTGTTCCAGCGTCTATAGCAGCGTCCAGATCTCGGGCAGGCTCCTGGCCCCTATGGGGTCATGATCAGGAGCGGACGTTCGACGACTATATCCGCTAGGTCATCAGTGTATCTCGATGGTGAACGATATAGGAAAAATATGGAAGAGGACAATGCGTTACTCACATTATGAACAATGCTCATGGTGTCGTGTTTTCCGTCTCGTAGGTCCGGCAGCAACGTAATAGGTGGTGAGCAGCCCACTGCCAGTGGCGTGCCAGCTACAGAGAATACATGCTAGTGGTAGTAGTCAATCGCTCCCATCCTGGCGTCACCGCTTATTTCTCGTCCGACGTAGCATTCCACCGTTGATAATCGGTTCGATCAGCTTGTCGATAACTGCGCCTAGACTTTCGCCGTCGCGTCCTAGAATGCCCATATGTCTCAAAAGGGCGAGCAGACAGTTGAGCCTCAGTGAAACGAAAATAAACGAAAAACGGTGGTCAGTCAAGTAGTCAGTGCTCATGAGAGAGCCATCGAAGAAGTGCGCATTCAGAGGATGTGTTGGTGATGTTACCGGTAAGGAGAACCGTTCTTGTTACACTTGCCAAGGACAGGAAACGTGACGATGGCCATTATCATCTATTTCAACTCGCTTGATACAGCGGGTGGATCTTGAGTATTAGTGCAATGTTGTGAAGATCGCCGGTTGACAAGTGCCTAGGCTCCACTTTCTCTCAAGTGGTATATTTTTATCCCCCTGAACAAGCTGACCTTGCTTTTAACCTGATTGAATCAACACGTCCCAAGATAGCCTGTGCATAGGCAGTTCATGCTGCGATGCAAATGGGATGTTGAAATGCCGACCAGTGGTGGTGCCAGAATCAGTCGGTAGGTAGTCTTCTCCCTGGCACGGTGATCACTTACGTTCGTATTGAATCAAAACGAAGTCAGAAGAACCTAGGCTCGTAACTACTATAAATAACCCCTGCACAAGAAAATCAGAAACTTCGCACCTAACACTCGCCATGGCTGCACAACACAGCACAGACGAAGAGGAAGTGAATCCTCTAACCGTCCACCGTGTTACCTGGTAGAGGGTGTTCCCAACAATGGGAAGGGGAGCAACGTCTGCAGAAGCTAGAGGTTCGGAGACTAAAGGTCCATGCTCTAGATGCGTCCGTCGGGGATGTTCTGACAGCTATGTCAAGGTACCTGGCAATGGACAAATATGCCTCCCTTGCGCCAACGGAAAGAGGGATGCAGTTGGGTGCAAAGGGGGAGGGACCCTGGAACTCCATTCAAAAGGAAGTGTTGGGACCGTCGCAGTGACGAGGACGAGGATGAAGCCAAACCCATGAACTCTGGGAAGGATCTGGCAAGGGTGACGCGTTCAGCTACTTCCCGGCGCCGAACCAATGATCAACAGGGCAATTCCGACACACTGCAGGAACTCACCGGCGTGCTCACACGGGTTTCAGTGGCCACCGAGGCCATTCGGGATGCATTATTAGACTTAAAGGCGGAGTCAACGAGAGAGCGCACTTCAGCCCCTGAGGTGGTTTTACCAGTGATGGGGTCAGAATGGTACAAGGAAAAGTTTGCGAGTAGCCCCGTGTCAGAAACTCCGGAGCCAGCAGCAGTTCCAGTCGAAGGGAAAGGAAAGGGAAAAAACTCCCATCGACATATCATCCGATGAAGATGAATGACTGCTATGGATCAGCGGTTCAAGGCCAATTGATCGGTGAGTTGAATCTACGGTTCAGCATTGCATATCTAATCGTCACAGACAGAACTTACCTTCAAATCTTCACACCGACATAGTAACAATAGGTCCACATAAATCAGTTATCTCGAGAAATTTACGGTGGCTTTCGGACTAAGTCTTGAATTGCGGCCGGCCCACAAGCTTGGTCAGCGCCTGCTCGTCTCAGAATGGTTTTCAAATTAGACAAAAGCTCTCAAAAGTAACATCGAAGCTTTGACTGGAGATAGATCCTATTAGCATCAGTCTTGAGTGTGAGTGAGACAGAGAGTTGCAACCATTAATCGGCATGAAAGCATCCCATCCACGCATTCAAACCACAAATTTATGTTCCCAACGAATATAGAGGAGTCGGAAAGGTCGCTTACAGCTGGATGAGTAACTAGCGAGTGTAAGTACGACAATAATAATAATGCCGGACATGCCTCGTCTTATCACCATTATCCTTATTATCTTTGTTGTTAGCAGCATTGTGGTCACCAGTGGGGTGCAGCCTGGTGCAGCCGAGTGTACTCCTTTGTCGCAAGGGTTCCATTGACGGGATCCGCAATAGGAGAGGTGTCTTCTACTTCGTGTGCAACTGGCGATGGTTGGCGATAATTGGGACTCCTGACTGAACGGACAAAATAGAGTTGGCTGGAATAAAAGTCAACCATGGACAGTACTACGTCTTACCGGTACGCACATCTTTGTACATGATAGCAATGGAAACCACTTCGGGGATCTTCTAGCGATCATAAAGTGGAAAGCGTTGGCAATGTATCGGAATCGCCTCCAAAGGACACGAGCAATGTAAGTCACCCAATCTACGCATCAATCTACGCATCACATACATCTATTTCAACTTGCCTGGTAGTGTGTGAGGATTTGGATACGGTGCGATCTTCCCGGCGAGATCGGGGAAGGAAAACCGACCTGAGAGTGATATCCTCACGAAACGGCGGAGAATAAGATGCAATAGAGAGGGGAATGAGGTGTGTTCGATACATCCCTATCATAAGGATAAAAAGGACAAAGAGCAGAGGCATGAAATGTAGGTAGTTGACAGGTATGACTCCGCTTTCTCCTCCCAGAAAATACCTTCAGTTCCGTCTTTATTTTCGAATTTTTTGAATTTCCTCTACTGAATTGCCTTCGAGTCATTCACACAGTACGAATAGTATTCGTAATAGTGTTTCAACATCTATATCGGTGTTCAGGGTTCAGACAGGTCTCTGTCCCCCGCGGTAGTCATTGGGGTGGAGATTCGACGACCACATCTACTAGGTCATCAGTACATCTTGATGGTAAAGGGTACAACGGGAAGATGGAAGAAGACTATGCATTACTCACATTACGGATGCTGTTCATGATGTTGGGTTTTTCGTCTCGTATATCCCATGGCAGCGGAGGTATTGAGCAGCCCATTGACGTGCCAGCCACTAAAGGCACTGGTTAGTGGTAGTTGTTAGCGGCTCTCTTCTGCCGCCACTGCCTATTCCTTGTCTGACGCAACATTCCACCGTTGATGACTGGCTCGTTCAGCTTCTCGATGGCCCCTAGACCTTCGGTAATGCCCATATGCGTCAGAAGGGCGAGTTGGGTGTCATTAAACGAAACGAGGTGGTCAGTCGAGTGTGCATTCAGAAAATGTGTTGGTGAAGTTACCAGGCAGGAGAATCCCTCACATGTTGTGCTTGCCAAGACAAGGAAACGTAACGATGGTCACTTACATCTATTTCAACTCGCTTGATACAGCAGCCGGATCTTCGATAGTGCAGCTGTGGAAATCGGAAATTGACAAGTGCATACAACTACGCTTTCTCTCGAGCGGAAAATTCCTCTTGAACGAATTGACTTTTCTCTAAATCTAGCTGCACCAATCCCAGATAGCTCGTGCACAGGCAATTGAAGCAAATGGGATGTTGAAGCGTCGATAAATGGCCAATTGTATGATGGTTCCAGAGTAATTCTAGGTACCCTTCTCCCTGTCACGGTGATCACTTACGTTCGTATAGAATCAAGTCAGAGTCAGAAGAACCTAGGCACACACGCACCCATGACCACTATAAATAATCCGCGCACGGAATCAGTAACTTTGCTTCGAACATTCACCATGTCTTCACAGTACAGCACTGACGAGGAGGAAGCGAAGCCTCCGGCCATCCGCCGTATTACCTGGCAGAAAGTGTTCCCAACAATGGGAAGGGGAGCAGCATCTGCAGAAGCTAGAGGTTCGGAGACTAGAATGCCATGCTCCAGATGCATTGGTGAGGGAAAATCAGATCTCTGTGTTCCTGCTGAGGGGCGGCGAGCACGTGCATGCCACCCCTGCTGCAAATCTAGAAAGGGATGCAGCTGGGTGGGAATGCAAAGGAAGACGAGGGCGTCTGGGTCACCATGCAAAAGAGTCAAGAGGAACGAGGATGAGGAAGAGGATGAAGTGAGTAGGAAGGACTCATTGGTGAAGCATTTAGCTGCTCCCTGGCGCCGAACTGGCAATCAGTTGGATGTGCTACGGGAACTCACTGGTGTTCTCACACGAGTTGCTGTGGTCACTGAGGCCATTCGGGATGCCTTATTAGAGAAAGCAGAAACAGCGGGAGTATGTATAGGTCCTGAGGTGGCTGTCCCGGAGATGACTCGGAGATTGGAGGAGCTGAACATAAGCAAGGTGGTTGTTGCGGAGATGAGGTCGGAGCCTGAGGAGCGGAGCAGGGAAAAGTCTGTGTCGGAGACCCCGGAACAGGCAGCAGGGCCTTCAACGTCGAAGGGAAAGGGAAGGGAGAAGGAGTTGACCCCTGTTTGTGACATATCATCCGATGAAGAGAGCAATTGATGACAGTTCTGCTGTCTTCCAGCGGGAACTGAGAAGAGTACTCCGCTTGGGTCGGAATAACCTAGTAGGAGCTCAGCTTTGCACAATGGACAGAACTTACCTTATGGACAAGTCCTTGAATTAACATAGTTGGATCTACATTTCGAAGCCATCTTATCTTCCTCTCTTACGGTTTAGACGAACTACATACACCTTATCGGAAAACATATTACCTAAAGTACAGAAACAAGGAGAATATACGGTCCAACAATCGTGTGTCTGGGACAAGACAATGAAAACATCATGAGCAACCTGATTACATAGGTGCGAAGAATGGTCGCGACAGAGGTCCGAAGAGAAGATGGGGCTTCCGACTACATAGGTACAACCCCTCCACCGGGGGTGCCTGTAGGGCACTGGTCCCCTTCGTAGTATGTCGGAGTCGAGGATAATGCATTTCCATGAACAACGCTGAGAAAGACAATTTCCGATTGGTTGTACCCACCGGGGTCCTCAGGAAACGCTCACATTCGAGCTGGATAGTGGCTCCTTCGCTCAAACACGTGATGCAGGACGATGAGATTATCGTTGATGCGAACTGCACATGCATATAGTGTCCAGTAAACTTCCTACGTGAGCTTTCAAGAAAATGCGAGTCCAGTAGTAATTCGATGGTAAAATGCCAAACCACAACACAAAGATTTTCAAGCGATCACCGCTAAAGCAAAGATATGATCTTACGTCAGAAGGTTCGTGACAATACATTTGGCCCCAAACTTGATCAGTACCTGACTTGACTCATATGTAATGGCCGACCGCACTCAGAAGTAACATCGACTCCACTGAAGCTTTGACGGGAAGGTAGACTCTTCTCCAGTGTGAGCAACACCACAAGTTGCGACTACCGACTGGGATGGCATCCACCCCTGACAATGTCAAGGGAGTGCCATTTTCTTTGTGAGTGAATACCGCTTGTCCGGTCTTTGTCTACAACCAAGAGTCAGTTTCGTCTCGCTATTGTGCCAGATAGCCAACATTCGAGCGACGTCGACTTCGTCCCACTCGAATAGGTCTGGTTCATCCCGGAGTCACTCCGCACATGCAGTGGCCACCCGGTGGATAGAAGCTCTTCGGAATCGATATTCTCCTCTTCCTCGCGGAACAACTGCACATGTCCTTCGCCTTCTATTTCCTGAGGAAGACACCCCGCGGAAGTATGACTTGCAAGAAGCTCGTCTTGCGTCTTACCTGGGAGAATGTCTTGACTCCTCCACCGTGTTCACAAGAGACACCAAACAATTGCAAAGTTGGTCCAAGGAGCGGTTCTCCGGATGTCTCGGGGAGGAGCTACTCAAATTCAGCGTTCCCGGAACAGAGGTCGACTTCGTCTTCCTTGACCATTGCAACAAGATAGACTAACATTGCCTAGGACGTTGTGGGCCCCAAGAGCCTTCAAGAGATCGACGCTCTCCTGGATGAACTAGCCGCCACTTCGAAATTTTCAGACAAGTCCTTCGGCGATGCCTATCCCACGCCGCGTCCCAAGGCAATCATACTACGCTCGTTATACAGCTCCCTGCCCGCCGCCGATGCTTCCTACCTCACTCAGATAATCCTCAAGGACTTACGCCCTCTGCTCTATGCGCCCCCTGTGGCCTTGACAAGCCACGTCTTGCTCGATTACAACACAACGAGCAAGCAGGTTCTGACCAAGGAGGAATTCATGGTATCGTGGGACCCATCTAAGATGCTGCTTCGCATGTACAATGTACGTGCAAGGCTGGACGAAGCGGCTATGGGTTTCGAAGCAGGTGGTGTCCTCACGCAAGCTCAGCCACGATGTGGTGTTCCCATAGAGGTTGGTCAGACGTTCCTCTACACTTAGCATCATTTTCCAATATCACGGTGGAAAGGTCCCCAAATCGGCGAAAGGTCGCTGCCCTCAGCATGCTTTGGAGCTGATAGAGTCGTGCGACAAGATCTGGGCGGAGACCAAGTACGATGGCGAGCGTGCACAGATTCATGTCAGTTATGACCAGAACGGCAAAATGAACATCATGATATTCAGTAAGAGCAAGCGAGACTCGACGATGGATCGAATTGCAGTACACTCGTAAGGAAGCGTGCTAATTGCATACTAGAGCCGATTCATGATCGAAACATTAGGATTGTGAAGGACGCTCTAGTGGCTATGCCCCCTCAGCAGATTATACTTGACGCCGAGATGGTCGCGTACTCTGAACAAAAGGAGTCGATTGATGGTTCGTCTTCCCTTTCTCTGGCCGTGGTATGTGAATGCGAGAGTACCATACCCAGAGTTCTGGCGAATACGCGGGCTCATATCCCGTACGGCGGAAGGTCCTCGAGCTGGTATGATCTCCGGGAAAGGCGAACAAACACATGACTCCCATTCACTGTACGTTGACGTCGTTATCAGCACAATGCTATCCTTTATCTCTCTAATAGAGATACTTGTCCGTCTTTGCACTCAAACGACTCCTCTAACTCGAAGGACCTTCATCTCGCACTCGTCTTCTTCGACGTGCTCTTCCTCGGGTATGCATCATACCTAAATGTTCCGTACGCCTCGCGACGGGCGCTCCTCGAAAGTGTTGTTTGCGAGATCCCCGGCCGGTCCATGATCGCTGAGCGAACACTCATTTCCAACGGTCCTGGAGTAAGCATTGAGCGGGCCTCACAGAGGCTGCGGGAAGTATGGGCACAAAAGATCGTGGAATGCGAAGAGGGTCTTGTGCTCAAAGCGGGGGAAAGCTTTTATGGGGATTGGAAGCTGCCCTGGGTTAAGGTGTGTGATGATGGTGATTTGCGGGTGCAGCATTACTTACATACATCCTATAGTTGAAAAAGGACTACGTTCCTGGATATGGCGACACGATTGACCTTGTCGTTGTCGCAGCTGGCTGGGACAAGGACAGAGCTAGGGAATTGCGAGGTCAGTCACGGTCATCATGGTGCAACCGGTAGTAGGGTGTCCGAACAATTTCTTCTCTTCAGTACCGCCTGCGACATTAACGACATTCTACGTTGGAGCACTTGGAAACTCGTCGCAGATGATGGCTAATGTGAGTTACGCATTGGTGTAGTGAGGTCGTTATTTATGTTTCTCTGTAGCCGGACTCCAAGCCTCATTATGTCATTTATTTTACAGCGTCGTATGGCTTGACGCGCGAGCAGTTGGAAGAGTTTAACTTTTGGATGAGGGCAGACACAGTCGAGTCCCAGGTATGTTTCGAAACACCGAGTCCGACAAGTTTACTCATTTTTCTAGAGTATACGCGAGCCGGATGACCTCCCTTACACGTATTCGATGTTGAAAGTGTTGCCGACACCTTCGGTGTTCGTCCGCAGTCCGATACTGGTCGAACTATGTGGAGCAGGTTTCACCAAGAGCCCGCAGTGCAAGGTAACGCCTATTCCTGTGCTTTCGCATTACCATTTACCCATTTCTGGCAGTACTACGAGCTGCGATTTCCCCGAATAACCAAGACCTTCCGGCCGTCCGAGCGGTCGTTCACGGAATGCCTGGCCCTCCGGGAGCTCCAGACCATCGCATATGAAGCTGTCGGGCGCGAGGCCCATGATGCCGACAACTACAAGGACCTAGAAGAGTGGAGTAAGTGTTTGTGGGGGAAGCAATCTGGAACCGGAGGAACGCAATCTGAGGCAAGGAACGTGGGGCGACAGAAGACCATAGAGGAGTGGGAGCAGAAGCTGGAGACCGTGGATTTGCAAAGGAGGAATGGGAAGAGAAAACGCGAAGATGTAGATATGTCACAATGACTTGCTTTTGGCATGTTCCATGGCCATCTGACAGTGTAGCTCCATGTACATTCAAACCCTATTTTTAGCATTAGTTAAACCGCGGTCATTAGCTTTTCCTTGCCGTGTATATGAGCAAGTAGGCTGTACAGCAAACACCACTGAGACTCCATGCAAAAAGTCTCTTTATCCCAAGAAGTCAAGTTCAAGGAAAAGGCTTTCCGCATCGCAGGAAGTCCACTAACCAAAAAAGTCGTATCGTCCTAGCCAAAGCGTGTGATGACACCGTGAAAAAGCGAAAACATCTCCAGTCAAGGTTGAAGATGACAAAGGGGACTCAGACGAGATCGACGAGGAAGATTCAGTTCAATCAGAGGCTGAGAATGAGGCCGGACCCTCTGAAAAAGATGAAGTGGTGCTATATCCAATGATTGGCCATCAATACTAACATTTTATTGCAGCTACTAAGGAATCACACACAGCTCAGCGCACTTTACAAGAACAGGGTAAGGCTGTTAAGCCACATTCTCAACTCCTCGCGAATGCCAAGCGCGTCTGGTCGCTCAGACGCCAAAGAATATCCCATCCACTGAACGTCATACAGGGAAAATTCGTGCTCAAGCATGATGCAAGCAGGATTATTCAGTCTGTCGTTAAGTATGGAGGTCGACAGGAGAGGGATCAAATTGCTGCAGGACTCTTACAGAGCAAATACTCCAAGGTACGTCATTATAATCACCGTGTGGTACTTAATCCAATATACCTCTCCCCCAAGTTCCTGGTAACAAAACTGATAAGACTTTATGCTGCATACTGTGTATCGATAATTTCAGAGTTTCGGTCTAATGTTCTGCGCTTGTTGCTGCAACGGGAGGCCTCGGGAGTGCTGGCCGATGCTTTCGAATTATAGGCGTTCGCTTTTGAGAGTTCGATACTGCTGCGGGACTTTTGTGATAAGGAGGTTGCACTCTTTTCGTCAGATCAAGGAACTCAAGCCGAGACAGAGAAAGCTAAGAAAGGTTTGTGAAGGATTTTAGAGGGCATGGAAGGGAATAGGAGCTAAATGCCGTCTCAATATCACAAGATCTGACCTCGACCTCACCCTTGGTACAGATTCAACAACCCTGACAAAAGGGGATCACACATTCCATCGTGGATCGTGCTCCTCTGGCAGTACTTGGTTGCATTCATGCCATGCAAAATGAAACTGAACAGGAAAAAATGCGGCGGGAGATCTTTGAGAGGTATCCGTAACATTAGACAGCTTGATTTTGTCTGATCGCCGTTCATAGCTGTCAGGACGTCTTAGCTGAAATGGTATGTATATACCGAAGACAGTGGCAGGGTAATTAGAGAGTTTTTAACACACGGGACAGCCGAGGTACCACCATTCCATAGGTTTTATTTTGACAGTCCCCTTACGCCGTACAGGATCGGAAACACATCGTCAAAGTCATTAAACCCCACATCATACGCATGTGCATTGACGAAGAGGCCCAGCTTGGGATATTCACTGTCCTTGATGTTATTGAGTAAGCCGACGGGGAGTTGTTATTTGAGATAGGCTCAAGGTCTTAATATCTTTGTGCAGCGACACCACACTAAGCCTACTGCAAAATCTCTCGTCTCCGACATAACCTCAAATACAGAATTATTCATAACTAGCCCTCAAGGACGTAGATCACTTTTCTACCTGTTTGTAACCAGGACGTGACGCCGTTTCACTCCCTCCCAAATCGCCGTTATTGCCGAAACAGATACTATAGGTGAAAAAATGAGCAAGAAAGACAACGTTCCACGAACAACGGAATTCCGACAAGCCGTCAACCCGAGTTTGCTCAAATCCGTGGAAAAGAAAGAGGCTGAAATTGTGCGTGACACGCGAGGAAGCTTGATTGTATTCCGAAGGAGGTTAGTTCTAAATACATATTGAACACTTTCCAATTTTGATCGCCTACTTTTCTAGATAAGTCTGCAGCTATCCCCGCCCTTATCGAGCTACTTATTTCTGCATACCCATCCAATGATTCCGCATGACTGCATCTGATCAATTTACCATATACATCCAGGATGTACAAAAGTCTCTTACAAAAGGACATTTTTCTTGCTTAGCAAAAACTGTTGAACGGACAGAATCATTCTCGGCTGCTCAATTTGCCTCTGCGCTTCTGTTCGCAGTTGACAAGGAAGTTCAGCTGGCTGTAGCTGAAGGTCACGGCACTTTCCTAGTTGCTAAGCCCCTCAAGCGCATCCAGGAGGAAGGTAGCGACAAAGAAAGGAAGAAGAGTTTTATATCTAACTTAAGGGACCATGATGTCAAAGGCAATAATGTTCGCATAGAGAAGATTGAGGTGTTGTTGTAGGATCTCTTTACGTCCCTTCGATTGCTTAATGTCATGCTGAAATTTGCAATCTGAACACACAGGTCGGCGCATCAATGACACCAAGATTCAAAATACATTTTTCACCGCTGAATTTGCTCGACTTCTTTAGATGAACACACCATGTCCTTGACTAAATGCCGATGCTCGGAGTTGACACCGGCCCACCAATAATTGAACCTATAGATATCAATGGTGTGCACTCAAGAGCAATCGTGCCATCTGTGAATTATCAGAACACTGGTAGTACCAGCTTGCTGCTGTTATCTTACCCCAGTTATTCTCCTTACAGCTCACTTCGATGCACGGGGAAAGACCACACTAAGAGCATGTCTGGACCATTGCATGCTTGACGCGAATATTCTCCACGCCACAATGTTTATTTGGCCTTGTTTTCATTTTATGTCCATATCTGGCAACTTCGACGCTCTGATTGCAGAAATGAGCTCAAAAACACGAAAAAAAACACTTCTGCTGGTCCGTGCGTGTGCGCAAGACGTATAAAAGCTCCCCCTTGACGTCCTAAACCCTTACCACTCTGGCCTTTTGGCTTAGATCAAGTGTAGTATCTGTTCTTAATAGTTTAACCACTATTATGGGGGCACCGCCCTCATTATTTGGTTATTTAATTTTTGCCGCCCTTGTCCTTGCGAGCTCTGCTTGCAACTCCAAGGATGTGATGACCTCGCTATTGCAGTACTGGCTTGCGTTGTCAGGGGATTCTTTCTCTTGCTTTTGTTTTCTTTTTGTTGGATTACTATTTCATTGCCACTTGGTAATGTATGGGACTCAGCAAATAGTTTGCAAAGCAATAGGTTATCTTGATGCAAATTTTGTCTATTATAATTTGATGAAATGCACTGATTCTCTGGAGGATCAGCAGCACTTGTAAATTGATATTTAGGTATTTAGTCTTCTCTGATAAGATAGGAAAAACAATGGAGCAATTATAACTCTGCCAGGGGGATGTTCTGACTGAGGTGGTTTATGCATAGCTGCATGCACTAAAAGGGTACACAGGTAGATGTGATTCTATGTGTCTGGGACTGCCTAAAGGGTGGGTGTATGATACAGATAACTGGTTGTATTCTGAGTTTAACCACTATTATGGGGGCACTGCCCTCATTATTTGGTTATTAAATTTTTGCTGCCCTTGTCCTTGTGAGCTCTGCTTGTAACTCCAAGGATGTGATGACCTTGCTATTGCAGTACTGGCTTGTGTTGTCAGGGGATTCTTTCTCTTGCTTTTGTTCTCTCTTTGTTGGGTTACTATTTCATTACCATTTGGTAATGCATGGGACCCAGCAAATAGTTGGCAAAGCAATAGGCTATCTTGATGCAAATTTTATCTATTATAATTTGATGGAATGCACTCTGAAGGACCAGAAGAACTTGTAAATTTATATTTAGGTATTCAGTCTTTCCTGATAAGATAGGAAAAACTAGACAGCAATTAAACTTTGAACTTTCATTCTGCTAGGGGGGGAGATTTTGACTAAGGTGGTTTATACACAGCTGCATACACTAAAAGAGCACATAATTAGATGTGATTCTGAGTCTGGGACTGCCCAAAGGGTGGGTGTATAATACAGATAACTGGTTGTATTCTAATGTCATCAGCAATGTTATCATGTCCATTTTGATTTTTCATTATTGTTGCAGTATCCTTCATGGCTACTTGCTGCATTGTCAATAGCATTGTTTGTCTTTAAGATGTAATTTGGATAAGAAACATCATTAGAAGTATGATGGTTAAGTGCCTGCCCCTACAGGAAATTTCATCAGTTCTGTTTTCAGTGATTCACATTCAACAGCAAAGATGTAAAGTGAAGTATGGTAGTTGGAGGGACTGAGCTGAATGCTAAGTGCTTGGTTCAGGGAGACTTGGGGCTAGAGTCTGAAACTACTTCTACAATGCAGTGGAAGTTCTAAGGTAAGGACCTTAAGACTTACTTAGTGTTTACCCAGGGTAATTCTCTAGTTGGGAGGTTTGAATGCTTGTTCTAACTGTTGAGTTAAAACTGTTACTATTTGTGGACCTAAGAGTCTGGTATATATATGCTTCAGACATGGTCTGTGTGCTGTACATGAGTTTTGTTCAACTCATGGGTTGAACTACATATGGTAAGTATGAGTTGCCATATAAGTGTCTCTTCAGTATTGTACTGAGTAAGCATAGAACATAATGGAACATCATGGAAACTATGATGTCAGACATCTGTTATAAGTGTCTAGAACACTTCCATATATGTGAAACACTGGTAATGTCCAATAGCCAGTCATGAAACCACATGCAGTGATAAACACATGCAAGTGTAAATGTGTCAGTGTTGTTGCACATGACAAATCTCCTAGAGCAGATAGTTAGCACTTATTAAGTAAGACTGAGCACTAAACACTATTTGCTCAACACTCCCCCAGATTTGGTATGTGCCAAATCAAACAGGAGGAACTCTGCAAAATCATGGAACTTAACCCATCTCAAATTCTTCATTAGAATGTCTGCAAGTTGTTTGTCCATAGTGATATGCCAGATGATGAGAACCTTGTGATCTTCAATGCATTCACAAATGAAGTGGTATCAAATGTTGATGTGTTTGGTTTATCTTTCCTATGCTGGGTTTTGTGCCAGGAAGATTGATCCTATATTATCTCCAAATAATGGAATGGGATCTGGGCAAAATCCCAACTCTGTAAACATAGAGTGGATCCAAATGACTTGTCCTGACATATCCAACAAGGACATATACAGTGGCTCAAACAACTGTCCACATGTTTGCATGTTTTACATTAGTTATGACTAAACACAATAACCCCTAACCATAGCCCTAACCCATGAGTGTATGGAATGACATACTTACTCTTGGCTTTCTATTGGTCCAATAATCAACTGATTTGAATACAAATTGATAGAATAGCAGCCATTTGAAAATGACATGTCATGCAGACAGTTTTTTGACTTTACAAAAATCCAACTATCTAGTACTTGGTATGAGCTCCTTTGGCCTTGATAACTGCCTCAACCCTTCTAGGCATGCTTCCTATCCATTTTTGACACTCTTCCACAGAAATCTTCCCCCACTCCACTACCACCCTTTCCCACAATTGATGAACTTCTATAGGAGCACTCTCATAACCTGAGAGAGATTTTTTGAGGTGATTCCAAGTGTGTTCAATTGGGTTGAGGTCTGGAGATTGTGCAGGCCAGTCTAGAAGCTTGATATCTTGCTCTTCAAATCATTTCTGGGCTCTTCTAGAGGTATGCTTGGGGTCATTATCTTGTTGAAAGATAATGTCATCTTCTGGAATTCCAGATTCCTCCATGCTTTGAAGCAACCCTTGCTTCAAAATGGCCACATACTGTTCAGCATCCATCCTTCCCTCAACCTCACTCAAGACCCCAACACCATTTCACCCTATACATCCCCAAACCATGAGTGAACCTCCTTCAAACTTGACTGTACCTTTGACCTCTCTGGAAATAAGCCCTTCACCCTTCTTTTTCCACACATACTCTTGTCCATCTGACCCAATCCTGTTGATTTTGGTCTCATCTGACCATATAACTCTTTTCCAGTCCTCCACAGTCCAATGCTGATACTTGAGAGCAAAGGCTGACCTCTTCTTCTGGTGACCAGTAGAAAGCAATGGCTTTTTTTTCTTCACCACAGCCTTCAATGAGGCTTCTTTGAGGGTATTCCTCAGTGTCCAAGAAGAAACAGGACTATCAACAATAGAGTTGATGAAATAAGTTGCTTGAACAGCATTTTTGGCCTTGCCAGTAAGGATTTGCTGGACAATAGTTCTTTTGTTGATGGAGGACAGCTTGGAAGGGCAACCACCATGAAGCCTAGGCCTCTCTGGTTGGATTTCCTGAAGAATCTGGGATACTGTAGACTTCCCTAGACCAGTCTGTGAGGCAATCTTCCTAGTAGACAGGCCAAGAGAGGCAAGAGAGACGATATTTTGTCTTTGAGAGGTGAAAATGGATTTCATGGTAATGATGAGAAAATGAGCAGAGGGTGGTGAGGTTTATGTATGTTGGATCATACTCATTACATAAAGGTAACATAATAGAACCCTTGATGGATGTATGTAATGATATCACAGCATGCCAGGGTCAATATATATAATTAAAACTTCAAGTCAAACAACTGTCTGCATGACATGTCATTTCCAAATGGCTGCTACTCTACCAATTCCTATCTAAATCACTTGATTCAGTATGTATTTCTCTTATGTGTGAAGCAGCTTCCTTCTTTTTATTGTCTGAGTGTGCTCTATGGATTATGGATAGGCAGTTGGGGTAGTCATCTGAGGTTGAGGACCAGGGGGGGAAGAGGAAGGTGCTAATGTGTGGTACAAGGGGGGACATCTTGGATGTCAGTTTGAGGAGGTGTGTATCCTTGAGGTGGTGTTTGTGGTGTGGTAGTGGTTGGGTCATTGTGGTGGGGGGGTGGGTATGTGGGGAAAAAGCTGCACCATTCTTGTGGGAGGCATTGCTAGACAGGGCTATACCTTGGTAGGGTGTGAAGGCTAGTGGCAAAGTGGTTGGTTAGTAGATCTAGGTATAGATGGATGGGAGTGATGGTGCAGTTGGCCTTGAGGGCATGGATGGGGGTGATCCTAAAGGCTGTGCAGATGTGGCAGAGCAAGTTGTTCTGGATGCAGGTCATCATGTTAGCATGGGATTTTTTGCCCATCCATCAAATGGGGCATGCATAGGTCATGATGATGTGCACACATGTGATGTATGCCATGTGGAGTAGTCTTTGATGCAGGTCTCAGACTGTATTTGCTAACATCCATAGCCCTAGCAAGGCTGACATACAGTAAGCAACAAAAACATTGCAATGTTTGCAACATTTTCATTGTGTGCCTTATAACATGGGATGGAGTGTGGTGGTGCACTTGCGCTAGGGGGGACATTTGTGGGGTGTGGTCCCAGCCTTCTATTGAGCCCTGGATCAAGATCTGAGATGCAGTGGTTCCAATTATATTAGCCAAATACTAAGGCCCACTCATTGCAACATTTTTGTTGCTGACATTATATGGTAAAAGTGACAATTACTAGTAAGTAGTGTATCCTCCCTTAGCTTTTATCACCTGCTGTACCCTTCTAGGCATGCTTTCAATAAGACCTTGACATGTGGAGACATCTATTTCCTCTCATTCCTTCTCAACTCTCTCCCATAGCTGTCAGACAGCAACCTAACAACTCAGGGATACTCCACCCTGTTTCCTTCTATTCTCAGAAGCTTTCCTCTGCTGATATCAGCTATGAGATTCATGACAAGACACTTCTGGCCACTGTTGCCACCTTTTGGGAGTTCCATGCCTGGCTTCTTGGCACCCCCCACTTTGTTTCAGTTATTACTGACCACAACAACCTCAAGTACTTCATGTCATCACAAGTTCTGAATTGATGACAGGCTTGTTGGGCCATGTTTCTGTCTGATTTTAATTTTAGACTCACTTGGGGTCTGGGTATTACTAATATTGCAGATGCTCCATCTTGGCACCTGGACTCTGTTCTTCAGAAGGGAGATGACACCCTTGAGTGTCAAAAGAAAATTATATTGACTCCTCAGCACACTAAATTACTAACCCCACCTCTGAACACCAACTCTCCCTCATAGTCAACTGTTTCTGCCCTCACAACATTATCTATAGACAACTCAACACTTCTTGAACACTTCAAGACTGCATTTCATGAAGACACAGAATGGTGAGAAGCTCTCACACTAGGCAGCCCTGACTTCTCTACAGAATTAAGACTAGTATTCCATAAAGGGCAACTCTTTGTCCCTAAACCATTATGTGCCAACATTTTACATTCTTGCCATGACCAACCTTCTGCAGGTCACCCAGGACAAAACCACACTCTCAGGCTGGTTTCAAGAGATTATTCATGGCCAAGCATCAATACATATGTTTGATGCTACATACATAGAAGCATGTGATATCTGTGCTTGCATCAAAACCCCTCAACACAAACCCTATGGGCTACTCAAACCACTTGAAGTCCCTACATGCCCTTGGTGTGCCATCACAATGGATTTTATTGTCAAGTTACCTTTATCACATGGGTTTGACTCTATGTGATTGCCTCACACATGCTGCTCACTTTGTTCCCTGTTGTGAATCAATGAATGCACCAAAATTAGCTTACCTGTTTCTAGATTGTATTTTCCATATTCACAAACTACCTGGCTTGATCATTTCTGATCATGGGTCAATATTTGTTTCAAATTTCTGGAAAGAACTACCCTCACTGCTCCAAATTAGCACAGATACATCAACAGCATACTACCCACAGACTGATGGTCTGATGAAATGCTCAAATCAAACACTTGAGGTATATCTTTGAGCTTATTGCTTGTATCAACAAGATGATAATTTGCATTCAACAACCTTGAGAATGCATCAACACACCAAACCCCATTCTACACTAATTATGGACACCACCTGACCTTTGGACCACAAATCACAGAATGATCAACAGTTCCTGCAGCTGCAGATCTTGCCACCTGACTCAAACAAATACATGCAGATCTCTGCACTGAGCTTAAACACACACAACAACAACAAGCACAATATTTCAACAAAAATGGCTTCCAGCACCAGAAGTCAAGTCTGATCAACTTGTCTGGCTGCTCTGCCACAATATCAAGATCATGTGCCCATTCAACAAACTGGATTATCATTGCAAGATTGGCTCATCTTCCTATTTACTAGCTCTCCCTTTGTATCTCACCTGTTTACATCACATATTCCACACTTCCCTTTTAGAACCTTACAAGGACCCTTCTGATTTTCATGCACACACAGACCCTGAACTGTTCACACTCACCAAGGACCCAGCATTTTTTATTGATAAGATTTTAGATTCTTGTCATGTTGGACACCATTTCAAATACTTCATTCACTACTGCTCTTTACCAGATTCAGAAAATTCATGGATTCCTTTATCTGACATACCATGTACTTACACTGAACTTTTAGATCATTACCATAGGCATCATCTATGTGCTGTGCAGCCCCATGTGATAGAACTCATGCACTCCTTTATTCTAGCAGATCCACACTCAGCATTTGAGCCCTGAGTGTCACACACAATCATGGCATCTGAGTTGTCTCTGCCCTTGAGCAGGCACAGATGGAATTGGTATGGAATCTCCCACACCTCCTGCTCCCTCTGCAGTTCCCCCTGCACATCCTTGCTCCATGTCCCCTTCTTGCACATGTGAAAATTTATGTTCTGAGTACAAACCTTCACCTCAGACCATGATGTGATCCAGTCATGTCTCACCCTGCCATTTGACTCAATCCATGAAATCATCCCTCAGAAGGGGGATGATGTGAGGGTTATGGCCAAAGCCACCCCTCACACTCATCATAATGGGCTTCTTTCATAGTATACTTTACTCTTTCATTCTTTTCATTAATGGACACTTTATCATAGCTACTATACTGTTGTATTTGAGTAGATGCTACATACTGATACTTAGATTAAAAACTACATAGTTGCTTACCTAAGTGTGTGGTATGCTGCACATAGCAATGTATCAGTCTCCTTGTAGTTTCAATGACAGTATTTGGGCTTTCTAGATCTACCTTCCTCTGATCTCACTCTCTTGGTAACTTGGTCACACCTGACATCCTGCCTTGCCTGTTACACTACACCTATGTTACTAAATATAGTAGTACTTGTCATGAATGGTCACATATGGTTGCACATAGTCATAACTGTATGGAAAGCCAGATGGTCATGCTCAGTTTGAACAAGATTCTTGGCTTCTGGCATACTTTATTGGGAAATTGGAGTACTTTGTTGGGTGACAGGCATACTTTGTCAGGTGACTAGCTTCTGGGAACCTTGAACACTGCCAAAGATGAATATAGTTGAGTGGATGTTGAATATAGTTGGGATGCACAGTGCATATGGGTGGGCAGATATTGAAATATAGCTGGGGTGAATACTGTTAGGTGAATTTACTATGTAGAACAGAAACATGTCAATGCCTTGAATAGACTCAAGGAGGATGAACCAGGTATTGACAGTGACAATGAACATGAGGCAGGACCTACAGTGATCATTACAGCCTTTTCTGACAATGATGATGGCAGAGATGACCCTTTCCTTGATAACTGGTAGCTGGTAGATAGTGCCAAGCAGTTGTACTATGAACCACCAACCATATATTATGGTGCCTTTGAAGCATATTGCCATACATAGGTGTATGCTCAACACCCTGCTGATCATGAGTGCTTCATCAATATACTACATGTTTCCCCTGCTGTTTTTGAGGTTCTACTCCACTTGATTGAAGAACACCCAGTATTTTCCAGTAATTTCAACAACCCTCAGAAGCCAGTGCAAGTGCAGCTGGGAACTACACTGTATAGGTTGGGGCATTATGGCAATGGTGCAACCTTGGAAGATGTTGCACAAGTTGCTGGGTGTTCTAAGAGGGATATTGAGAATGCAACTGCTCAGTGCTTTGAAGCAATTGAGAGTTTGCACAACATCTTTGTATGTCCTCTAACCAAGCAGGAAAAGGAGGTGGAGAAGCAGTGGATCAATCAACATCTAGGGTTTCAAGGATCATGGTGAGATGGATGGCTTATGTATGATGGAACTATTGTAGTGCTTTATGCATGCCCAGCATTAAATGGCAATGCTTATTTTACTTGCAAATCTAACTATGGACTCAACCTTCAGGTGAGTACTCAGCTTTAGTTTGGAAACTTGACATGACTACATAACTCTTGACATAGATTGGGAATGTCCCTTCAAGCCTTCAAATTGTTGACTATTCTTATGGTTTTACTGGATCTACCCATGATGTCATGGCATTTGAGCACACTGCTGCTGCTCAATATTCAGACTCACTCTCTGATAATGAGGAGTTTGCTTGGGTTGACTCTGCTTATCTTGTTACTTGCTGCACTATTCCAGTTCACAAGAAGCCAGCTTCTCTTTTCCCTAAGAATGCTGCTTTTGATCAGGCAGTTTCTCATTTGCAAGTTTGTACTGAGCACTGTATGGGGGCTCTCAAAGGCCATTTTCAAGCACTGTGGGGTCTTCAAATTACTACCAAGAACAATAGTGATCATGTGCAGGCTTGTTGCTGGATGACAATTGCCATCATTCTACACAATCTGATCATTGATGTGGAGGGGGCAAATGTAGGTGGTGTGTTTGCAGCAACACACTCACATGTAGAAGAACATGAGGATAGAGGGGAGGTAGATGTACCACTTGAAGGTGAACATGAGACTGGTGAGATCAAGAGAAGGAAGCTGATTGCAGAGCTTGCAGCTTATAAAGAGATTCAAGTTGATGACCATTAAATTCAGATAAATGTTGTATGTAAGCTAACTACAGAAAATGTTACTAAAGGATTGATGTAAAAGGAGAGGATTCCCCAATGAATATGGATGAATGTTGGAAATACAAAGTAATTTGGTTATCAATTATCAGAATCTGGTAAGTCATCACCACCCTCAATGTCCCAAGTGGGAGACTCATGACCACTTGAAGGCAGAATACCAAAGGTAGAGATAGAATTGGAAGAACCCTCTAATACACCTGAATCATTTTCCAACTTCTCAACCTTCTCCCTATACTCAGCTGTGGTCCAAACACCAAGCTTTAATTCCTCCATCAAAAGACAGCATTTCTTCATCTTATGCTCTTCTGCCAAGTGATCTTTCATATTGTTCAGGTTTTGACTATAATAATATGTAAGATGACATGTACTTCAAATAAGTCAAAGCTCACCTCTGAAGATCAATAATGGAATCCTCAAATGACTGTTTCTGAGGAATCTTCTTAATTGAGGCCTTGGCATTTTCAATTGCAGTAGAAGAAATGGAAGGAGTCCTGGCATGCTTGTATGGCTGGCTGGATAGAGGCATAGGAGTAGAATCTAGAGACTTAGACTGCTGAGATGCTGTGGATGAGAGCAGTGACTGAGCCAAAAGAACAGGATCAATGTTCTCATCTCCAATAGGGGATTGCAACCAAGTGACCTTTTGGCCACTAGGATCAACCCCAGTAGTCACAGCAGGAGGGTTGATATTGAGATAAGTAGCCCAGATCCTATGGCAGTTGATGCTAAGGTCTGGCATGCTTGACAGACTTAATGCCTTCAACACTGCTGCCCTAACCCTAACCCTAAGGTCCCAGACTTTCTGAGGGAACAGAGTTCTCCAAGTGTGGTGCAAGCCCTTGGTACAGAGCTTTTTGCCAAAGAAAAGTCCTTATATGGTACTTCAATGTAGGAAGAAGGTGTATTGCAAAGAAGACAAAAGATGGGGAAATATCCCATCTTCCACTTGACTTTATACTATGTACAACACTTCTCCATACAGTAAGTGCTGTGCTATAAGTACACATAGTCCACATATTAGTATTGAGTCAGAAAAGTGCATCCAAGAGGATGCATAATGATGAGTTTGTACATGATGCATAAAGGTCATGTGATTGTAAAGGAAATGAGTTGACATGTTGAAGAGTATGAATGACAGTTGCTCAGTACATGTGCAAGTAAAATGATACAGAGAGAGAAAATGTACAGAGTCCACAAAATGTCTGTTGAATAATGTAGTTGCAAAGAGAAAGGAAAAAGTGTACAGTCATAACATCACCCCCCCCTCTAAGTCTGTTTGCCCCAAGCAGAAGTGCCCAACCATCCTCTGCATCCAGCAAAAGGTAGGCTCAGTTCCTAGTAAGGCTGAGTGGGGTTGTGTTCCTAGTGCTAGTGTCTGAGCTGTTGGCAGTTGTAGCACCAATAGGGGAATAGGGGGTGCCCAGTGGGGATATTGGCCTTTTCAGTGAGGTAGTACTGGAGTTGAGGAATGGTTGAGACCAGTGTGAAAGCAAGGTCAGGGAGTGGGGTGATACTGGTGACAGCATTGAAGAGTTTCTGGTTTACCTTGTCATCCTTCACAGCCATAAAAAACCTCATCCATACACCCACTGTCTCCAGTACAGTTGTTGATAACATTCACCATGGCAGAGGCAGTCTGGACATAGACCAGGTCTCACATCAGAAAATTGATGAAGGTCTGCTCAACCTTTATATACATAACATTGTCAGTTTTTTCATGTGTATCCACATGCATCATTCTGATACATGCCTAGGTCATGTCATTTACTTCATGGGAGTGTTTAGAGTGAATGTTATTTTCATCAGTCTGCTTTATTTATGGTCAATTCAGCCAGGTTGCTTGTTTTTATCATGCCAGATCATTGTTACACCTGTTAATTTATATGATCAATAACTTAATCCCTTCTAAATGTGATCAAATGTATCTGTAGTTATACCTGCTGATGCATGTACTCAAACCTTTCTTTATGGCCCTCCAGATCAGATGATAATAGTTGTTGGTACAGTTATCAGCTCTCCAATGATGCTATCACTGAACAACAGTATCTTTGTTGATGTACCCTACACAAATGGATCTGTACTCTCTGGCAGACACTCATGACCATGTCCTCCTGTGGTAGATGCTATTGACCAACTCTCTAATGTTGTTAGCTCTGGTCCATTACATCATTGATGATGCACCTTCCTCACTAGATCTACATTCATGTCCTGACATCCATGACAACACCCCTCAGTAGTGACAACAGCTTCTACTGTTGACAAGCTCCCCCTACCTGGCCATTCTGATCATGACTGTCTATATTTGTCAGCTCCCTGATGATGATAGCTCTGGTCAATAACACCATGGTTGGTGAGCTCTCCCATGCTGGACATTCTGAACATGACCATCTACATTGGTCACTTCTCTAATGATGCCAGCTCTGATCAATAGCACCATAGGAATATGTCTTGCATACTAGATCTGTACTTCTTTGCAGATACTCATGAGCATGTTCATCTGTGGTTGTAATACCTGGTACTGTTGACAATATTTCCCTTGATAGCAAATTAGAACACCCCTGTCTGCATTGGCCATACTGGTAGAGTTGTTCAGTCATGAACTATAACATTGTTCTTGGAATCATGACCAATTTGTACAATACTTACAGGAGTTGGTCCAATCTATATAACTGGTGATTGTGAGAGAACATGAGCATGATGAGAAACCTGCTCAGTTGTGTCAACACTAGCAGGCTTGTATGTCAGATCAAATTAATATGAAGTATGATGCTGGTCAAGCCTATACAATTGGTGGTTGTGAGAGGATGTGATCAGAATGACTAGAGCCATCACCACAGATGTATTTGACCTGTTGTATCATAGTGGAGATCATGAACAGAATTGCCTATTATTATGGTGGTGATGTACCTGGCATGCTTGACCAGCTTCATTTGGCTGATGCTTCCTATCTCCTCTGTAATAGTTGTTGCTTTTATCTACCTGGAATTCAGAGAAGTATGGTCAACATAGCCAATATTCTACATGGTGTACTTTATATCATTATTGCATAATTGTTATACTGCTATCAATGTGCTATGATATGAGAAAATATTCACAGACTGACAGAGTGGGTTCATGTATTATCACAATGATGGGTCTTATCATTTCACTCACTCATGTATGGTGTGGTCAGTTACATTGCCATCATAACCCACTAATGCAGAAGAATTTGAATATGGAATGATCACTTGCTCAGCTCACTGCCTCACAGGAGGGAATATAGAACCACCAATGAGATTGCCACATTACAGTAATGTCCCAGTACATGAGCATAAATGTAAACTAAAAAATGCCTTCCAAAATTGTCAGTTACAAGCATCAATTATGACTACATTCCTCTTATTGTATTCTACCCACTTTGCATGGATCCTGGAAAGTGCACTGTTCTTAGATGGAAACTATTCAATATCAGAATATAATGGAAATACTTGACTGATATCTTCATTAGCAACAGATCAATAATTGCAAAAAAGAGCTCACTGATTCCACCATGCCATCAGCTGATCAACTTCACCCTTTTCATCTGAATCATTAAGCAATTCCAGAATACTGTTATAGAAATGTTTGGAATCTGTCATGAGGTTGGTGTGGGAAAAGACCTGAGCTGAAGTCAATGCAAAACAGGCCTATAAAAAAAGTCAATACAAAATGGTGTGATATTTACACATGTTTATACCTGTGTGGCAACATAGGCAAGAGATGCCTTCATCATCCAGCACATGCTTTGGATACAGGCATTTCCTGAGTGTGTTACCTTGGGCTCCTGATCTACAGAGCTGGGCAACATAAAAGTATGTTTGAACACCTTCAGGCAGTAAAACTGTCCAGTACAAAATACACAACCATGTGTCATTCAGTCTTACCAATATGAGAAGACCACTGTGAAGAAGACTGTTTCATGGATCTTCAGGGTCATATGTGTAGTTCACATACAAGAACATGGGCCACTGATCTCTGGCCACTTGAATCTTGCCATTGGTGAGCTTGGTGTGGGTCCTGGAAGCCACATGCATGAAAAATGCATGACTACAACATACTAAGAATACATACTCTAAGTAGTTCTAATTGAGACCCACAGGACACAGGAGTGCTCCAGTGCAGATGTGGTTGAAGCCATGACCAGACTTGACATTGTGATGGATGTGGGGAATCAGTGATTGACCTTTTGGGGTGATCCAATCAATGATCAGACCCTTCATTCCCTTGGTGTCATCTGCCTTTGTGCTGTTAGTACCCTTCTAAATCTGTTGGCAGCACATAAAAAATCAACACTCAATTAAATAGAATCAGAAAATACACTAGGTTGGCCATTGCAATCACTTCTTCCTCTGAGGACAACATGAGTTGATCCTCCAGGCCAGGGACTGATTGAAGCAGTTCCCAGAAAACAGCATGCTCCTTGCATTCACTGCAACTGAAGTCAGAAGGTATGTAACTAAGGAGAGACATCAGGCAATGCACACAGCAGGCAAGGTTTCATCTTCTGGGGCATCATCAGACATGGCATGAAGGCCATTTGTGATGAGTGTCTGCACATTGCAGAAAGCATGAACTGCCCTGCCAACATGGCACCCATGGTGCACCAAGGGGTCCTGAGAAATCCTAGTGCAAAGTAAGTGTAAAGTCAGAATGTTTGAAGTAGACAAAACAGTGGATGGCTTTTTCCTGGGGCCTGATTGCAAAATGCCAGAAGATGCTTGCTTTCTACCAGAGGATGTAGACTGTGTGTCCTGTGTGGTAGAAAAAGACATTGAGCTGAGGCAGGGTACCAGAGATGATGAGAGGTGACTGGCACACAAGAGACTGTCTGAGCTCTGTCATGACTTTTAAAGCAGCAAGCCATGAGTTCATACCTGCAAAGTGTGACAGGGTGGCCTGATCTGCAAAGTTAAGCATCAGTGGTAAGTCATTCTGATGCTTAGTTGAATTGGTGTGCTGTACATACCTTCAGCTGATTTGTCTCACCAAATCAGAGAGCCCACCAGAGTATTCAAAAGTGTAGCATAACTGGGGGGCTCTTTCAGATGAGTGTGGGGATGGTAGCTATTAGCACATTAACAGCAACAATGGTTCACACTGTAAAAGCAGAGTGAAGCACAGTGATATTAGCATAATGCCAACAAAATGTGATTCTTCACACCTGCAAAGAGACAATGAAGTGAGGCAATCAGCAGCAACCAAGCTTGGATTCACACCTGCAAAACCAAAGTGAACTAGTAGCAGTAGAGACTGTACCACTAATTTCTCATGCTAGTGCATTGATCTGAGATCTTCACCAAGTCTTTGCCAGTGACAGCATTTGAGTGACCTTGATGACTGGACTGTCTTAAAAACAAATGGCAATGGTTGGGGGAGGAGTTCTAATAAGCCTGGGATCCAGTTGTCTGCAGATTTAGAAATCCAGTACATTGATGGCAACAAAGAGTTCACTGACCTGTAAAAGCAGAGTGAAGCACAATTGATTGAACAGCAATATTTGCAGTATATGTTCACACCTGCAAAAAGGTGATGAAGGGTGATGAGTGGCAACTAAGTATGAATTCACACCTGCAAAGCCAGAGTGAACCAGTAATGGTGGAGACCATGCTACTGATTTCTTCAACCCTTCAGTGTTAGTACTTACATTGATCTCAGCCCTTGACTGAGTCTTTTCCAGTGACAACATTTGAGCAGCTTTGGCAACTAGATTTTCTCCACAAACTAATGGCAACAGTTGGAGGAGGTGTACTGATGGCTTGACCATAGACTGAGATAAGAGGTGTTCACAAATTTGAAAATTCAGTACATGAATTATTGGTGCCTGTTGAGTAAAGTTCCCATCCCTCAGACTTCAGAATCTATCTCAGTGCCACAATTGCATTCCCAGATCCAATTCAACAACATGACTCTCAGCTCACCACTCCCAATATCCCCTCACCTCTTTGCCAGACCATGGCCTCTTGTGGACAACATCATCACCAACCTGTTCACAACACCACAACCCTGCTCCCCAGAGCAGCTTTCTTATACTCATGTACCACCCCCAGCCAGGTATGCAATGCCAATACTAATGCCACACAGAGGAGGGGTGCCCCTCCAGCCTCTAGAACCTCTCCCACACCCACCACTTGCCAACCCCATCACCCTTGCCTGGCAACCCCTACCATCTTCCTCCAGTCTTGACACTCTTCCCTGGAAAGTGATCAAGACCCAACCCACCTCTCATCCCCTGCCAACACTGCACCCACCAGCATATCCATTGATGAGTTCATCAGCTATGTGCAGGTGTTTAATAACTTTGAATTGTGGGCTGCACTCAGATGGCAAGTGCCAAGCAACCATGAGTGTTTATGGTTGCTGTCTGAGGTCTTCAGGGATGTGGAGCAAGTAGGAATGAGAGTGTTGAGGAGGGTCCTAGATGAAGTAACCAGCCAGACCTCTCTGTCAGCTGATCTAGCAGTTACAGGACAGGACATCATCAACACCATGAGAACTCAGGTGGAGATGGTGCTCCTGGTGAAGGAAATGTATGGATCACCCCTCCTCCTTTCCTTCAACACCTTTCTCAACCAGTCCAGGGGCCCCTTGGCTGTTTCCATGCACAATACCCCTGCTGTGTGGGTTAATCACCAAGCATCTGGCAATGCTTGATGCCTGGTCTGCTGGGAGCACCCTCACATGGGCAGACATTGCCCAGCCCCACTGGTGGACCTGGACTCCACCACCTCCTCTTCCACCTCCTCCTCAGACTCTGAGCCAAGTCTGGCTCAGTTTGACCTCTGTTTCTGGACCCTCTATGGCCCCAGAATCCCTAGCACTCCCCTCCCCAACAACCCCATTCCTGCTCACACTCTGTACAACCTCACTTATGTCAGAACAGCCACTGCCATGGTGGACAAGATTGTTGCCCTCACTGGTGATGCCTGCAGCCTATGGGTCTGATTCTTCATGGCAATAAAGGATGATCCACCTAACTGACACCTTTACAATGTCACAGCTACCCTCTGACCCATCCCTGATGAGGCCTTCTACCCCATTCCTGCCACCCTGGCACTCTGGTACTACCTCTCTGGCAAGATGGACATACCACCAACACACCTGCTCTTCAGGTATCACTGTTTCAAGTGCAACTGCCTTGGTCATTGGAGATGAGAGCATGATGAACAGAGACCTTACTGGGAGCCTGGAATACTGGCCTGCAACATTCCTGGGCTGGCAGAGGCCAGCAGAAGCAGAGCAGCCCACAGGTAGGTAGCTTCTTAGGCCAAGAAGTGTAGAGGGGGGGGGGTGATGTTATGCTCTTTTTCCTTATCTTATCTTTTTTCAGTCACATGATCTTCCCATGATCACATGCTTCTCATTACATAATCCAACAGATGCTTTGTGGACAAGTTTCTTTACCTACAGGGGCACTCCCCTATCCAATCAATGCACTCAGCAGACTCAAGCCCTCTCAGCTTGTGTACTAGTACATTTCTCCTTTCTACTATACTCTACAATACCCATGTGTAATGCAGCATGCCTTTCCTTTCCTTCCAGCACATCAGTGACAACTTTTGCATCACATGGTTTTCATGTGATCATGACACATCTACTCACAGACTTATTATTACATGATTACAAGTCACAGTGACTCTGTTTCTTCACATACATTGTTCCCTACTTACAGACTAACCATTGTATGCCTCATATGGCACCTTACCATTGTTCCCCATAGCCAGTAGTTTATTGTTCCATAAAGTATATAATCCAGACAAAGATGTGGGGTACTCCCCATCTTTCATCTCCTTTGCAAATCCTATGAACTTACTGGCTTGCTCATAAAAACCCTTGTTAGTCATCTCCATAAGGATCAAGGATTCTTACTGCTGTCAGAGATGTCTTGTAAGGCCTCAGGGGTTGCTTACTAAGCAAATTGTAGGCATAGAATCAGGCCCTTGCAAAAGCCTTGTAGAGTGCTTAGTCAGCACATCTAGGGTTAGGGTTAGCATGCATCAGTTTCAAAGACATTCAAGGCTTGTGTATCCACAAAGCCTTAACATCAGTGTGACAATGACAGTCACCACCTTGACCACCACTGCCACTACCCCCAATGCTGATGACAGCCACTCTTCACAATCCTCAACAACAGGATTTATTTATTTATTCTTTATACTGTAGTAGTTTTATGATATAAACTGATTATTTAACATGAATATTGAATGAATTGACAAGTACCCATATGGAGTACATAAAGTGAAGTACAGTAGTTGGGAGGCTAAGTCAAGTGTCAAGTACTTGACTCAGAAAGACTTGGGCTAGAGTCTGAAAACTACTTCTACAATGCAGTGGAAGTTCTAAGGTAAGGACCTTAGGACTTACTTAGTGTTTACCCAGGGTAATTCTCTAGTTGGGAGGTTTGAATGCTTGTTTCAACTGTTGAGTTAAAACTTTTACTATTTGTGGACCTAAGGGTCCAGTATATATATGCCTCAGACATGGTCTGTGTGCAGTACATAAGTTTTTGTTCAACTCATGGGTTGAACTACATATGGTAAGTATGAGTTGCCATATAAGTGTCTCTTCAGTATTGTACTGAGTAAGCATAGAACATAATGGAACATCATGGAAACTATGATGTCAGACATCTGTCATAAGTGTCTAGAACACTTCCATATATGTGAAACACTGGTAATGTCCAATAGCCAGTCATGAAACCACATGCAGTGATAAACACATGCAAGTGTAAATGTGTCAGTGTTGTTGCACATGACAAATCTCCTAGAGCAGATAGTTAGCACTTATTAAGTAAGACTGAGCACTAAACACTATTTGCTCAACACTCCCCCAGATTTGGTATGTGCCAAATCAAACAGGAGGAACTCTGCAAAATCATGGAACTTAACCCATCCCAAATTCTTCATTAGAATGTCTGCAAGTTTTTTTGTCCATAGTGATATGCCAGATGATGAGAACCTTGTGATCTTCAATGCATTCATGAATGAAGTGATAATGGATATTGATATGTTTTGTTTGTCTTTCTTGCACAGGATTCTGTGCTAAAAATATTGACCCCATATTATCTTCAAACAGTGGGATAGGATCAGGATGAAACCCCAGCTCTGTGAACATAGAGTGAATCCAGATGACTTGTCTCAATGTATCCAATAAAGACATGTACTCAGCCTCTGTGGAAGACAAGGCAATAGTCTTTTGTTTGCATGACAACCAAGTAACTGGTGCGCCTTTGCTAGAATGACCATTCCAGTTGTGGATTTGTGGTCATTCTTGTCAGAGGCCCAATCTGCATTGCAGTATGCCTTAATGCTATACTCCTTCTTTCTTCTATAGGCTATTCCCTTCTCCTTGGTGCCTTGAAGATACTGGAAGATGTAAAGAGCATGGTTTAAATGATCCTAAGTGGGATTGGATGCAAATTGTGACATCTTGATTACTGCAAATGCAATGTCTGGTTGCATTCCCAATGTCAGGTATAAGAGGGATCCAATAACAGACTGATATTGGGAGCATAATTCTGGAGTAGCCTCTCCTTCATTTTTGACTGGCTTGTATCCTGATGGGAGTGGAGTATTTGCAAGTCTGCAATTCTCCATTTCAAATCTTTGAATAATCTTGTCCAGATAAGCGACCTGATCAATGATCAAAAGACCTGAGGAATGATCTGTCTGGATATGCATTCCAAGATATTCTTTGGCTTGTCCCAAGTCATGACATTCCAATACTGTCATGAACTTCTTCATCTCTTGAAGGAATTTGCAATTGTTGCCAGTGAAGAGTACATGGTCAACATATATCAGGAGGATGATTACAACAGACACTCTCCCTATCTTCTTCTGCAAAACATAAATCCCAGCATCTGAACAGATGCAGGTGAAGCCTAGTGCTTTGAGGGACTTGTCTAGTTCAATATTCCATGCTAGAGCTGCCTGTTTTAGACCATACAATGCTCTAAGCAATCAATAGATGTAGCATTCTTTGCCCTTCTGCACAAAGCCTTCTGGCTGTTCCATATAAATTTCCTCATCCATTTTTCCATATAGAAATGCTGTTTTGACATCCAGCACCTTGATGTCCCAATTGTATTGGGCAGCCAGGGATAGAATGATTCAAACCAACTCAAATATTGCTACCAGAGAAAAGACATCCTCAAAGTCTACTCCATATTCCTGAGAAAAACCTTTCACTACTAATCAGGCCCCTTTCTGCCCATCAGTTTTCACAGCATAGACCTACCTGCACTTTACAGGTTTCTGCCCATGAGGTAGAGGTGTAAGTTCACTTCAGGCAACCATTTTTGATAGGAAAATTGGCTGAATAGTTTGGTATCATGATTCAGCCAAAGAGCTCATGAGACCATGGTCATCCCAGGGATGGTCTCCTTCTCACCTGGGATTTCCCATTCTGTTTAGTATTGATTGTCATCCCATCCCTGGGATGGGATGTTGTGTTGGGATGGCCCATACATGCCTAGGGTATCAGGGGCCCTTATTCAAACTTTTTCATCATCCCCCATGCTACACATCATACACTTGCTTTTAGTTATCAATTGATTATCATACAAATCACAACCCCCATTTATCACAGAGCATGCATTCTTGTTGGCTGACCATTGTTACCATGGCCATGATGGTGCCCCCCTCACAGTCAGTACCTGCATAATCTAGCCCTCATATATCACCAATTGATTTGTCTATTTTAACAAGTGGAATGATGGTCCAGCCAGTGATGCTGGCACATTAAGCAATGTGCTTATCACTTATAGTTGATTTATTACATATGGGAGGTCACTTTGTGGCCATGATGAGATTGTGGCATGCTATATGCTTGGACATTGTTGTCAGTTTCTGTGTAGCAGACAGTACTGTGCTAGCATCTTCATCATATTTCATGGATTGTGTTTCATTATCAGTACCTGCTCATGTCTATTTGTGATCTTTGCCAACCTACTATAAGCATGGCAAGCAAAAGAGTAGAGGAACAGGAGAAGGGTGATGGCTCAAACAAGATAGAAACTTAAGTAATGTAAGTTGTTGTCATACAGCCATAGCTTCAGCTCTTCAGGTGTTTGATGAAGTCTCTTCAACTTGCACAGCCTTGCTTGCACCTAGCTGATTATTACCATGCTATGTACCTGTTAACCCACCCTTGTTTATTGCTATCTTGTAAACCTGCACCTCCTACCTCAAGTTCTGACAGTTATGTGTGATTGTGCTTTGGTATTTATTTGATTGATAAGATATGATCTGATAGTGTTAGATCAAGCAAATCACATTTTCTGTACAGAATATATTTTGGTGTAAATGTATTTACTGCTAGAGTATTATAACTCTACAGATATTCTTGGAGAGCTTGGTGAGTGACCTAGACAATACAGGGAAGTTGAAAATTTTGCAATATACAGCCTCAATGCCTATGCTGACTATGTTCAGCTAGTAGTTCTAGTTTAATTTGTGTGGAGTTGTTGTGGCTGTATTGCTACTTGTCATCCTGTCTTGGGCTACATTATATAAATGAAAAAATTGATCAGTTCTGCTATATGAATGGGATGTTTCATGGCAACCCATGGGATATCTTTTTATATAGAGGAAATACCCTATAATAGTCTTCAAAGCTCATGAGACATTGCAGTGCTCTTATATATATATATATATATGGGATGTCCCATGGCAGTTTCCAAGCCTCCTGTGAGACATCCCATTACTTCTTTTATATAGGTAGGGTGTCCCATCATAGCCTCCAAAGCACCTTTGGGACATCCCATTTTCTCTATATATATATATGTGAAATGTCCCATAATAGCCTCCAAAGCTTTTGTGGGACATCCCATTTCTCTTTGTATACATGTGAGATGTCCCATAGTAGCCTCTGAAGCTTCTGTTGGACATCCCATTGCTGTCTTTTTATATAGGTGGGATGTCCCATAATAACCTTCAAAGGCACCTTTGGAGCATCCCATTGCCCTCTTTTCATATGTATGGGATGTCCCATCAGAGCCTCCAAAGCACATTTTGGACATCCCATTGCTCTCTTTTCATATAGATGGGATGTCCCATCATAGCCTCCAAAGCATATTTGGGACCAGATTTCTACACACATGTTGCTGTTGGTATGAGAGCTGGATGAGAAATTAGATATAATTCAACATAATTTCATTTCCATCACACTCAGTGATGACTGTGAGTCAGCCATAGTATTAGTGTGCTTTCCACAGCCCACAATAGCACAGTCAGACAATCAATATGGCTCAAGTGAACAGTTGGTGAAGGAGATTTGAAGATTTGAACTCAAATTATGTATCAATTAGACTATAGCAGTCAGCTACACTTGTATACATAATTACATGTTACATACATGATATTACCATCAATGACAACAACCATACCATCCTCATGTACATAATAATCACCACATCCATGACAATGATGAAAAACAACACCCATACAACATGTAAGCTTGTCAATGTGTGTGAGATTTCATGCATATATTGTGTTAATGTTCTTTATCTCCTTCAACATGATAGCAAAGACAAGGACTCCTGCCATCACCATGTTCATTGTCTTCCCTGGTGGTGATAATTCCTCCTACTGCTACCTTTTGTCTATAACCATCATGGCCCAGGAAGGTCTATTATGTGTACTATTGTAAATTAGCTCATGTTTGTGGATTTTCCCTATGAAATACAAATATTGACCACTGAGTGTAGACTATTGAGTGATCAAGTATGCAGGATGCCTACCAGAAGGGTCAACTGGTCATATTTCTATTGTTACTAGATGACTATAAATGATCACACAACTTATTGGCTGAGGTATTGTTTGAATCCCCTTATGCTTAGATGTATCATCTCATTTGACCTTGCTCACTGCCATATAATTTCTCTCATATTTGAAACTTGTTGTGATTCTGTAATTGACCAAAACTAAATGAATTCACTGACCATGCTGCCATGGACTGTGAGAAGTATGCCAATACTCTAACCCCAGCAGACTTTATTTTAACTGGCTGCTAGTTTGGTTATTGTGACTGATATTTTCTTTGCAGCTATCACTGGGGGTGTGAGAAAAATATACTTGAATTATACATTATATTAGGTGAGAAGTTATTTCTCATCCAGTGTCTCAAATTCAGTCCTCACAAAACCAGTGGTGAATGTATATATAGGGCCTGCCTTAGGATATTCCATTGCTTTTAAATATATGGCTTGAATGTCCTATAATAGCCTTCAAAGCTCCCATGGGACATCCCATTGCTTTCTTTTTATATAGTTGGGATGTCCCACAATAGCCTCCAAAGCTCCCATGGGACATCCCATTGCTTTCTTTTTATGTAGGTGGGATGTCCAATCATAGCCTTCAAAGCTCTCATGGGACATCCCATTGCTCTTTTTTTATATAGGTGAGATGTCCCATAATAGCCTCCAAAGCTCCCATGGGACATCCCACTGCTCTCTTTTTATATAGTTGGGATGTCCCACAATAGCCTTCAAAGCTCTCATGGAACATCCCATTTCTCTCTTTTTATGTAGGTGGGATGTCCAATCATAGCCTTCAAAGCTCTCATGGGACATCCCATTGCTCTCATTTTATATAGTTGGGATGTCCCACAATAGCCTCCAAAGCTCCCATGGGACATCCCATTGCTCTTTTTTTATATAGGTGGGATGTCCCATAATAGCCTCCAAAGCTCCCATGGGACATTGCATTGCTCTCTTTTTATATAGTTGGGATGTCCCATAATAGCCTTCAAAGCTCTCATGGAACATCCCATTTCTCTCTTTTTATGTAGGTGGGATGTCCCATAATAGCCTTCAAAGCTCTCATGGAACATCCCATTTCTCTCTTTTTATGTAGGTGGGATGTCCCATAATAGCCTCCAAAGCTCCCATGGGACATCCCATTGCTCTCTTTTTATATAGGTGGGTTCCTCCCTCATAGCCTCTAACATATCCCATTACTCTCTTAGTATACAGGTGGAACAGCTTTCAAACCTTAGTGATCTCAGACACACTACAGTTCAAGGAAAACATCAAATAGGATGAGTGGTTGTACTCCATGATTATGACTTTATGTGAACTTGATGCCAATTCCCTGTCAGAATTCTGAGTCAAACAAGGGTTTAGGCAGTGCAGTCAACATTCAACTAGTGGTGGTACATAGAATGTTCAGTTGCTCAGCTGACAAGATAGTTGCTGCCCTATTGGATCAAGACACTCAAGTAGAGGAAGTGAAAATAAAACACATGAGACAATGCATAGAAATATCAGTGATTCACGTCAAGAGACAATACTAGGGAGATAAGTTATCAACATATTGTACATGATGTAAAATGAGAGTGTATCAGACACAGAAACAATAAGATTGACAGAAGGTAAGATATGGGCTGAGTCACAAACCAAGCACTTCAGCATTAGGCTACCTGACCTGCCCAAGGAAAGAGCATGATCATCCACAACACATTGTGAGAGGCTGAAACCATGGACCAAAGTAATTAATCTCATGCAATTCACAAGGAATAGGATTGAGATGCATGCCTTCTGGTTTGATGCACAAGGCCCAAGGACCAAAATTCAACAATAGGTAAAGGAGAAAGAACTGTGGGGAACAGAGGGCCAGTAAGGACACAAAGTACTAGAGGCCCAGGAACAAGAGATGATCAAGCTATATGATGGTGGTGGTTAAAGCAGCTGGCTGTCCAGTTGGCATTGAAGAAGCTGCTTTTGTAGTGGTCACTAAGCCATAAATGTCATGATAAAAGCACAGTAAGGGTGATCATGACCAACAACCATTTACATGATGTGCATGATAATGAATGAAGTCCATCACCATGGTTATGGCCACTCCATTGCAACAGATACATGATAGCATCAGTGTGGTAATTTTGACAATTCATGGTTATTGTCACAGCCATGTTTGAGGTATGGTGATGAAGACAAAGCATCCTTGAATCCCTTTGTAACCCAACTGTACAGCAAAGCATCAAATATGAAGTCACCTTGCTTGCAAGATTTCTGGCACCCCATACCCATATTTCCATTGATGCAAAAAATCCAATACAAAGAATAACTCACTGCTCCCTGGTTTGTTGGTATGCACCTGCCCTACAACATCCAAAGTGTACCCAGTCCTCATATGGATCATTCTTCATCTTCCAACCAGTATCCTTGAAGCTTGTCTAGTCAGCACTCAGACCTCCAACCAATGTATTCAAAGAAATCTAAGTCTAGCATGAAGAAGACAGTTGGCAATATGGTGTTTGGTGGTACAACCAGGCCATTATGCAACAGCCTTCAAAACAATTTTCAGGAAGTTGAAAGAGCCAATACACCCATAGCAACCACAAGAAGAGCCAAATGCACTGTTGAATGTTAAGGCTCAAAGAGCCTGTAATGCCTTCAGAACCAGCACTTAAGTTCTAACCCTAACCCTAGAGGTCCCAGACCTCAACACAAAGGTTTGGCAACTACTCTTGTGGTGGAACCCTTCACCCAGAGGCTATTGCTTGCTCCTAAGTCCTAGTAGGTACAAGAGAAGTAGAATGACATGGATTGCAAAGAACATGAAAGATGGGGAATTCATCTTTCACCATTACTCTATATACTGGTACAATCTGTTGTACACATAAGCCTACTGCACAAATAGTACACCTAGTTATCATACTAGGAATGGGTCAGTCCATGTAAGCTATGACACATCCATTATATGAAATAGAGGAGAAAATAAGTCAATGTGATGCAACATGCAAGGTCACATGATCAAGAAAGGGGTAGTCCACCAGAAAGAGGGAAAGGTGGATTCCTGTACATTGGTAAGGTAAAACAAAGAGATAAAGGAAATGTACTGAGTCCACAAAGTGTCTGTTGTATGTATAAGTAGAAAAGGGAAGAGGCATAAGTGGGAAATGGGAAAGCCATAACATTGAACAGGTTGCTGGAGGTGAAAAGCAGGGACAAGATGTACAGACAGTTCATACAAGTGACAATGACTTACAGACACTAATGAAAGTGAGTTCAGATGGCTATCAGAATGATATAGGGGTGCATGGGTTGACAATATGCATTGATAAATCAATGAGACTGGTGGCAACTGGAGCCATGTAATTGAGAATTCAGATGTCCTGAATGAGCTGACAAGAATCACTATTACATTGATTGAACAGAATGATGCTAAAAATGCAGGCATGTACACTGAACATATGACAACTCATTCAAAAAATTTAAAATGTGTTATCAGCCATGAATAGTGAGTCAGTTGAGAAGATTACTTATTTATCTTTCTTATTCCAACACATTAAGAGACAAAGAAACTGATTTAGGTATTTGAAGATAGTGTTTAAAAGTCCAGTGCAGACCAGTTGCAACCAGCCCAATCAGAGTGGTCTTTTAGCAGCCTTTTATTCTCAAAGGTAGGCAACCTGCAAGTGAACTAGACTGGTTTGTCAGTTCAATCCAGTCCAGTTGCTGGTATTTTGTGGTCCAGCAACTGAACTTTTAAACACTAGGTATTGATCATCAATGCACAATAGCAGAGTCTGAAGAATTCCCTGGTCCCCTATCTGCATGTTTTTTCCATCACCAATGAGGGCTGTAGATCCAATGATAAGTCAAGCATATGATATGCTACAAGTTATTCAAAGTGGCTATTGTGTAGCCTGAGGGGTGATGAAAAAGTTTGAATAAGGACCCCTGATACCCTAGGCATGTATGGGCCATCCCAACACAACATCCCATCCCAGGGATGGGATGACAATCAATACTAAACAGAATGGGAAATCCCAGGTGAGAAGGAGACCATCCCTGGGATGACCATGGTCTCATGAGCTCTTTGGCTGAATCATGATACCAAACTATTCAGCCAATTTGCCTATCAAAAATGGTTGCCTGAAGTGGTAAGTTCCCAAACTTTCCTCTTGCCCAACACAGCTATTTCTTTGTGCATGGCATTTTCCCAAGCCTTCTTTTCTTCAGCTGGTAATCTCTGAGTATCCTGATAGTGAACAGGTATTTTGGACTTCTCCTCAACCTTTTGCATAAGCAGATAGTTGATGAAGTCAGTGCCACATTCCTGACTAAGCTTGTGCAAGTTGATCATTGGCTCCCCCATGTTCAATGCTTCCTTGGCTGTATCCAGGACTAACTTCTGTGAGGATGCCTGCTGTTTGGCATCTACAGGGTGTGTCCTCTCTCCATACACATTGTCAGGTTGAAGAGGAATAACTCACTCTCAAGTGGACTGACAAATGGTGGAATCTGGATAAGGTGTATAACAAGGGGAAGGTACTGCCTTAAGTGGGATTCTCACAGTCCTTTGAGAAGTTTCTGTTTGTAATGGCTCCTTACTTCCCCCAGTAGGGTTTGCAATGTCCTCTGGTGAGTTTGGATTGTCAGTTGGATGAACTGTTTGCAGGATCTCTAATCATTGTACTTCTATTGGAGTTTCCTCATGAGGTTGATCTTCAGTTTCCTTGGTAGTTTGATCTTTAATACTAGTCTTCACACATCTTGGAAAAACCTCTTCATCAAAAATCACATTTGCACTAATGACAACTCTGTTGTTTTTATCAAGGAATTGATAGGCCTTGGTCCCAGATTCATATCCCAGGAATACCATAGGAGTGCTTTTGGCTTGTAACTTGGTTTGGTGTTCCTTCTTGATAAAAATGTAAGCCAAGCAACCAAAAGCTCTGCAGTATGAGACATCAGGTTTTTTACCAGTCCATAGTTCCACTGGAGTTTTCCATTGTGATCATTGGAATGGCTGGCAATTGTAGACATGCACTGCAGTCTCAAGTGCATGTTGCCAGAGATTGGAAGGTAGACATGCTGAATGTCTCATAGCTTCTCCTTCTCAACCATCATGCAATTGAAATGCTCTGCATGATCATTTTGTTGGGGAGTATCAGGAGCAGTCATATGGTGCTCAATCCCATGTTCACACAGGAACACAGCAAACTCATGAGATCTAAACTCTCCCCCATGATCTGAACACATCCAGAGAAGATGCCCTGAGACATGATTTTGCACCCAGGCAAGCCAGGAACAAAAGGTGTCAAAAGTGTTGGATTTAGAGGTAAGAGGGACAATGGATGCATATCCACTGTAGTCATCAATGAAAGTAACCACATATCATTTATGGTAATAGGACTCAATGAGAAACTTGCATAAGTTTGTGTGGATAAGTTCAAGTGGTTTCATAGCATGCTTGTAAGTGACATGATAAGGTTTCTCAGTCATCTTGCCAAGGGCACAACCAGGACAGGGTTTGTTCATCAATGAAACCTCAAAAGACAGAACAGTAGTTGCTTTGGGTAGTTGGCACACAGCATTGTATGAGCAATGTCCCATCTGTGCATGCCATAAGTCTGAGGTTTCCTTCAAGCTAATGGCATGAATTCAATCACTTACAGACTGCAAAGATACATGAATGTAATGAAGGGACCCCCTAGATGCTATTGGGCATGACTGCAGGTAGAGGTCACCATTAGGTGCAAAGATTTGAGTTCCTTCAACATTTGACATCAGTGAATAGCCCTTGTTGGTCAACTGAGTGGTCAAAATCACTCTCATATGGAGTTTTGGGCAGAACTCCACTCCATATAACTTTGTGAGCCTTCCTTCATGGTAGAAGATAACAATACCTATCCC
The DNA here is from genome assembly GCA_029372045.1 of Scleroderma citrinum. Classification (NCBI taxonomy): domain Eukaryota; kingdom Fungi; phylum Basidiomycota; class Agaricomycetes; order Boletales; family Sclerodermataceae; genus Scleroderma; species Scleroderma citrinum. Next base: position 874,601 of record JARFMN010000014.1, read on the forward strand.
CAATTTCTCTACAACTGTGTCTGCATCCACAGTTTGTGACAAGTGCAGGTTGGGATATGCAGTAGATGACACAAAGTCATTGAGGTTGTGAGTGCAATGAACTGAAACTCTAGAGTCAAGCAGAATCAGCTGACTCTTTTTCCCTTTACATGCCAAATACATGGTTGCTTGTGAGTCTAAATGACAACAGCAAGACACACACTTTCCCTTCTTTTGACTCTGGAGGGCAAACAAGTTCTTTGTGGCAGTGCAAGAAGATACTATCTCATCCTTGCATTTGAGGCAGGTCACCCATTTGTGAATCATCTTGAGTACATTGTGATTTTTGTCCATAAGGATGAAAATTTCTTTTCCATCTGCCATTTCTCATGGATATTTGGGGGTTTCCAGCCACCAGCTATGATCAGGAAGGGGAGGACAAACTTCAGTGAGTCACTGGGCTGTCAGCACAAAGCCTGTATATCCTAAAGGATCACCATGTTTGACATCACTGTGCCATAAAAACTTGGCATGGTGAGAATGACACTCATCACAGTTGCCTTTGCCATCATAGGTGTAGACATCAAGAGGTTCTCCATTGGCATCATATCCATCAATGTTATATCATGGAATATAGTAGGCTGGAGACCACAGTCCTGTTTTATGGTTCAAGCTCCAAAAGAAGGACTGAAACTCAAGCAGCTTTCTTCTCATATCCAGAATGGTAACTCTGGGTGCAAGCTGATGAGGTAGGAGTTGATCATGGTAGTCAAGGCCCCATGGTTTATACCATTCAGAACTAGGACACATGATATCAATGGCATTCACCCTTTGTACAAGATAATATAAGTCACCTTCCTCAATATCCTTTGATTCCTCTCTGATATACTCTAGAATAGGATCAAGGTATGAATAAGAGACCTTGTACTTGGGGGCAGATGTGGAAGACTCACACATAGCCATTGGACCATTGTCATGGTCATTGTAGTCATAGTCCTCTGCAGTAAGAGGATTGACCAAGTCCTCATAAAGCTCTTCAGGGATTCTATCTCAGGAACCATTGTTAAGGGTTCCAACCTTCCCTGTCATATTAACTCTAGCTGCTGAACTGTAAGCTTTGATGAACTTGCAACTGGTTGGTCTGTGTCCATTTGATATGAGGCTTCTTTCATTTCTGGAAGATAGGGACTTTCAACCTCAGTGGCTTGGAGATACTCTGCCTGGATATAGGTGACATCCTTGTTATCATATGTGGGAGCTTCCTCAAACTCCTTGATATAGCCCATAGATTCATCATCATGAATCATATGGTTCTTGGCTTTTCCTTTGCCTTTATTAGGGCATGGCCTCTGCCCTGAAGATTTCTTGCCACCTCTTTGAGTACTGGCATTTCCTTGACCAGACTGTTGTCCTCATCTGCATCCTTTTCCCTGGAATTCTCACAGGGAATAAGAAGGTGCAGAGATGACTCTCAGCTTGCAATGAATTTGCTGCCTGCCACCAGAATAGTATACCTTAAACCTGCTGACCAAGCACATCTCTCCCAGTAAATGGTTGTGCCTGCACAGCTTGTTGGTGCACTGGGGAAACTTGTTTCAGGCCAGATAAGAAGTATTTGTGGCAGGCTTTACATTGGATAGTTGATGAATGAGGGACTTATTTTGACTGTGATGAGGTCCCTCATACCATTCTTGGTTGATAGTACTCTTTCCTTTTCCTAAAATCCTCCTTTGATATTCCTTCTGGATATGAGGAATTATTCCAGATGGTTTGAAGTTTGTGTCCTTGACCATAGTGGTGATCAGTGAAACTACATTCTCCCAATCCTGAGGTAACACCATCAGGATGGCCATAGTGAGGATTTTGTCATCTAAGGGGAAATTGGCAGCCTTGAGCCTATCCACACACTCAATAAGTTTATTCACCTCATTGACAGGATTGGCTCCAGGTTTGATTCAGTGTTGGAAGAGAGATCTCATTTCTGATAATGCACCAATTTTCCTGGGCTTGCCATAGGAGGCCTCTATGTCTGTGAGTGTTTCCTTGGCAGTTGGTTTCATATGGTGATAGAAAGAGGGGGAAATGCAGAGTTTGATGACTCCTCATGCCTGCATGTCCTTGTTGTTAAATGCTTGGACTTGTTCAGTGGTTACTCCAACTCCTGCTACTGGAACATCTTCTGTAAAGGCTCAGTAAAAGCCCATTGCCATAGTGAAGGCATCAAGAGAATCACACCATAACTTGTAGTTGTTTCCATTAAGAAGGGGGACAAACATGAGAACATCTTTTGCTGCCATTGTATCTAGAACAGACAATTAAATGCAAACCAGTCAGCAAACATGTTTGTTTGAGATGTAATAAGAAAGGGGACAAAAGGAGTTGGTTGTGGGATAGGAGCCTTCTGCAACTTATGCTTCCCATTATGTGTCCCTGGAGTTCTCCTTGGTCCCAGCAATCCTTGCACTCTTTTAAGGACATTCTCCTGTCTCCTGATCTTTTGACAATCAATCACATTCATTTTCCTTTTGATCTTCCTCTTCATCATCTTTGACTTAACCCAGTCCCACCAGTTTCTCTTCAGTGGTACCCATCCAGACCCAGCATCCTTTTTGATTGTGCCAAAGAGTAGTGAGGGAAAATAGTGTGGATTATTAACTCACTCAAGTGGGCTTCCAGTCCCTAGAACTGAATTGAGGAATGATGTGCTTCTTTCCACTTCCCAAGCTTTAATAGCACAAGAGGAATATGGAGTTCTGAAAGTATCTGGGTGAAATTCTTTATCAGCAATTCTGCTGTGAGCATACACAGGGTGTGCAACAAAAGGAAAAGAGTTGATGAATAGAGGAAGCTTTTGTACAAAGATGAAAGGAAGAATCATATGTTTGAAGCATACATGATCTCTGTGTATACTTCTTCAAAGTGGTATACTATGAAAATTTTCATCATCAAAAGTTGTGGTAGACAAAAGGAAATTAATGTCCATGGCATATGATGTGGGAGCAAAGAACAGAGCTGGATACACCTGATGCATCTGGTATGTTGAAATACTCTGATATATCTGGAGGCAGTGTCAGTTCTCTGTCTTCATGGTAGACCATGGAGAGGAAAGGGCACATCACCTCAAGATTAAGGATCTTGACTTTGCCTCTCAGGTCATTTGGAATGCTGACATAATCCTGAATGAGATGTAAGAACTGTGCAAAGTCTCACTGAAGAATGGTATAGGGGTGAGAGTAATAAGTGCAGAGGAAGGGGTGTTGGTTGAAAGCATTTCCTGGGTTTACTCAGGCAAGCCTTGTGGAGTTCCACATGATCTCCAACCCATATGCTCTCATCCATGGCAGATAGATGTTGTTAGTGACAAAGTAAAGGGAGAAAATGTTATCATAACCCAGAGTGAAAATCTCTGCTGGGGTTGGCCTCTTCCCAATAATGACTACTCCTGGCATTGCAGGGTATTGGAGTCCATAAATGGTCTGCCATGGTCAATAGTCTCTGACCAATGCTGCTTCTCCTCTTGTCACATACCATTCTGCCTCATAATTTGAACACATGCATAAAGCTCCAGGGGAAAAGTCCTCTCTGTCCATCATTTGTTGGTTCCTCCTTTCCTCTTCTCAACAGATCTCCACCTTTGTCAAAAAGTTGTTAGGATCTTCATCCTTGTTGAATTGGAATCCAATGAATTCTATTTCTCCAGGTTCTGGTGATTCCAGGTAAGCAAGCTCTAGTATAACCTCACCAGGTTCCAGAGGGGAAACCTCCCTCTTGATTTCTGCTGGTACCATTATATCATTGAACTCCTCTTTTATTTCAATGTCCTCACTCCCAGTGGTGACAACTTTTGACCAGTGGGGTGCTGAAAGGCATTCAGGGGTGTTTGGACAAGTCAGAATCAAGGAGGGTGTCCTCTGCCATAGAAAATGACCCAGAGGAAGATATGCCAGTGTTGCAGCCAGCATTGCCAAGACTGGCATCTGAACTTGTTGAGGCAGAGGAGGGGGAGTTGATGTGTGCCAATCCCTGTATTGGGATGGAAGGGGACCATTGTAATGGTAAACCTTGTGAGGAGGGAATTGAGAGGTTGATTGGGGAAGTTGCATTTGAAGGAATGGGTAATGGGTTTGATTTGAGAATAGGATCATCTTGAATGTCAATTACCTGATAGGGAACTGGAATTGGATTACTGTCAGCATTGGTATATCCAATAAAAATTCCACTATCCTGAGAACTAGAAGGCAAGGATGCTTGCATGGCAGGCATATTATTCCCCCTAAGCCTTAAGAAAGTTGGCTGTAAGGGTGTAATTTCAAGATGACCTCAAACCCATCCTTCAGACAGGCAAGTTTGAGCAGACTGAATCAGCCTTTGTCATCTAACTGAGTTCACAATACATTCAGCAGCATCAATGAAAGCTCTATCAAGCCAGTATTGGACCTCTTCCAGGGAGATCCCCAGATTTGCCTCTAGAAAACATAATACTGCTGACTCCTCAGTCATCTGAGATTCATACTCAGGTGGTGGGTTTGACATAAGATATGAAGGAGGATCTGTAAGATCTTCCAACATTGGAATATCCATAGGAGGACCAATTGTCCTGTCCACCTGGATTCTCCATAATCCAAAACAATCATCTGCAGAAGCTGCCACTTGATAAGAGTGATGATAAGCAGGTGTATGCTGCATCTCAACACAGAGTGTGAAAAAGGCAATGGCTGATACAGCAAAGAAAAACTCAGCCTGCCAATATGGCAACTGCAAATAAACCCATTGTACTCCTCATAGGAATGAGAGTGTGTTGAGGAGACCCAACAGAATTCTCCAGGTAAATCACAAGCCATCATCAGGTGGCATCATTTGCTTGGCCATTGCAAGTTGATTGATGTCAACCTAGGCAATGAGCTCAGGGCTCATAACCTAAAGCAAAGTACAGTAGTCAGGAGGCTAAGTCAAGTTTCAAGTACTCAACTCAGAAAGACTTGGGTTAGAGTCTGAAAACTACTTCTATGATGCAGTGGAAGTTCTAAGGTAAGGACCTTAAGACTTACTTATGTTGAGCAATTTACAGTGGGCATGAGCTGCAACTGCCCATTTAGGCAAGCTGGGGCAGGACCCCAAATGTTTGAGCCCAAGCTTAGGCAATGTCAGCATGAGGTGCCTCACAGAGATGGCATGGCTGCTGTCACTCAGCAATGTCAGTGGCCTGATTAGTAAGGTAGTCATTACATTCAATCATGTCAGTGCATCACACCGAGAGATGAATGCTGTTAGTAAATTGTCTTGTCATTGATGCCCATCTGCCTGTGGTATATAGTAAAGAATAAATTCATTGTAAAATATTGCCCATCAACTACCTACCAGGCCCAGGCCATTTGGCCATACACACACCCTATTGTAATGTACATGAAATAAAAGAGATCTGACCCATCTGGTGTGTTGGGAAACATGGCCAATGGGGTCATGTTCATGTCAAGTGCTGATGATGGGGTCAAATCTCTGCCTCACCTCATTGTTGGCAGGTGGCAGTGATAGCACAGAGTAGGCTGGTAATTCCCTTCTGAATGTTGCTCTCATACACCTCAATAAATTTCTTCTTGTCATCTTTGTACCTGAGTGGAATGTGAGTGTGAAAACAGATAGTAAGGGTGGATAGGTACTCACCAATCAAGGAATTCAAGCACAATAACATGCCACTGGTTGTATTTGGACTGGAGGTTGTGGTTGGGCCCATGGGTATACTCATATGGCCAGTCTTTGAGTGGAAGCAATCTTTTCTCCAGCACATCCTCCTCCCAGTGCTGGATGATGTCCTTCCATGCTTGATTCCTCAGGGTTATCATCCCATCCATGTGAGTAAATGGCACATTGGGAATGAAAGGAGAGGGTGACGAGTATGTTAGCATGTCACTTTCTGCAGTGACTAGAGATGGTGAGGTGGCTGACAGCTGTGGAAATGTATAGTGCAGACTGAGGTGGTTGGTCCTGAGTGCTGAGATGGCCAGTGGAGCAGATGAACGAGCAGTGAAGGTCTGTAAATTGATCAGAAGAGTAGTGCATTCTGTCATGAATGCACTGAGGGCTGAAAAAATAAGGAAACAACAATAGTAGAGATAGAAAAGGATGATGCACCATCAGTGCTGGATGGTGGAGGAAGACTGCTGGCCACAATGGATAGCTGACCCAAATGGACAACTTGAGTGAGGTCTTGAAGTGAGTTGGTTACATTTCCAAGTATAGCCTGGATGTTATTGTCCAGGTTGTGGATCTCCATGCTTACTGACATCTGGAACATCTGTAGCTCTTCTCTTGTTGCTGATGTGGCAAGAGTGTGCTTGCCAGCCAGTGACATATCTGCCTCACATGAAAAAGGTCCTAGTGCATTGCTGTGGTCATTCTCATAGCTATGTAGTTTGTCTAGAAGGTAGTGAATGAGTGTGTCACACTGAGAGCACAGTTTGCATCAGAAAAAAGTCAGCTGGATGACAAGAAAGGAAACTACTTACATGTTTGCTGTCTGCCCATCCACCCCACCATTGAACCACTGACAATGGCCATCACTGCCCCACAGGTGCATACATGAACCAGTATTGGGCCCCCCCTCGATGGAAACAGTGAGTTGTGAAAGTACCTTCAATCCTAGCTCCTGTAGTCACCTCACTGATCCATTTTTGGACAGCATCTTGTGATATTGGCTTGCATGGCTTCAGAACACTGTTTGTGCCAATTGCAGGGAAAATAAAGTCACCATCTACCATAGCCCATCCAAGATGGACATGCTCCACTCACCTAACCCAAACCATGAGCCAGAAGAACAAGTCACAAGATGTCAAGTCCAGTCACAAGTAGATTTTGTAGCGATTACCTGTGGCAGCATCAGGGATGATGGCATGGAGTATCAACTGACTCTCACTTTGTAAGTCAATTTCCCTGAATCCCTTATCAACCTTCTTTTGCCATCCTTTCTGGTTTCTAAGGTGTATTTCATAGTATATGTCCCTCTCATTTGTGATCAAAGTACCTTGCTTGCCTCTCAGATATTTGGTGAGTACATGATTTACCAATGTAACATCCATTATCTGAATGTCTTCTTGCTTGAGCTTCACAAGCTTGAAGCACCTAGACTATTTAGTAAGCTGTGACAGGTATGTAGGTGATTATTACTGTACCTTGTCCAAATAATCCAAGCCATTGAAGCAAATGCAAGGAGTCCAAGGTGTTGTGTTACATGCTTCTTCATATCATCACTAATCCTGCACAAGCTTGATGCAGAGGCCATCCTGGTTAGCACTAGGCCAATAATGTGCAGTGCACTTTCTAATTCCAGACAAGCAGTTATTGACCAGGTAAGAATTTTGTCCATATATTCTTTCTTCATTGCTGACAAGTGCATGCAGTCACTTTGTGTTTGATGGATGCCATGACATCATCCACCTTGGCAGATGTTGCAGGATTCACTTCCCAGTGCCATTGTGCCTCATTATAGTGCCACTTCTTATGGTATGTGTCACTGTCACTTTTGGCAGGGTTAGTAAGGTGTGTGCTGTCCAAAGACAATGCGACTAAACTCACACGCTGTCCCACAGCTTCTTGAATGCCACATGCACACCTTCCACTGTGCTTCAACTTTGGTTCTCATGGAACCCTCTCCATGACAGGTATAAGGCAAGTGCCTTATCTGAGCAATAATTTGGTAGCTTCTCAAATGCATCTTTAAACACAGGGTTGTTATAGATATCTTCAACAATTCTAGCAGGGGTAGTTGAACTGCTATCAGTGTGGCTCTGCAGCCACTCATGTCCCCAACAGATGTGTCCTTCATAGGCCTTCCATGTTTTTTCTGCCTGCAGGTGAGCCTGTTTACCCACCTCCTTAATGCAGTGGACTGCTTCTAATGATGAGTTCTCAGAGGTGGGCATCTTCCTCTTGCTGGGAGACTTGGGGATGAGGGGTTTCTTGTTGAGAGAACTTTTCTGCCTTGCCATGTCAGTAGATGTAGTCTGGGTAGCCTAGAGGCAGTCAAGAGTGGTCCATAATTCAAACATTTTGCTAACATTTGAAATGCATTGATTGACCCCCAAACTCAAAAGACAAGCTACACTAATCATCTTTGGTAAGGTCTATTTTGACACAATCTACACAACCTTCTGTGCTGCCTAACTCTAAATCCTGCTGACCTGTAAGGTCCACTACTGTCTCCACTTTCTTAGATGTAATGATATCTGTCTCTTGCTTGGGATGGTTCAATCGCTGTAGATGGACATCAACAATGGTATTTGAGCATATTCAATCCATACCAAGAAGTTCTGGTGGCCCAGGGAAGTCCATGAAAGTGGAGGTGTAGCATAATCGACAAGACAAGCCAGGACTTCCATTGTGTGAACACATCAGGATGTGATGAGAGGTTTATCATCTGCAGCTTGATTGGATATACCAAAAGTTGTCACTGCATGGAGTGTCACATTCTGAACAGACACATTGTAAATGGTAAGTGGTTGAGCAGGTGTCAACTTTTGCTGTTCTGTGATGACATGAAGATCAGAAGGGGCATATTCAAACATAGTGTTTTGTGGTTGAGGAAGCTTCATAAAGAGTGTCAGGCCAGCTGCATATTAATAAGGATCCATACATACCTGACAGAGTGCTCAAACAATTGCTGTGGTCCAAACACTGCTCATTTTGTTGAGGACAGTCTCCACAGACCAAGAAAAGCATTGAGTACAAAATTGAGAGATTGCAGTCACATCAGGCTGATGTGACATCACCATGCCATCAAAGCGTGGTTGGTTGTGAGATCATGAAGTCACTGGCTCCAAGTAGCTTGCTATAATGGTTGGGTTTGGAAAATCTGTTGTTGCCTGAATGATATGAGTGAGGTTGTGATACTTGTGCTGCAAGATGCCAAGGGGGTCTGAGGTGAGGACATGGCACACCTCATTGTGCCAGTCGACACAAAATGTTGTCATGAATTCAACTAATTGAAGAGTAGTAAGAGCTTGCAGTAACATATCACCCAACTCATAGCAGGCCAGCTTCTGTGTGATATCATAACCACATCCTCAGATACTGTCCTGTTCAAGATTTATGTTAACAAATAACAAAAGAGTAAAATAAAAAACATACATCATAGTCGCCACCACTCATCAGCACAATGAGGAGTAAGCCACCTTGTGTAAGGTGGGCACCATGCTCTAAAGTGTCTTCCATGAACACTTCAATGACATCATAATGCTCGTGTTGCAGGGAGCTATTCATCTGTCAGCTCAGTTAACATTGAAAACTGATGACTTTGCTTACCTTCCAATAATGCATGGTGCACCAAATAGGAGTATATCACTATCATCTGAAAAGATGGCATCAATGATGCCAACAGCATTGAGCTTGGTGAGCTTGGCTTCAGCTTCACCTGGGGCCTAAAAGATGTCAGTACTTGCAGTCACCACAACAACTGACTTACTTCATGCCAGGTAAATCCAAAGGCAGAAAGTAATTCTTGAAAGCATTGCATAAGGAAGTGGGGTGCATTCTTGACCTGCTTTTCATGCTTGAGTTTTGACCTCTGAGGTCCATTGAAGACAAAATGGGCATGTAGTAACATTTGCAAGATTGTGACAAGTTGATAAAAAATGGTGCAGATCTTGGGGGATTCACTGGCACTGGTGTGGTTATATATGAAAACATTGCAGATGGCATGCATCCAGAGGCTGTATAGATCATTGTAAGTATGTAATCAACCTAATGATGGCTTGGATAGCTTACCTGGCATCAAATCCAATATGCATGAGCTGGGGTGTACCATTTGTATTGCATGGGTGAAAGCCCTCACTAATAACAAACTTGTCTAGCACACATTGACTTGCAGTGGGTGCAACAGCCTGGAAGTAGTTAGCTAAACAATTGGGTGTGGACATAATCAACTTACTGTCCACAATCCATTAATTCTCATAATGGTTGTGTTGAAGAGGCCTGAGGGGCTGCTGCACAAGCTAATACCACACTGATTTGTAATCAGGGGCTACATCAGTTTATCAATAAGGAACTCAATGCTGTGACAAAGATGAGCAGGAATGAGATAGTCATCAAAAGAGGCCAACCCCTGACATCTGTCTGTTTCAACCATCACAAGTCATTGGGGGGGAAGGTGAACTGCCAGATACCTGAATGGAAGGCATATCAGTGGAAATACCCTACTTGCTGATGACTTATCTTCATCAGACATGCACAGGAAGGCCCCTTGAGCAAGAACTGACCTCTATTCAGCATCCATGGGTTGTCCTTTGAGTAGATGCTGACAGAGGTGTCTTCCCACTCAATAGTAGTCAAGGACCTAGGTAAGCTCTGCTTGACATTCCAGAACACTGCTCTCCCAAGGCTTACATCAGGCTTGATAAACCTCATGCAACAGTCTTGAGGCCAGCAATGCTTGTTGTTATAACCAATGACATTGTTGTTGGTAGGATCAGGGTTGGCACTCCAGTATCCCTGAATGAGGTTGCGAGCTTCATCAGCAGTGAAATGGAAGAGAATGTGAAGTTGATCAACATAACAAGAGTACAGCCAGATGGGGTGACAAATCTCCATGATGGAATCATGATATTGCAAGAGGTTGTTGGGCATCTGTGGCAGGCCTGCCATTTCATTAGCTTGCTGGAGACCAGGGATGAGAAGATCAAGTATGAGACCATAATATTGGAAGACAAAGGCAGAGAATTGCAGACCACAAATAAGGCCTATGCATTAGTGTGCCATGTCCTTGTAGGTCAGGTCAATGTTGTTCTTTGCTGTAATATAATCTGCCAAATTGTAGTCCATGATCAAGTGGAGTAGATGGTTGAGAGGTGTCAGGTTGATCTTCTTGCAGACCTTGGAGAAGATGGTTTCCATTATGATGATGCATTCACCCTCACTGATCTCCCAGACATCAGTAAGATTGTTGATACTTTGACACCACTGTGGAAAGATAAGGTGAGTATATATTCCCCTGCATACACAACTAACCTTGTACATAAGAAGGGGAGGAGGTTTGGTGTCTGCAGGTTTTATCCATGCAGAGAAAAGACCTCATTTGTTGGCCTCAAAAAATAGGAATTGATCAAGGTGCTGGAAATAAAACATGAGCCATGTAAATAGAAAGTACAGATAAGCTGACTGCATCAGTGATTTTCTCTACCAGCATAGCACAGAATAAGTTTGTCATATGTGTCAAAGAACTTGATTCCAGCCTCCTTGAACACATGCTGGGTCAAAAGCAGCTGCTTGATATGTGACAAACTTATGTGTATGAGCTGAACTTGCAACCAAAGAAGGGGTGGAGACATACATTCATGGGGATTGTCATATGCTTGCTCAATGAGTACCAGTTCCTCATGTTGCAACTGGTTAAGGTGACCCTTCATCAAATATGCCTCTTTAAGTATTTTGAGAGCCAATACAATTAGTAGTAGAGACCTAAATAGTACATTAGCAAGGGCAAAATCAGAAATTATACAGTCCACTTACAGGTGAGACAACCTTATGACTGCATTGTTGACAGTCACACCACACTGAATGCATTCCTGGTTATAGTGAGCAATGCTGACCCACCAGCCCACCTTGTTCTTCACATACTGTAAGATGATGTTGTCAATGGCAGTGGGCATTCCTGGGACCTTCCATGGAATATTAGCCTTCCAGCACTGCCAGGCCTCTGAGAGATGTTGCAATATTGTCTTTGCCTTGTTTTGCTTGATCAACTCTGGCATCCTGTCCAAAATATTGTGCATGACAGCTGCATGGAATTTGAGATCATAGTGGGATTCAACACACTGCTTTGTGACCATCTTAGTGATACCCTCACTGTGGTCTGCTGGTTGGTGCAACCCTCAATAAATGCACAGAGCTCACATTGGACAATGAGCTGTAGTAGGTTGATAGCCCTGATGACTTTGTGGGTCAGCTGGTTGAAGACTAACCTTGTGCATGAGAGGGGGAGGGGGTTCAGCACCTGTGGGATTGATCCACACAGGGCAAAGACCTTGCTTATTGGCCTCAAAAAATAGTAATTGGTTGGGATACTGAAAACAAATCATGGGTGGTGTGAATACAAGGTAAAGAACAAATGAACTGACTGCATCAGTCTTCTCCACTGGTAGCATGGAATGAGTTCATAATAGGTGTCGAAGAACCCAATTCTGGCCTCCTTGAATGCATGCTGGGTCAAGAGCAGATGCTTGATTATAAGCTGAACTCAGTGCCAATGAAAGGATACTGACTTACATTTGTGGGGGTTGTCATGGGCTTGCTTGATGAGTGTGAGTTCCTCATCTTGCAACCAGTAGTTTGGTGTTGGATGATAAGCCATAGCAAGCCAATGGTCTTGATGACAATGAGCTGTAGTAGGTTGATGGTCTTGATGACAATGAGCTGTAGCAAGTTAGTGGCCTTGATGATTTTGTAGGTCTGTTAGTTGGCATGACTCTCAATAAATGCACAGAGCTAACTAGAGGTTTTAACTTATGACAATGACCTGTCAAAATGGTCAGAAAAGGGAATGAAAGCCCAACTTACAAGGATAGGATTGATGCAAATTTGTGGTGACTGCATAGGTTGCTGAAACATCTTGTATGACATGCTTGAAAGGTGTAAGTGCACTACATAGGCTATTATTGAAGGCAAGATTGACTTACTTGATGAGTGAAGGCTCTCTAGCCATCAGGAATGGGCAACAAGGAAAGTGTGAGTGGGAGGCAACAGTGGGGAGAGTGTAGGAGGTGATTACAATGAGGCATGCCTGCACCACAAGGCTTAATGACATACAACCCACACAGCTCAACTGGTTTGAGCAGTAAAGTCCTAGTAAGGGGAGTAAAGTGAGTAAAGTAGAGAAAAGCTAAAGATTTACAGAGAGATTTACAAGTAAACCAGTCCTGAGCTGTAAATTTGAGCTGTAAATCTTGAGCCAGTTGGATGCTTAGATGATGGGAGTGAAGGAGGGCTGAGAGCACCCAGGTGCACAGCATTTCATCACTTCACCCTCTTGGAATCACAAAAAAATTTCGCACCCTCCCAAGGACTCACCTGTTTGCCTAGCAGTCAGTCTTACTAGTAGTCATCACCTGCTGTACAATAGACAGATCATATTAATACACCCTTTTCATGCAAAATCCAATGGCTACATTGCTCATAAACCACTAAGTCAGTTTGCATGCACTGTAATATACCATTGTACCCACTGTTCTCTCTCCATCTCCCCTGCTGTCAGCATATGCACACTATTATGTGGTGCCATCACTCAAGTGGAACATTTAGCCTTTCAACATCATGGCACTTGTGTACTCCCTGCTGCTGACTTCCACTACAGAGCTGCCATCTGATCACTGGGTTCTAGCACTGAGACCCCACCCCAGGAATTTACAGCACCTGTTTGTAAAATTTTCCAGATAAACTGACTTAGTGTTTACCCAGGGTAATTCTCTAGTTAGGAGGTTTGAATGCTTGTTTCAACTGTTGAGTTAAAACTTTTACTATTTGTGGACCTAAGGGTCCAGTATATATATGCCTCAGACATGGTCTGTGCCAGTACATGAGTTTTTGTTCAACTCATGGGTTGAACTACATATGGTAAGTACAAGTTGCCATATAAGTGTCTCTTCAGTATTGTACTGAGTAAGCATAGAACATAATGGAACATCATGGAAACTATGATGTCAGACATCTGTCATAAGTGTCTAGAACACTTCCATATATGTGAAACACTGGTAATGTCCAATAGCTGGTCATGAAACCACATGCAGTGATAAACACATGCAAGTGTAAACATGTCAGTGTTGTTGCACATGACAAATCTCCTAGAGTGGATAGTTAGCACTTATTACATAAGACTGAGCACTAAACACTATTTGCTCAACAGTACAATATGAAATTTGTGAACTTGGATAGCACATCTGGGCCATGTGTCAGACAAATAGGTCAGGGCCCATGATATAGATCATTGGATTGATTGGGGCATCTTCAAAGGCTACCCTCAATTATATAAGTAGATACTAGTGAATGATATCTGTTGGTTAGGAGCTCACTTGAGGGTGATATAAGAGATAAAAGATAATATATTGAATGTACTTAGCACCCTTTATCTACCAGGCTTATATACATGTTGTAGCTATTTTACTAGAATAGTCTATACTATTCTTTTTCCTTGATGCCTGGTATCAACTCTGTGATACCAACACTCCCCTCAAGCCAAGGTCATACCCATCTCTGTGGGATGTCTCTTGTGTTTGTCTCTAGGTAGCACTTTAGTTAGTATATCAGCAGTTTGGTACTTATCTCTACAATGACACACTTCAATTCTCTTTTGGGTGATCTTCTCACATGTATAGTGGTGAGATATGTCAAAGTGCTTAGTTCTGGCATGGAACTGGGGATTGTATGCTAAAGCTCAAGCTCCTTCACTATCTGTCATGATTTTAATTGGCTCCTTTTGTCTGTACCCTAGCTCAGCATATAGTTTCCTTAACCATATGCATTCTCAAGTACATTTGGCCAATGTAGCATCTTCCACTTCTGTAGTAGATAGTGCAATTAAGGCTTGCTTCTTTGAGCCCCAAACAATGGCTCCCCCTTGAACCAGGAACACATAACTGCTTATGAAAGTGTGGTTCTCTGTGTTGGCAAAGCTGGCATCTACATACCCTGTAAATATGTATTTGGGTGGTAGTATTGCCCTTGTCTGCCCTATAGATTATTCCATAGTCCTTTGTGCCCTGTAGATACCTTAGTACCCTTTTGGCTGCAATCCAGTGTCTGAGGTCTGGATTTGAGGTGAATGAGGCTAGTCTATTTACAGAATAGGCAATGTCAGGCCATGTGGCAACCATGGCATACACCAGAGATCCAATCAAAGAAGCATACTTATTTTGGTCATATGACACTTCTTTTTCCTGATCTGGAAACATCTGAACCTTTGTGTCCACTGGTGTCTTTACACTGTTTGTGCCTTCAAGTCCCTGTGCCCATAGGACAGTTTCAATGTACTTAGTTTGTCCAATGAATAAAGTCCCTTTGGCATGGTCTCAAGTGATTTCTATTCCAAGAATTTTCTTGGGATCTCTGAGATCCATAACTTCAAACATAGATTGTAGTTGTGATTTCAATGATGTCATAATCCCCTGAGTTGACATGAAGAGGAGGAGATCATCTACCCATACAGTAATGATTTCTATTCCCTCCATGGTCCATTTGACATATGCACAGGGGTCTGACCACAGGTGCTTAAAGCCTGCATCTATTAATTGCCCATTAAGTTCTAAGTTCCATTCTCTCCCAGACTGCTTTAACCCATATAATGTTTTTATTAGGTGGCAAACATGTTGTGTACTGTCCTCAAAACCTTCAGGTTGCCTCATATACACTTCTTCTTTTAGTGTGCCATTTAGGTAAGCACCTTTGACATCCATTTGTTGGATTTCCCAGTCTTGAGACACTGCTAATGCTAATATTGCCTGGATTATTTCTAGTCTCACTACTGGTGAGAATGTGTCTGTATAGTCTATTCCTGGTATCTGTGAGTACCCTTTTGCTACTAAACACACTTTGTATTTTTCTAACTTTCCTTCTTTGCTGTATTTCCAAACCAGGACCCACTTATTGGAAACTGGTATCCTACCCTTTGGTAAGTTCATCAATTTCCATGTCCCCATTCAGTGTAGCTGATCTACTTCAGTTTTGACAGCTTTTTCCCACTCTGGCCATTCTGAGGATTCATGCACCTCCTTGAGTGTCTTTGGGTTATCTGGTGAGCTGACACTTTCATTTAGTGCCATGTATACTAACTCTGCTTGTTCTTCAGAGCTGTCTGCAGGTTCATCCTCATCAGGATCTTGGCTTAATTCTGGTGAGTCATCAGTCTCTGTTTCTGACAACTCTGGCATAGGATCATTCAGCACCTGGTAATTCTTTACTACCTTGGGTCTGCTGCTTTTCCTTGGCTGGTAAGTGTCTCCTTCATTTGTTTGTTTCCATTTATTGACACTGACTGTTCCTTTGCTAGACTCTTTGTTAGTTATGGTATCTGGCACATCACTAGGCCTCAACTCCCCCTCATGCAGAATGCTGTCTGGTGAGTTGTCTGTGCATTCTGTTGTACTGACCAGGTTGTTTAGGAAACAGAAATTGTGTGAGGTCTTGATAGACCTCATGTGTGTCATAGAACTTGACAGCACATGGTCCATCCAAAAACCCTACAAAGGTATGTTTTTCTGATTTAGCATCCAATTTGTTGATACTAACTCCTTCCTTCATTATCCAAACAGGACAGCCAAACTCCTCCAAGTGAGAGACATTGGGCCAGTGTCTGGTCCACTGTTCATTGAGAGTTGCTCCATCAAGAGCATGGGTGTGCAACTGGTTGCATACATATGCAGCATGGGCAATGGCCTCCAGCCACAGGAAATCAGGTAAGTTGTTTGTGATCCTCATTGCATGGGCTAACTCTCCTAAGGTTTGGTTGAAGCATTCAGAAACACCATTCTGTGCTGGAGAGTATGGGGCAGTGACTTGTAAGTCAATCCTGGTTTCTCTGCACCATGCTAACATTTCATTATTAACATATTCCTTTCCATTGTCAGCCCACACAACCTTTGTCTTGTGCCCTAGCTGGCACTTGAGATAGGTATGATATTCTTGCTTCCCCCTTATTAACCATGAACTGGATTTCACAGTACCAGGTTGCATCATCAATAAAGGAAATATACCAACACACACACCTGGTCAAGGCTTCCATCCTTGTGGGTCCCCACACATCTGTATGTACCATTTCCCCTGGATGTGTATTTCTTTTTTCTGATGTTAATGAAAATGGTATTCTAGATTGCTTAGCTTCAATACACATGGAACAATCTACAATCGGAGATGGCATTACAGTAAGTCCTTTGACTAACATATCATGTTGGAGGCATTGGAGTCCTTTAACTCCAATGTGTCCAAAGCACCAGTGCCAGTCTTCCCAGGTATGTGCCTGCACATGCATAGAGTATATATTCCATTTTGTAAATTAGCTATAGAAAATAGAATTTTATTTTTGTCATATAGTTTCACTTGTCCTCCCCCTGAGATGGAGAAGCTGCCATCTCTGTCTAGGTGTGTGAGTGAGATTAGATTATGTACAGCACTTGGAGTATATAGTACATCACATAAGGTAATGATGGAAGTCTTATTACCAACATGTGCCTGTAACTTGACAGTGCCAGTGCCATATGCTATTATGGCATGGTCCCCTATTCCTTGAATTGACTTCTGTAAAGGGGTCATATCCTTAAATAGTTTCTTATCATTTGCTAGGTGTACTGTACTTCCAGAGTCAGCCACCCATGTGTCAAATTCAACATGTTCATCTATTCCCTCATAGGATACATTGTATGAGCTATCATATGTACTTCTACTGTTGGATGTCCAGTTCCCATCTGTGAGCAGTGCTTGCTCATCCTCCTGTGTGTCATGTGAATTTAGTGTGTGGTCCAGTCTGGAGACAAAATTAGCCTGCCTGGACTTGGCTCATTTAGCTGGGCCCCCACCATTCTTCTTCCAGCAGTCATCCTTGGTGTGACCAGGTTTGTGGCAATAGCCACATTTGGGTTTCCCCTTATGATGACATTTGTCAGTAGTGTGGTTATCTCTACCACAAATACTACAAGTTGATTTAGTAGACTCCTTCCATTTGTTATTTACTTTCTGTTGAGTAAATAATGTTTGGTTTTGCAGAGTTCCTTGTCTATGCTTGAATTCATCTACTAATATTGCAGTGAGTTCTTCAATGGTGATGGATTCTACTCCTTTACTGGAAATCTGGCCTGCCATATATGATGTTGTAAATGTAGTCCAGGATTCCAGCATGTTAAGTAATAGGATATCTTTGAATTCATCATCAGGTATGGGTTTTCCCATGGCTGATAAGTCATTCCACATCCTTTTGAGTTTATTGATGTGGACTGGGACACTATCTCCCTCAGGACACTTAGCATTCAGTAGTTCTCTCTTTGCAATAAGAGCTGTTTGAATGCCTTATGTCTAATGAGCTAGCTTCAGGCTCTCCCAAATCTGAGCTGCTGTCTTGGCATGCATGACATGATCCATTTGCTGGTCATCTATATTTGTTAATATCAGGGTCTGTGCAATTAGATCTTCTTCTTCCCACACCACTAATTCAGTTTTGCTATTGGAGTCATCCTCTATTTCCTTTGGCTTTGGGCAAGTGCCCTCAGCATACTTAAAGACCTTGTGCAAGCATAGAAATTTTTGCATTCTAATTTTCCATGCATGCCAATTATTGTCTTTAAGTGTATCTACTTTGTAGGACAAGATCATGCTGAGATTTCTTACTCAAGTGCTTGCCCCTTTCATGTCATTGGTCATGGGATTGATGATTATGAAATCATCTGTCCCAGACATAGTTGTGGGATGGTAAGGTTAATTCTATTGATAGTAGGTAGATGTAGATAGTGAGCTCTTTGGTTACAGTGCAAAGGCAGGGCTCATAACCTGTTGGTTAGGAGCTCACTTGAGGGCAATATAAGAGATAAAAGATAATATATTGAATGTACTTAGCACCCTTTATCTACCAGGCTTATATACATGTTGTAGCTATTTTACTAGAATAGTCTATACTATTCTCTTTCCTTCTCGGGATGCCCAGTACTGACTCTGCAATACCAACAATATCTGTCAATCTTGCCAGCTATTGCCAGGTGAATCTCACATTGATGAATATGATAATACCAAGACATGATTGCACAAATGGCAGATCTCACCATGCATGTCCTCTCATATATACCCTTGTCATGTCAATTGCAATTATTCCATGTATTAGGGAGATTTTAATTCAGTTAAATCCTTGTAATCCTATGTCATATTATCTTGAAATCTCTGATGTCATTGTTTAAAAGTACATCAAAAGCCCATTTTCACATGGTGAGCTCCTGTGAGAAGTTACCTTTCCACCATTCAATATGTTCCTTTTCTAGGTTCTGCCAGTGGTAGTGCTGGGCTGTGATGTTGTCAATGAACTCAGCACTGAAATTGATGTTCCACATGAGCACAGAGTGGTCCAAGTTGAAAGAGAGATTAGGATTGTTATGCTTTCAACATAATGGTTTCCTTATCTCCTTTTCTATTGACAATTACTATGCATTATCTGACAGACACTTTGTGGACTTCAGTACATCTGTCCTTTCTCTTGTTTTACCATTACTACTGTATGGGAATCCACCCTTCACCAATTTTCTGGTGGATTACCCCTTTCCTTGATCATGTGATCACTGCACATCATGTCACATTGACTCATCCCTCTATTTTTGTACATCAATGGACATGTCATATTGTACACAGACTGACTTGTTCCTAGTACAATAACTAGGTGTACTATTAGCACAGCAGGCTTACACATACAGTTTCCATGTAGTATATAAGATGGATGATGGAAGATGGAATCCCCATCTTTTGTCTCCTTTGCAATTCATGTCCATCTACTTTATTGTACCCACTTGAGGACATTTGAGCCAGAGAGAACCTCTGAGTGAAGAGTTCTGCTGCCAGGAGGAAGTTATCAAACCGCTGAACCCTTATATTGTGGTCCAGGACCACTAGGGTTAGGGTTAGGACTTTAGGTGCCAGTTCTGAAGGTGTTCTAACTTCACAGTCATAACAGAAGACAAAAGATATTGTCAAATCCATTGACATCCTCCTACATCAACAACCTCTGGTGCCACCAAGCATCAGTCAACCTTCTGTTGTCTTGAATGACATGTCAAGCCCCTATACTGGCTTAAGGTGTAGTTAACCACTTCAATTTCACAAACCCCCTAGTGCTACCTACTTGCATGGGTAGTACCTGCTAGTTAACTCTTACTAGCCCAACATGGTTAGGAAGTATTACATCAGGTCAAGCTCTTCCTCCAGAAAGTTTCAACCCCCTGTTCCCAAGCAAACAAGTCACCTGTCCAAAGGTTTTGGTCTAGGACTCTCCACTCCACTGCCTCTGGTCTCAACTGAGATTGAGGACAACTCTACCTCTGAAACCAAACAACACATACCAGGAGTTTTCATTGCTGGTACCTCATCCTCTATTTGTATTGATGTTGATCCACCATCAGAAGGACTGAGCTTCTCTGCTTACCAAGAGCTGAAGGAACCTGATTCAGATAACGATTCACTTGAAATGCCTACTGTTGATCTGTTATTGCATTTGATAATCTCTGATATTCCCATCCTGGATATTAAGCAATGTGCTATGGCTGACCAATTAGCAGAAGCCCTTGGAGGAGCTTTGATCCAGGATCCTTTTATGGGTCAAAGGCCTTCACCAGCCGAAATCATTTACTGGTACAGAACCCAGGTGTCCACAACTGCCAAAAAGGGTAAAGGCCATGCTCAAGGACCAGGAGATAGTGGTCATGACTCTAAGAGCGATGGTAAGGCCAAGGGCAGAGAGTTAGGACTAAACAAACTGGCCATATTTGATGGCAACCATCAGGCATACTCTGGATGGATAGTCTCCATGAAAGTCTATCTAGGTATGAACGCACATATATACAACACTGATGAAAAGAGGTTTGGTTTTATCCTTTCCTTTATGGACAAAGGCTCAGCCTTGTCATTCAAACAGTCATACATAACCAATGCAACCACTGAGGAAAACGGAGTCCACTTCTATGACACCCTCAAGGAGTTTGAAAAGAAGTTGGAGGATTGTTTCCAGATCAGCGATGTCAAGGTGATAATGCTTATCATGCTATCATCAATACAACAAAGAAAGCATTCTCTCGACGAGTACATTACTAACTTCGAGAATTTGCTAGCGCAAGCTGGCCTGCTAGAAGATGATACAGCAGCTGCAACCTTCTTTGGAAAAGAGTTACACCCATCAATCAGCCAAAGAATATTAACCTTAGGATTGATCCCATCAACGGTGTCAGAATGGAAAGAAGCTGTGACACATGTTCAAGCCTCAATGGCTACAATGTGGATGTATGAAAATAAAGCTTCTGACTCTGACAAGAACTTCCTATGGAAGAATGAAGGCTACAATGCTAAGCCTAACAACTATCACCAAAGAAGGGAAAGAGATCCCAATGCTATGGATGTCAACTCCACAACCAAAGACAGCAAGCAGAACAACAACAATTACAGGCAGAGAAAAACCCGACTCTGCTACAACTGCAATGGTGAAGGGCACTTCACAAAAGATTGCCTGAAGCCAAAACAACAACCCAAAAGTAGGAGTGCATGGATAGAGGAATTAAGGCAGGAGATAACGTGTCTAGAAAGCAAGGATGCACCTCCTTCTTCTTCTGGTGTGTCCTCTAAGGATTTTTAAAGAGGCAAGCTTCTGTCATGGCTCAAGCCCCTGCTACTGAACAAAATTGTACACTAAGAATAGGAATTGTTGAACATGATGTGTTAATGACATACAAATATGAACAAGATTTATGCATTACTTTGATCAATGGATCGGCCTACTTAGTGGAATGTGGCAACTCCCCAATCAAAACCTTAATTGACTCTGGAGTGGAAATGAATATTATCAATCACAGAACAATTGAAAAAGAAAACATACCAACAAGAAAGATCGATAAAGCATGGAACCTGCAAAGCATAACAGGAAAATCAAATCAAATGATTGAAAAAGTCGCAAGCTTCATGGTAAGGATATGGGGTAAGGAAGTGCAGATCAGAGCCTATGTGGCCATCATGGGTAATGGCAAAGGCCTCCTTCTCAGAATGTCTTGGCTAAAAGAGTTTAACCCAATCATTAACTGGCAGACTAGGAAACTGATCTCGTGGGGACAACAAAACCCTGAACTGCCCAAAATAGACTGAACCTCAATCTCAACCAAGATAGAAGTGGCTACCAAAAAGGTGGAGGTCACCCTTCCAAAAGAATACGAAGAATACACAGAGGTTTTCTCTGAAAAAGAAGTTCCCCTCCTGGAACATCAGCCCTTCCTGGTCCACGAAATAAAATTAAAGGAAGATTTTGTGCCAAAGAAAGGAAAAATCTACAAACTAACTCCAGAACAACTAACGGAACTGGATAAGTTTTTAGATGAAAATTTAATATGTGGAAAAATCCAACTGTCAAAATCTCCACAGGCCACACCTATTTTCTTCATTGGAAAGAAAGACAGAAAACAATGACTAATCCAAGATTATCAGTACCTGAATAAACACATGGTATTAGACTCATACCCACTACCAGATATCAAAGAATTCCTGGATGAATTAGCTGGTTCCAAGTATTTTGCCAAGTTCAACATCTAGTGGGGTTTCACAAACATATGTATCAAAGAAGGTGATGAGTGGAAAGGTGCTTTTGTTACTCCAAGAGGGCTCTTTGAGCCTCTGGTAATGTTTTTTGGCCAGACAAACTCACCACCCACCTTCCAGAGGTACATGAATACCAAGTTCAGAACCATGATCCACAGAAGATGAAGTGTCATCTTCATGGATGACACAACTATTCACACAAAAACAAAAGAAGAATTGAGAACCCAAGTCCATGAATTCCTTGAAATAGCAAAGAAGGAGAATTTACAACTCAAAATCTCAAAGTGTACTTTTGAAACAGAGGAACTAGATTTCCTCAGGTACATCATTAAAGAAGGTTCTTATGAACCTTCCCCAGTAAAAATTAAAGCTATTAGTGAATGGAAGGTCCCTACTTCGCTAAAAGAATTAAGAAGCTTTTTAGGTTTCTGTAACTTTTACAGAATGTTCATACAAGGCTTCTTGCAGATCACCCGACCTCTCCACAATCTAAGCAAGGATGTCCCATACATGTGGGGCACTGAACAGCAAAAGGCCTTCAAAACCCTAAAAAGGCAACTCACTTCAGAACCAGTTTTATGGCTACCAGACTTTAAAAGACTGTTTGTAGTTCACATGGATGCTTCAAGATTAGGAACTGGGGCAGTCCTCAGTCAAGAGGGACTGGATCAAAAATTACACCCATGTGCATACTTATCCCAATCTTTGACTGGAGCAGAACAAAATTACCAAGTCTACAACTTGGAATTATTAGCAGTAATACACACTTTCAAGGAGTGGCAGACATACCTGCTGGTGCCCATAGTGCCTATGGTGGTGTACACTGACCACCAAAACATGACTTACTTCAGAGAACCACAATGCCTGACCCTGCATCAATCACATTGGCAAGCAACGCTGCAAGCTTTCCCCCTGCAGCTTGTCTATATCAAGGGCAAGGTCAATGTCCTGCCTGATACCCTTTCCAGGATGGTGAATTTTGAAGCTGACAATCAACCTCCAATGATGCTTCTGCTGGAATCCTTATGGTTCATGGCTGAGGGGGGGGTGAGAATCCCAAATCCACATGTCTCATGCTGCTTCAGTGACAAATCACCAATGAATCATAAAAATCCTGACACCCCACAAGTTCCTCCGAGACTGGTGACAGACAGGCACCCATCTGAGGAATCCCCAAAGACTGCTGTCACCCACAAAAAGGTCTTCATGCTCTCCAAGGAACTGATGAGTAGAATATGGAACGACATGGAACATCTACAGATAAAAGATCTAGAACAAAGAAACAACAAAAAAAGGAAAAATATACATAAACAAAGAACAAAGAAAAGAAGTGTTGAAGGAATATCACAACATATGACCAGCAGGACACCCAGGAGTAAAAGCAATGATGAAGAAAATGACACAACACATGTATTGGCCTAAAATGCATGCAGATATTCATGAGTATGTCAGAGGCTGCACTCTCTGTCAGGCAAACAAAGTGAACATTCACTCAACAATGCCACCAATAACCCCACACAATGTGTCACAATCCCCTTTCCCCTTCAAACAAATCTCAGTAGATCTGGTAATGGATCTCCCTGACTCACATGGCAATGACACCATTTTGACTATTGTTGACCAAGGGTTGACAAAGGTGGTAATCTTCTTACTGACAAACAAAACTGTAGACTCCATGGGAATCACTAACCTTTTCCATACCCATGTTTACCCCAGATTCGGAGTTCCAGAAGCAGTAATCTCCAATAGAGGTCTGCAGTTCATTTTGGCTTTCACCTGAGATCTCTATGCAGCCATTGGGATCGAAATGAAGGCCACCACTGCATATCAACCACAGTCCAATGGAGAAGCCAAAAGGGTAAACCAGGAAGTCGGTACTTTCCTCAAAATGTATGCCAGAAAGGACCCCAACAATTGGTCTTGGTACCTTGTGGATGCAGAGTTTATTCACAACTCCCAGATCCATTTGACTCATGGGCAAACCCCGTACTATCTACTCTACAGATACAAACCAGCCCCCTATCCCACAAATCTGGTAGAGCACACCCCCCTATCAGAAGAGCAATTGGAAAAACTCACAGCCACTCATGACACAGTGATCATCATGCACAAAAACATGCAGGAGGTGATGATCAAAAGACACAGAAGATGAGGGTACTCGGAATTCAAAGTCAGAGATAAGGTTTGGCTGGAAGTGACCAATCTACATTTGGATGTCCCATCAAAGAAGCTCGCACCAAGAAGGTACAGACCATTTGAAATTACTGAGAAGGTCACTCCAGTAAACTACCAATTGGAGCTTCCAAGAGCATGGCACATCCATGACATTTTCCATGCCAGCAAACTGACTCCGTATATTGTCACCCCTATCAATGAGAATACCCCTGTCCTGGTGCCACCCCAAGTCATTGATGGTCACAATGAGTGGGAAGTCAAGAAAGTTCTAAAGCACAAAATGGTCTGCTGGAAAAGGAAGTATCTGGTAAAGTGGCAAGGGTATCCTGACTCGGAAAATACCTGGGAGCCAGCTGAAAACCTTATAAATGCCCCCCAGCTTTTGATGGAGTACCAAACCACCCACCACTTGCCTCTCTCCTACCCCAACATGACCACTGCTTTGTAAATGTCTTCCAGCTACAACACCCCAGACAACTGCCACAAAGATGTCTACCAGGGGCTTCTCTTTGACCTACCCACCGATGACCTCACTGATCCCTATCTCACAGCACCCTTACCCCATGTACACTCCCCCAGGAGGGGCTGCAACCAACCCATTCATGACTCCCAAACACCTCAGGCCCACGCAGCTCCCCCAGTCACCTCTGCCCACCCACCTCAGGCAGGATCAACTAGGCAGCATGAAGAACAGGTCATACCCCCTCTCCCCCCTGTTATCACCTTCACCACCCCTCACAATCCCACCCTGTATTATCACACAAGCTCTGATGAGGTATCCCCCTATGATGCCTTTCCCACTTGTTTCCCCACGCAGCCAGATAAACCAACCATCAACCAGTTCATCAGCTATGTGTGGGTGCTTAATAACTTTGAGTCATGAGACTCTCTCAGATGGCAAGCACCAGCAGAGCATGAGTGTCTATGGATGCTGTCCCAGGTCTTCTGGGACACAGAACAAATCACAAGGCAGGTAAGCAAAACCATTATAGCAGAGCTCACTAATCTACCCATGAGTGACAGAGAAGCTAAGGTGACAGGAGAAGATGTATTGAGAGCAATGGAGGATCAGAGAGGACTGAACAGAATAGTGCACAATCTTTTTGGTCCTGCCCTACTAATAACATTTGATTCCTTTCTCAAGCAACAGAGAGGAAGAACCCTGGCTATTCCCAATGGTCATCCCACACTACCATGCCCTCTTATGCCAACTCTTCGCTGTGCAAGATGCCCAACATGCCAAAAGCAAGCCCACCTGGGATGAAGTTGCCCACCCCCAGTGGTGGATGACTCAGCAGATGGATCAAGTGATCTGGGCCCTCGAGTCTAATCCACATGCCCCAGTCTTGTACCCAGCACTGCTAGGCCCTCCACCACCACAGTCACTTGTGAGACCGCTGCTGCTACCACCTCTTGACCCCCTTTAGCTGACATCATGCCCATCCCATCAGAGCTGGCCAGCAACCTCACATTTGTCTGGACTGCCTCAGTAATGACAGACACTATAACAGCCTGCACCAGAGATAAGCAGTCTGACTGGAGCCACTTCTTCATGGCTATCAAGATGGACACCATGAACCAGTGGCTCTATAATGCCATAGCCACCATAGCCCCCATTCTGGACCTAGCCTTCACCCTGGTCCCCATCATCCCAGACATCCAGTACTACCTCTTGGGCAAAAAGGAGGTCCCAGCCTTGCATCTGCTGTACAGCTATCAGTGCTTCAAGTGCAACCGCTTCAGGCATTGGAAGTGGGACCACAACAAGGGTAGGCCTTACTGGGAGCCAGGCATGCCATTCACTGGGCAATGTGGTGAACAAGGCACTTGAGCATAAAGGGGGGGTGATGTTATGCTTTCAACATAATGGTTTCCTTATCT
The DNA here is from genome assembly GCA_029372045.1 of Scleroderma citrinum. Classification (NCBI taxonomy): domain Eukaryota; kingdom Fungi; phylum Basidiomycota; class Agaricomycetes; order Boletales; family Sclerodermataceae; genus Scleroderma; species Scleroderma citrinum. The sequence continues at coordinate 900,929 of JARFMN010000014.1, forward strand.
CCTTTTCTATTGACAATTACTATGCATTATCCAACAGACACTTTGTGGACTTCAGTACATCAGTCCTTTCTCTTGTTTTACCATTACTACTATACAGGAATCCACCCTTCACCAATTTTCCAGTGGATTACCCCTTTCCTTGATCACATGATCACCATGTGTCATGTTGCATTGACTCATCCCTCTATTTTCATACATCAATGGATGTGTCATATTGTACACAGACTGACTCATTCCTAGTACAATAACTAGGTGTACTATTAGTGCAGCAGGCTTATGCATACAGTTTTCATGTAGTATATAAGATGGATGATGGAAGATGGAATCCCCATCTTTCGTCTCCTTTGCAATTCACGTCCATCTACTCTATTGTACCCACTTGAGGACATTCAAGCCAGAGAGGACCTCTGAGTGAAGAGTTCTGCCACCAGGAGGAAGTTATCAAACCGCTGAACCCTTATATTGTGGTCCAGGACCACTAGAGTTAGGGTTAGGACTTTAGGTGCCAGTTCTGAAGGTGTTCTGACTTCACAGTTGTAACAAGGATTGATGCACCAGTCCTTGACTGCATGTGATTCAACTGTGATGTGGTTGGTAAATGTGAGGTCAAGTACAGATTCATGATTTCCAGTGTGGCAGGTATGTGTGGACACCTTTAGTATTGTGTAGTGAGAGGGTGTTCTCTATGTCAGAATATTTAGTTACTATGTGTCAAACTCACAAGACACCTTTGATTGACAGTAATTACATTTTGATATATTGGATTCTACCTACAGATAAATAGTTTGTAGTTTTTACCTGTACTAGCATCACATTTGGACCTGGTTTGCACCCATCCATCCATTGTGGTCACTCAATCACCCCAACCCATGAATTCTAACACTCTAGGGCCCAGTCAGCCAGCTGCTGGGCTTATGAGGATGGGTTGTTGTCACTGGCTGACCAGAGGGGGTGGTGTAGATTCCAGTCACCAGTGACAATGACTGGTACTCCTATGGGTATTGGGATCTGTGTGATTCTGTCTAGAGTCCAGTTGGTGGGGTTGTGCGAGGAGTGTTGGTTGTACACATTGAAGATGAATGTGGGTGGGTGTGGGGGTTGGTCAACCTGTAGGATCTGCAGGTCCAGGTCACTCACCAAGTCCTGGTGAAGGGTGATTGTGAAGTTGTTTCATTGTCAGGTGTAGGCCATAACCCATGGGGTTACATCATTGGCTATAGGTTGTAGAGGGAGGATCAGCATCCAGCCTGGACCTGCCACTGGTCCCCATTGGTTGTTGCTGATACAATCAAACCATGGTTTGGTAATAAGTAGAATGTTGAAGTCATGGGTGGTGGAGTTCAGAAGTGCATGACAGACAATGTTCCTCCTGTTGGTGTTGAGCTGTAGTATGCAGATGGAGCAGGTGTGGGTGTGATTCATTGAGGTAGGGGGAGTGAGGCAGTAGGTTGAGTAGCATTAGGAGGGTCTGTGGGTTGTATGGTGGGTGTGTTCCATTTGCCCACTGTCATGTTCTGTGTGCTGCCTTTGGCCATGGTGTAGTGAGGGCATGTAGAACTGTTGGCTGGGTGGCTGCCTTCACAGTTTGCACATTTTATGGGGCAGTGGTGGCATTCTTTCTGCACTCTGGCAGTCAGTGGGCAGTTGGGGCATGTGTGTGTATCCTTAGTATGTGGGCTGGCACAGACACAGCATACTTCTCTTTCATTGCATTGAGATGTGAAGTGGTCAAAGCCCCAGCATTTTGTGCACTGGCAGACTGGTTTTGTGTCTTGGAAATGGGTTAGTGAAGTGTACTTTCCAAACATGAAGAGCCCACTGACATGGTGTATTAAGTAGTCAACTTCTTCCTGTAATGAAACAGTTAGTATCACAGATGAGTGCATTTTGGTACTCAGTGTCTCCAGATGGGCTATCCAGCAGGGATGTTTGAGGAAGGTTACATTGGCCATGCAGGGGTTGTTTGCTTTGAGTTCCATCATGATGGATGCAGTGTCTTGTCCTTGAAAGTGAAGGCCATCCATTTCATCATCAATGTCACTTTTGCCTGTGTCCACACCATTGAGAAGTACCTGGTTCCATTCTTTGTCAGGGATGGCCTTATAGGTGGAGTTGTCTGCAATGATTGGGCCCAGTGGGTGGTAGAATGGGAGGAGGTCATCTGTGGTAAATTGGGGGTTAGTGATGACTATACAGTTACCTTTGTTATTCCATTTGACCCTGATTGTCCTGACATCCATTTCTGGGTGTAGTGCTGTATTGATTGCATCCACCATGTGTTTTCCCATGAGGCATGCTCCTGGTACAGGAGGGTTGTTGATCTGGAGGATGAGGCAGGATGGGTGGTGGTGAGACATCAGGTTGTTGAGCTTTTTGTCAGCTACCTCTGCTGACTGTTGTCCAGTGGGCTTGACAGGTTTGGTATTCTTCCAGGTGGGCCTGATGAGAGGCCCAGTGGCCAGGGAGGTTGTGGGGCCTGGTGTGGGGGTGGAGGTGTGTGGGGTCATCCATGTTGGGGTTCCTCAGGTTTCATTTTGGGTCTCTTTGAGTTCTGCAATGTCCTTGACCAGGCATTCTAGGATAGAGGCTATGTTATGAGTGTTACATAGTGTGTGAGTTAGTTTGTTTGCCCTTGACATAGGTGTTGATCCTGTCAAGGATGGACAGGGCTTCTTCTGGGATGTTGTCATGGATGGAGATTTCACAGAGGTGGTCCCATGCTTTCCTTAGCATGTGTATGAGGAGGCCCTTGCTGTTTAGGTATGGGTTTTCCCTTGGGGACAGAGGTTCCATTTGTTCTTGATCAGGGATTGCCATAATGGTGTCTTCATTGGGTTTGTGCATTGGTGATGATGTCCCAGAGGAGTGGGGTGTGACAGGGGGTGGTTGGCAGCTGGGGCATTTGGAGGTGTGGATGGCTGTGGGAGTGGTGCTGGGTGAGTCTTGAGCAGCATGTTTGTTGAGCCAGGGTGGGGTGGTAACATTGATGAACAGATCTGGGTTCACACCAGGATCTACCATATCCCCCCTGGATTATCAGTTGGTTTCACTGGGGGTCTATTCAGCCATGCGGCCTGATTGAAAGGGATGTTGTTCCCATTATTATTCGCTGCATCTCTCCCTCCTCGCGGGTTTGCCATGGTTGGTTACCGTGGGAAATTCTCGGGATGGTGGGAGTAAGAGTAGAAAAAGTCAGCACATCAGCATTGTAAACCCCTCCATTCTATAACACTATCACTATGTACCAATGCCGTCCACGACCACGACGACCACGGCTACCGTTACCACCAACGTCGACCACGACCACGACCATCAACGCTGACAACGATCAACATGACGGCGACTACATGACACCACGAACATCGACCATCACCACAACTACCAACATCACGACAGGCCACGACTACCATCACCACGACGACTAACCACTAATGCTGATGACGACGATGACTGTCCTGCTAACGCCAATTACTACGAACACGACAATGATCACGACCACTACAACTACCGTTGACGCCCACGACCTCACCACCACCAACGCCGACAACGATGATCCCACTACCGCCAACGCTGATAACGACAATGTTGACCCCAGCCAAGGCCAATTACCATATTTCTTAACAGGATGCCTGTAAGTCATCCACGCTCAATCAGTTGTCCCACGGGTCTCATGCAAGTCGTCGATATCGCAATCATATCATGGACTCGTTCGCACTTACTGGAGACGCGTCGTAATGTAGCGAAGGAGGCGAATTGTATATGGCGGGTTGATGTCCCTTGCATCCACCGCTACTGCTGTCGACATATGGTAATTCTACTACAGGATAGGTAAAACGGACGGAAAACAGATCTACATACTGCTATTGGGATCGTAGCGGCGCCAAGGGCACCATTCCCCCACTCCAAAAATATTACGTCCATTGCCTGCAATGCCAATAATCATTCCGTCATAAAAGATGAAAGGGGGCAACGATGACACGGTAGCTGATGATTGTCCAAGGCAGAAGCCAACCAGTTGCAGAAATTCAGTGAATTCTCAAAAATTGATGGGTGCAAATGTGGAAGTATAAAGGATCATAATGAGGATAATCATCAATGGCATGGGGTGTATCGACAGGAGGACACATATCCTCCAAAACACGCGCGGCACAGCAGGGTGCCTTCTCGATGAAAGGCCTAAAGAAGAGTCAATATGACATACAAAACATCATTACAAAACCGTACATTTGTAGCAGAAGCGGAGCAGTACCTAGAATACACACTAGCGGGAGCCAAGAAAACCAGGACTATAGCACACGTACCGTAATACCATAAACTACGAAGTGGACAAACTGTAAAAACATAAATGAGAGAAAATAGTACAAACAACATACAGGAAATGAAACAATGACATGCAGTAAGTAAAACCTGAAGTAAAATACAACATTAATATCACACATTATACTATGTTACAACGTACCAATGTTGATGATGACTGTTGCGTGACTGATGCCGGGAATGGAATTTCAGGTTCGACCAGCGCAACAAGCCACCTGTGATTAATAATCAATCAACTGTACAGTTAAGACACTACAAATGGAAGAGTTTTCACATTCCCACGCAACTGGTCCATTTGTAGAGCGCGGGTCATTTCTGGCAGATAAAACCCTCCCCCACTATCATGGAAGTCGGGGATTGCATCCACAATTTTACTAATTGTGATCCTTCCAGTAGTACGCATTCCCAAGACAAAACGAATGACTGTGACAATGCAAGTGGTAGAGGAAAGGTTAGGACCTTGTTGAAAATAGGAACGCTTGTGCTGTCGGCTACTATTTTGTCCAACTGTAATCGCACCCGTCAAAACCGTTGGATTGATTGACGCCCGATAGTTATCCAACACGTGTGATCCTTTGTCCTTGCGTCGTTCGCCAGTTCTCTACCATTTTCGTACGCATCTAACCCTTTGTCCTCCGGCTAAAGAAAACCAACTTCCAAGCACCTTTCTTTAGTTTTTGGTGGACACCACTTTGTTTAGAGCAGGTATGGGTCCTATTCCACTACCGTCTAATACTGATACGCATGGACCCGCGAAGGATGCGCCTGATCAACGTAGAAGCCTTTACCGAGAGAGAAGAATTGATCAGAAAGGGGAAGCCAGTGAACCGTCGAACCAAGGTCCTTGAGTTCCATGATGATGAAGCGACAGTCTATGCAATTTTATCCCATCGATGGACTGATCAAGAAGTCGACTATGATGAGATGGTCCAGTTCGCGAAGATGGAGGTAGAGGAGAGAGATGAAATTCGCGAGCGGCCTGGCTACCGAAAAATCCTCGCTAGCTGTGAGCAGGCCAAGAGGGACGGACACAAGTGGTTGTGGGTGGATACTTGCTGCATAGATAAGCACAGCAGTGCAGAACTGTCCGAGGCGATCAATTCCATGTACCGGTGGTATGAACACTCCCGCGTATGCTATGCGTATCTCTATGACGTTGTCGACTCGTCTTTTCCCGACGAGTTGGATAAGACGAGGTATCCAAAATCCAATGGCTGGCCAGAGTGGTTCTCGCGTGGGTGGACCCTCCAGGAGATGATAGCTCCGAGCGATGTCGAATTCTTCAACAAGGATTGGCAGCGCATAGGCAACAAAAGGATACTTGCACGTATCTTATCACGGATCACTGGAGTCCCAGACCATATACTGAAGCATGGAATTTCCTCCTACCGTCCTTGCGTCGCTCAAATTATGTCGTGGGCTGCTGATCGGACGACCACTCGAGTGGAGGACAGAGCCTATTCATTGTTGGGACTGCTGGATGTGAATATCCCGATGTTGTATGGAGAGGGGAAGAAAGCATTCCAGCGTCTACAGCTAGAGGTCATCCGTGTGTCGAACGACCAGAGCATCTTTGCATGGGGAACAAGTCTCCTTGGACAAGAGCGCATTGGCAGTATCCTTGCTGACGACCCAAGATTCTTCAAGGACTGTAGTCATATGGAGCTCATAGATCACAACAAATTCATCAAATATTGCAAAGATCGCATCCCAGCACATAAACCGATCGACACAGAACACTTTGGAGCATTCCCTGTCACCAATCGCGGCATCCAAATTTGGATGTTCCTCCGTCCGTCTGATGACTCTGACTTAGTCTTCGAAGCCTGGCTGCCATGTCGTCTTGATCCATCCCTGCCACCTGTGTCAATTAAATTGGCATTGTGGAACTCCAGTTACTACAGGTACCGTATGTCATTATATTCTGTAGAGCAGACTCTACAGTTTCGTCAAGTCTACCTCAGATATCAAGACACGCCGCATTCCGACCTCATATTCGAAATCGATGACAGTGCAATCACCCGGAATGGTTTCACCTACTGCGGCGGGTACCCCGAGGGAATGACAGGAAATAGACTCACGCTAACTAGCACTGATCCTCTTTGCATCAAAGTTTATTCTCATACTCAAACTCACACTCTCTTTGCAGTGGGCTTTGGACAATGCTTTGGACAGCATTGGATACACTCCATCTACAAGAATTCTGCCAGTGAACATTCATGGGAGAACTATTCCATATCCGAATATGATAAAATGTTGGTCGGAGGGCCAAGGCATGCCCGGTCTATGGCTGAGGTGTACTCTCGAGATGCATGCTATGGTCGTCTCTGGGCCAGGCATACGCTTCTTCCTGGATCAACTTGGACCGTGCAGACTTCCTACACCATGTCGGAGAGATCACAGAACTGTGAAGTTAAGATTGATGCATTCCAGTATCCCTATAAAGGACCAGATAATTGGAGGGGCTTCGATATTGGGGTGAGTGGATTCTTCCTTGCGCATATGCTTCATCTCATTGGCACATTGTTAGTGGACCAACGGTCCCAACCGTGACATACAGGGACTCATGATCCCCCATAGATCGAGAAACAAGTTCCAGAATAGCTACGTGCTGCTTGTAGATGGGATCTCTATGGAATGGTCGCTAGCACCGAGAGGGATAAAGGTGGGTGTGTATACCTTTCGGACTCTGATTCAACTCTTACAGGGACAGCTGGGGGATTATGGTGGCTTGACGGATTCTGAAGACTTTCTTTGCGAAGGCAATATATTTACGGACCTCAGGTCCCTTGCTTCGCAGACGGTCGTCGCCCCTAGGCAGCACAGAGTAGACCAAATGGATGAGTACAATATGAATAGCGACTATGTGGAAGCGCACAACACCAATTTTTTAGGTGTTCCTGTCGTTCTATACCAACCACATGCATTGTCACTTCCAATTAACCACGATGTTAACACATTGTTGGCGTCCCTCTCTACTCATCTCACCAATGAATATCTCGTCACAAGGGTCATACAATGTGCCAATGTGCCTCCCAGCCAGTCATCCACGCTGTCAAGCCGCCGTGTGAAATCATATATTTGTGGGTCCACGTGCACCCAACTATTTCACACCTTTGGTCAACGTCTGATTGTTGAATTAGCTCCTAAGGTCAACCCAACGACGCCTTTGTGCATTTTTTCAAAGCCATTTATTTGGCACCTAGCTGAAGGCGCTGGTTCTGCGCGACACGAATGGTCAATCGGTGGCCTCGTCTTCACATCAGGGAGAGAAGATGAAGCAATGGAAATAGAAGACGAAGGATGAGGATTAAGCAGTATGTCAACGAGGTTGAACTCGATGGCTGCAAAACGCGAGTTTTTCGGTCGGTTATTCTCCAATCGAGTAGTGGGTCCGTTTTTCCGTCTCTATATTCCTTCATGTATATCATATCCACCGGAGTCCCTGAGGTAGGAAGATAATAAGTCGTTCTTCCCAAAATGATCTTACCGAACCGGTCATTGAGGAAAGGAAATGACCAGTACCCACAACAATGGCCTCAAGCTACTCGTGCTGGGCATTGTCTTCATGCTGCGTTCGTCAGCACCAGTCAAGCATGTCTCACCATGGCTGAAGAATTGACGGGGCGTCCTCAACCGTCCCTCGCGCCATTCATCATTTATTCCAATTCCCGCCTGCTCTTTCCTTCGTGCCGACTGTGTTCACACCTATGGTTGCACCATACATGTGTTCGATCGTTGAGAAACGTGGTGCTTCTGGTGTCTCGCATGAAGTTCTTAGTAAGTTAGTAAGTTATATAGTAATATTATACATCATTGTAAGACTCCAAGGGGATATGACAAGCTCAGATCGAAAGTCAGGGGTTGTCAAATGGGTGGACAGATGCAAACCAGGGTAGTGTACTGTAGTCGATCATAACGAACCCTTGGTCTAAAGGGAATATGCAACAGGAGCGCAGACACATTCGTTATCGCAGCTGCCTAAGCGCCTCCTTGACAGTGCTTCGCTCTCCCAAGAGAGCGAGTATTTGCCACCGTTGATCTCGCACCTCCCTGTCTTTGAGAAGAACGATATCCTCATCATCCATGTCGTTATCACCAACTGCCAGCTTCATGGCTGCTGCAGATCTATTCGGTAGAACGGCAGGCGAGAGGGTGAATAAGGTATCAAAGGATGATGCTGTAAGCACACGATTGTTCGAACGCGGTGCGGAGGGGTTGATGGATGCTATCGCATACGACGTCGACGTCGACGAGAGGGCCTGTTTTATGAGTTGTTTAAGTTTGGCCTTTTGGTCGTGTGAGGCAGTGATAGTACACGAGGTAGCGTTTCGCACGTACCTCCACGGCAAGTATCATTAAGGAGGACACAGCGCGAGTGGGTGGGTTTAGGTTATGTTGAGCAGATATGAGATTGATGCGATCTGATATATGCGGTTGTGTCAGGGATCTCGATACGGATGCAAGATGGAGCGGCATTCTGCTTCCTGAGGGATCTGCACAGGATGAACATCGTGGCATGCACGACAGCACGGAGAATAAACGCACCACCCCGTTCTGGTAGCAGAACCACTCCTCTGTCAGCTGAGATTTCATCGCGCGGACGCGGACGCTCGACTCCGGTAGACTGCAGGTTCCGAATGCGCTCGCGTTCTCGCTGGCCAAGGGAGACAGTCCACCGCTTCAGCCTGGTCGATCTGAGTGTTCCGTCTGTGTCGTCTGGGCCCTGGTATGGCAGGGTTCTCCTGCGCTTGCGAGGTGGCAGTTTGGGCACGTCGGGCGGGGGTGTCGGTGGACGTCGGTGGACGGTGAAGTCAAACAGGGATATGATGAGAGAGTTGTGCAGCTGGACTGCTGCGATGGTTAGTCTGGTCGATGGCTGGTGCTGGTGCACATACCGAGATGGGGCGCATCGAGTGCATGGCGGACGGCGTCCTCGAACTCTGCTCTGGATATTTTAGCAGACACGAACTGGCTGAGGGCGTCGAAGTAGGCCTTTGCCTTTGTCCCGAGTGCCAAGTGCAGCTGTCCTTTGATGGTCGACGTCGACGAGAGCGACATTCTTAAGAGAGCAGCCGTGGGAATCTCGCCTGTGCTGCACTCATGGAACGACCATCGACGTCGAAATCAAGAGGAATCTGTCGATACTACAACACTCGGCAAGGCTGCTTTGCTGGCGACAGCTGCAAGTTTCTCCACGGAGCAGACGAACGATACACTCCTTACGACAAGGCGAAAGTGTGTCGTTACTACGTCAAGGGTCTGTCATTTGGTTTGTCTGCATCGTACTGTCTTGATTCGGATCGTGTGCAGGACACTGTACCCGTGGTGATTCATGCTGGTTCCGTCACGAACACCCAAAGCTGCCTCCGGGCGATGAACGGGTCCAATACCATGGAGAAACATGTGCTATCTGCATGGAGAAGCCCATCACTTATGGCTTACTGAGTATGTTGTCTGCACCTCCGTCTCTCTGTTACTCATCACCGTCTACAGCGGACTGCAGCCATGTCTTTTGTCTACAGGTATCTAAGCTTTCTTGGTCCCAGGTTGGTCTGACGGGTAACGCTCGTTCCAGTGTATCCGCCAATGGCGTGACAAAGATGGAAAGTCATCAGATATGGTCTCCACAGGCTCAATCAAGTGCTGTCCCCTCTGTCGTGGACCTTCCCGGTTTATCACGCCCTCTACGCATTTCTTCCCGTCTGGTCATCCTCAGAAGGATGAGATCATTGAGACATACAAGGCTAGTATGGCCAGAGTATCTTGCAAGTGAGTCGTGCGATCCCCTTTGATCATGGGCATGCTAAGCTGCCTGGATAGGTACTTTGAGGAGACATCGCGCAACGGAAAGCCGTGCTGCCCATTTGGATCTGATTGCTTTTATAAGCACACTAACCCCGATGGCACACCTCACGTATTTCGTCATGGAGCTCAGCAAGCGATGAACGTAAGTCACATCAGGGTCTTCTCACACACGCACGATGACGTCTTCTCTCAGCATTATAGGAGATATCTGAGGAATCGCGGCAATGGGAGCCGTCGGACCCGTTCAGCCATGGAGGATACTCCTGTTCAGTTGTTGCAACGCCTCTTCGAAGGTCAAGTGTCCCTCGAAGTCCTTCGGGCTAGTATTCCGGCTCTCATAGGGCGGGCCACTGCCAATAATCCCGAATCACCATCACCTACGCTGCAGTCTCTGCTCTATCCCGACTCAGACGAAGACCCAGATGAGTCAGATATGGAAAATGTTTTCGAGGCACTGGTAAGTCGACAGTCCTTACTCCCTCCTTATTGCAAGTGTCATGTAATTCTAGCTCACATAATCATACTTGGTATCCAGCTGGATGATATCGTGATGCGATGGACGTTGGCTCAGGCAAATGAAGCTCCCCAAGTTCCAGATAATGATGATCCATCTGATCCACCTGCACCTCTTCCATCCGTTGTTATGCCAGACACCAATGTATCAACCCCTGCAAACGCCGAGGCGAGTGACGAATCCGTGGACACTTCCGGATCAGCCCCTCTTCCAGTGTCTGAACCAACACCAACCCCGGCAGGGAATACACCACCAACGCGATTCAGCGCCACCGTCAACATCAACGACCGAGAAACGCTTATCATCGATGTGTCAGAGGAGGATAACAGCGAGGCGGTATCCCCTTCTGATTCATACGAAGATAACACTGCTGATTCTCGCAAAACTCAAGACTCGGCGCCTCCGCCGCCTTCTTCACCCGCTCCGGGGCTTGATCGTTGTCACGCCGCGGATAGTGATGTACATGACACGCCGATGGCAGGAACAGGGGCAGGGGAGACGCGAGGTGATCGAGCTGACTCTGAGCATCCTGCTGAACCCCCGTTTGTGACCGATGGACGGGGTCGTGTGGTGTGGAGCAGTCCGCACAATGGGCGGGGTGTACCAGTAGAGGGAGGACGTGAGGCACAGTGGGTCCGCGCAGGCTCGACGAAATCGACGAATGCTGCTGGTCGGACATGACATGGGGTGGGCGAACAAGTCGACGAATGTATAATGGCATCTTTGTATCATATAGTACCGAGGATAAGAAATACTAGTGATATCGTGAGACCTTCGGTGACTGTAGGGATAATTCAAGCCTCATATTCTGCCACCCATAATGCCGCATCCCCGCAACTCTCACCCATGGACAGCTCGTGTGTGCTCAGCGACGAAGACTACGATGTCATATCTAACCCCGGCCAGCGCTCGCTCGAGTCTAGCATCGCATGGGACATGACCACTGCCAGCGGACACAGTCCCGGTGCAAGTGAGGGGCCTGCCTTGCCGAGAGAGATTATGCCAACAGATGCTGCGCGAAACGAGCTGAGCACTGTGTCTCTCTCGCCTGCGGATATCCAGGCATATGTCCGGAATGCGATAGAGGGGGCAGCGGGCACGAGTACAGGGTATCCGTCGGCGGAGAGGACGGTGCGCGTGTATGTCGATGGCATGTTTGACGTACTCGATGCTGGGTGAGTGCACGGACCTCTTTCTTTTGACTGTGTCGACTGAGGAGTCGACCGCGCCAGACACATGCTGAGACTGCGCCAGGCCAAGCTCTCCTTCCCATCGACACATCTCATCGTCGGTGTCTTTGCAGACGACGACGCTGGCAGCAGCTGCCGACGCACATCACGGTACCTACACGTCGAGCGCTGTGAGGCCCTGCGCCACGTCAGATGGGTCGACCAGATCGTCCCCGACGCACCACGCGTACTTGACGACGCTTTCATGCGCGAAATGGGCATCGACTACGTTGCGCTGGAGGAAGGCTCGTCCGTGGACCCCGAGTTCGAGAGGGAGAGATTGAGGGGGTACGATGCACTGAGGAAGCTTGGTGAGTTGGTGCAGTGTCCCTCGTCCCTCTACGCGGGCTCACGTCCGGTCGTGTACAGGTCGCGTGATACCCATCCGGAGAACGCTCGGGCTGTCTGTTCCCGTTCCCGCTCCTGTGCTGACAAGTCGATCAGCGACACCAAGTTGTAGAAACACATCCGGGGTGGAACAAGAGGAACAACACGGGGATGTAACACATGGAATTACCAGATTGGCCCTCGATGGTCAGTGGTGAGGTGCTACTATGAATTACATGCTGTCTCGTACATAAATATATATGCTCACGACCAATTATCCTTTCGTCGATGAATGCTCGTATGTCGTGCGAGCTGATCAGGCCTGGCAAACGACTTCTTGCAGCCTGGTTCCTTGCACACGTAGGGTCGTGCTCCTGTGTGCGTGCGAAGCTGATACAAGGGTCAGTTACCAGGTTCGAGATAGTTAAGGAAACACTTACGTGTTTGGAGAGATTGGACGATTCTGAGAAGGCTCTAGTGGGGATGTGGTCGGTATGTGCCTTGTTAGTGGAGAGAGGGTTGGATCATACTTATCGCAGTAGCTGCATTTGAACGGGCGCAGTCCGTTGTGCGTCCGCTTGTGTATGGTCAGTGCGCCCGTGATGGCAAAGGCTTTTCCGCATCCCGGATGGTCGCAGACATATGGCTCTGGTACATAGCAGTGAGATGGGTAAGCTGAGTGAGTAATCGCGCAACGTACTTTCTTGGGTATGCCGCCGCATGTGTTGCTGAAGAGTAGCAGCCTCGGAGAAGTTTTGGAGGCATATTTTGCACTGAAACGGTCTGTGTCCTGTGTGTGACTGGCAAGGTGCATAAGAAGGGGGTAAGTGCGGGAAAAAGAAGGATATACCTGGAGATGTCGTGATATTTTCTGCTTGCTGGAAAAGCCACTATCCCCGTTGCGTGTACACCCCTCCCAAAAGCAGTCGTAATGTGCCTTTCCGCTTCCGATGTGCATGGATGCGATGTGCGCAGTGAGTTCGTCGCAGGATGCAAATGTCTGTCCGCATGATTCCCATTTACATGGGTGGTCTCCGGGAGTCGACGGAGGGGGAGATGTAGATCCCTCGGTTGTGGAGAGTGGTGATGCGATGGGGGGTACAGTTACAAAGGGCACTGACGGGGCAGTGGACTGATCTGGCGGAGGAACATTAACACCGAGGTGGTCTTGCATCAGATGCGTGGTCAACAGATCAATCACTTGGTCTACTCCTGGCCCTGATGACGGGCCCGGAATCGACGATGGATTCGGGAACATGCCGCAGTTCCCCCAATGACAGGACAGAGACAAGTCAGGAAAGAGGGATGTGTCTTGGGGAGGTGGGAATGTTGGCTGAGCTGTGCTGGGTGCAGGTGCGGACGGTCGAAGATGCTGTAAGTTGACATGACCGACTAGTTCTGAAAGGGAAGCGAATACAAGTCCACAATTTGCCCACATGCAGGGGTGTGCATCGAGGGGTGCGATTCGGGAATGTGTGGACGCGGAGAGCAGCGGAGAGGACGCCGTGGAGATACTCGACGTGCTTGAGCTCTCCGCACGCAAAGCGCCAAGGGCCGCAGAGTGGTAGATATCCTGGTCCTTGGTCTGGAGTGGAATGGCGTCGCATGAACTGCAAAAGTCTGAGAACGAGTTTTGCCACCGGATGTCGTCTTGACAGCATTGGAACTAGAATGGCGTATTCAGCGCTGCTTCTCTTCTCAAGACAGCACTTACGATTTCGTCCCACCCAGGACACTCCACACAGTCCGACACGACACAGGTCCCATCGCACGGTGAGTTGTCGGTGCAGGGCACGACCATGCACTGGTCCGTGCACTCAGTAGTGACCAGACAGTCGCATTCCAATTGGTCTGCGTTCATCGTCGATATGATAGTCGTGCACTCGTCACTGGGAAGGTCCTCTTATAGGTGGGTCGATTAGTCATCCATCTACTTTGGCTCTCAAATTCCTCTCGAGGACAACGTGCAGTGTACCCACGGGAATCACCTTGCTTGGCAAAGTTTACTATCGCTAGCGCCCAAGCCCCTTTTAGAACAGCCTCATGGAACGAACTAGAACTCAGATATGTACATTAGAGCTCGTATGGTAGTCTCGCTTACCGCCCGCTTACTGCTCGAAATATTTTGTGTTATTTGGCACGCAAGTTTGGAGTTAGACATTTGAATGCCCGAATGTGAGCCACCCCCTTATGGAACCCGACGACGATGAGAGGGAAGAACTCATACAGACCCAGGTCCTCACCATTGCTCAAGATATCCTTTCCCAGGATCTCTCAAGGAATCCACAGTTATACCATATGTCTATACTTTCTGGTGAAGCATGAGTCATTGAACTTATCCTAGGTTACCCTGATCACATTCACTGTGAGCTGGGTATGAGTGCTTACATATTCAGAGACATCATTGTGGAGCTCCAGAGGCAGGGCCATGGGGCTTCAAGGAGTGTCTCCCTTGAGGAGCAACTGGCAATCTTTCTGTATACATGTGTAACTGGCCCATCTACCTGACATGTTGGAGAGTGGTTCCAAAGATCTAATGACACAATATCCAGGTGCATAGTAATTTTTCTCTACAATCAATATTTGACTGCTCTGCATAGATACTTCCACAAGATGGTGACAATATTCTCATCCAAACCATTTTATTCAAAGTATATATCATTTTGGTTATGGCCTCACTGTAACCATTTTCTTTCTTTCCTTTCCATTGACATTTGAATGCATTATCCAACAGACACTTTGTGGACATCCAAGTACATTTCCTTTCTCTCTTTTTACCTATGCATGTACTGGGAATCCACCTTTTGTTGCTTTCCAGCAGATTACCCCTGTCTTATCATGTGACCGTGATGCATCATGTCATGGCAAACTCATCCTGCCTGTATAGTATATTTCCAATGTGCAAGTCATTGCAACATGGACTGACTCATTCCTAGTATGATAACTAGGTGTACTATTTCTGCAGTATGCACGAATATGGACAGTCTTTTGTAGTATATAAACCAGCGAGTGGAAGATGGAATCCCCATCTTTTGTCTCCTTTGCAATTCATGTCCCTCACCTGTATTGTACTCACTTGAAGACATTAAAGGCTGAAGGGGCCTCTGAGTGAAGAGTTCTTGGTCACAAGAGAAGTCATTGAACCACTAGACCCTTGTATCGTAGTCCGGGACCACTAGGGTTAGGGTTAGGACTTAGGCACTGGTTCTGAAGGCATTCTGACTTCAAAGTCATAACAATTTTCACCATCCACTGATGTCCATCCAAAGATCAACAACTATCAATTCATGCTATATTTCAAGGATGTTGTTGGTGCCATTGATGGCAGCCACATTCCTGCAGCTCCCTCAACCCATGATCATGCTGCATATCATAATTGCAAGGGCTTCCTTTCTCAAAATTGTCTCTTCACATGTGACTTTGGCATGCAATTTACCTACATGCTAACTGGCTGGGAGGGATTAGCAACAAATGCTCAGATTTTGTAGGATGCCTGTGCATTGAGCCTGGTGATCCCACAGGGAAAGTATCTCCTTGGGGATGTGGGGTTCTCAGCTTTGTCACCACAACTCCTTGTGCTGTATTGCACCACACATTATCACCTGGCTGAATGGTGACAGGCATTGCTAAGGTGAGCATTGACATCATGATATATGGCACATTTACTCAATCTTGTTTTTAAGGCCAGCAAACAAGGAGGATCTCTTCAATTTGTGACATGCATCCACATGGAATGTCATTGAGCAGATTTTTGGTGTCATCAAGCATCATTTTCAGATCCTTCTTCTTGCTCCAGAGTATTCCATTGATGTTCAAGCTCTCATCCCAGTTGCAATGTGTTATTCACAATATCATCTCATCCTACAATTCAAACATGGACAGAAATGATTTACAGCAATCAGTTGCAATGGCAGAACAGGATGTTGACATGATAACTATTTGCATCTACAGGTCATATTCCTTGACCATATATTTTAGTCACATTATTATTGATGACTTATCCTACACATGACTGGCTATCACAGATACCTGGATATCACATGGAACCATACTATTGGTATCCTTCTTTCATGTTCTACAACATTCTATCTCTGTATAGAAACTTACTCCTTCCTTAAGTAGTAGTTGTAGTTACAATGCTCTGGAATTACTCCATGCACACAGACCATGTACAGTACATATATATACTGTACTTGAGGGCTCTTGTCCCTCAGTTCAAATCTTATATTCTCTCATCTCTACTAGCTATCCAGTGCTCAGCACCAGATAGCTTCATTAGCAACATACTTGTTCTTCAATAACTCAAGCACAAACCTCCAGGTGAGCCAGAGTCGCTGTGCTACTTCCTGCCCCTTGTTTGTTAGGTTATGAGCCCCACCAGGCTCTGACTTGGTAGATGATTGTATTCAGCCTAATGGGAGATTCCCCAATCCAATCTATCATGCTTAGCTGGCTGGCAGACTTGTGCTTTGCAGTTACTTTCGAGTTACAGTATATAGCCTTCACTCTTACTATAGCTTTGGCCTACTGGTTGTTGAACGACAACATACCTTTTGGAGTCATACCTCTCTTCACCTACACAGTCTACTTGGCTGTTTGTGTTGTATCTTTTCTCTGGTGGAGAGATGCCCCTGTGGCACTCCCACATCTGATCACACCCACTCTACCTCCAGACTTTGAGATCCACCCCACCTTTCAAGGACTGGAACCTTTTACCCTTGGGGAAAATGGTTATCCTGAATCCTTTGATCGAGCTCCACCACTCTTCAATTGGGCTATGCATGCTTTTCAGGATTATGATTTTAACTGTTTCTATGACTACCTACCAGTGGTCAGACAGTTCATATTTCCTCAACCAGATTTCTGGTTACTGCAGCAGTACTACATGCAGTGAACCTTTTCAGTTGCACAACAGCTTGGAATTGGCTTTGCCAAATCCTTTAGAATGTATATGTTCTATGCCCCTTGCAGAGCTCTACCAGATCATGTCCTCTTTAACAACGTCACTCCCTTTGATCTCTTTCTCATGTGACATTGCTTGTCCAGAAATGATCTCAGGTTCTTTGATGACCAATTCATGGAACTTGTTGCCCAATTCAGTGTGGAGAATGGACTTCACCCCTCTACAGGTGATTAAGGAACATCATGGTTCCAAGAGAACCAGGAGGATGGACATCAGGGCCAGGATGCCATCCTGGATCTGGACAATCTTGAACTCAATGGATCTATCAATCAGGGATTGGAGGAAGAAGCAGGGATTAGGAGAAGAGGAGCTGAGGGAAAAGGAAAAGGAAAAGGAAGTGCCTTATAGGCACAGCCTAAGGTGGTCTAACTTTGTAGACACTACTGAGCCCAATTACCTTGTAGCAGGTATTGTTTCTGAGGGAGTGAAGACTCACTGAATCTTTGCTAAGGCCTTCTATCGGGAAGCCTCTCAGTCACCCCTTCCTTTCATCACCAGCTCTTTTTTAGCACCTGAAAACCCCTTCATGGAGATACATTGGCTCTTTCACAGTTCTTATGAGGCACCATTGGCTAAACTGACATGGTACTCTACCCCTCATAGTATCACAAACTTTTGGGGTTTTGACCTACCAGCCTTAAACAATGAAGACCCCTTGTTACTTACTGTCCCAGCCTTCTGGATTGACACCCATCCCAATGAGTACTCACCCAGCTTGATCTGAGTTCACCCTCTTTGGGATCCTTGACCATTTAGAGGAGCAGTTCCTGCCGTCCATGCCTGGAACAAGTACCTTGATGCTCACTTTAGGGGAGTGTTTAAGAGAGGAGCTTCTAATGAAAGCTTGCACCTTCCCTCATGCCTGGACCAACAGACAGATGCTTGTATCAGTGTCTGGCTTTCACAGGTCATCAACACATGATCTGATCCTAGGATTCAAGCCAATCTGGACTTTCTCAAGGCCTGTGACCTCTCTCCTGTCCATGGAATCTCTTGGTGGCCTGGGAACATTACCAGTGAGCATCCTAATGGACTCTTGTCTTGGCAACTCAACCTCTGTTGAATCAACCTCCTTCCTGTCCCAGAAGATGAAGGCTCTGATTTCACATCTGAGGATCAACCCAACCAAAATGGAGGGTGCCTTCAACATGGTGCTCCATTATGCCTATCCTAGTCCATCTTGGATAGAACAGCTGTATTCTGGAGGAGGAAGAGTGTACAATGATCTCTTGGACTTATCAATGGTCTCTCTACATACCTTTGCTAACCCTTCTTATCTTATGATATATTTTCCTCATGAGATTTTTCCTGTTTCACTCTTGGAAATGACTAACTTGAAATCATTGGGAATCCAACTTCCCAACTACCATTATTGTCCTGACTATGATCTAGGACATTTCTTTGACCTTAGGCTTCTGGATCCAACTCTGTTTGTAAGACCTATAGTCATCAGACCTAGGGTTCCTCCTAGAGTTGTACCAGTGGTACCAGTTCCAGTTATCATTCCTTGACCTTTTGTCTTGATTTCAGATACAGATGATTCTTTCTTTGACCTATTGCTCTTACACAATTTGTAGCTATGGCAGACAAAAAATCTGGGTTTATGAAAAATATTCCCATTTTCAATATGACCAACTATCCAATCTGGGCAATTTCAATCAAGAACTTCCTATGTGTTCAAGGAACTTGGTTGGTAGTAAATGGCACTACCACCAGACTGCCTACCACAGCTGTCACTGCTGGACAGCCTGACCCTCTGCCAACTGCAGAACAAATCACATGGGATGCACTTGACTCAAAGGCTCTTGGAGCCATCATGGGTCACTGTAAACCTATTGTCCAAATTGAAATGGACAGGTTTGCAACTTCCCACAAGGTATGAGAATCATTACTAAACACCTATGGCAAACCTGGTGCAGCCAGAGTTTATGTGCAGTTCAAGCATGCCATGAAGATCTCAATTAGTAACAGGGAAGACCCTCTTTCCAAAATCACCAAGATCAACAACTCATTTAGTTTTCTTGCCTCAAATGGCATGCCCCTACCAGAGTCAGCATGGGCTATGATCATCATGGCCACTCTCCCATCCAATTGGAAAAACTTCGCCACTTCAACCCTGGTGACTCTCCTGGTCATGTTACCAGCAGGACAGCAGGGTCAAACCCTGACTGTTGATGCAATTCTTCCATGGATCAAGGAAGAATACTTACACTGCCATGGAAGAACTCAACTTCCTAGGATGACCAATAACATTGCAGGCACTTCTGCCCAGCATGTGCAACAGAACCAGTGACCCAAGTGTTGCAAATGTGGTAAAGGTCACAAGACTGAAGACCATTGGGAGGGAGGGAAACCTCCCATGGTAAACTTACTGAAAGTGCAGGAAAAGAAGAAGAAAAAGAAGGTGAAAGGGAAAGGAAAAGGTGGTGTGGGCAAGGCCCAATCCACAGATAAGGGTAAAGGGAAGCAAAAGGCTTCCACACAAGAGGTCAATGAGGCTCAACTTGAGCCATATACTTCCAATGATGACTCCTCCATTGACCAAGCATATGCAGCCTCCAATATTGCAGAAGTGGGTTGGTCTAATACTTTCCCCTCATCAGCTCACAGTTCTTCTCTTGCTATTCAAACTAAAGTTTGGAGAGAAATGGAGTGTGATAGAGTCTGGAATAGTGTTAGAACCTATAAAGACCCTTACAATGCTTCTTGTAACAACAGACAACTTCCACCAGTGCAATATGATTCTGACTGCAAAGGAGCAGCAGGCTTTTATGCTTATATGTCTGACTGTGATGGATGTCATCAAAGAAGAAACAAAAAGGATGACTATCTTTGGCTAATGGATTCAGGAGCAACTAGTCACTCCACACCCTTCAAAAAGGATTTCCTTAGCTATGTCAAATTCAAGCGACCAATCCCAGTAGGAACAGCTGGGAGCAAGAAAATATACTTCCCTGGTATAGGGACTGTTTCATTCAATGTTACACTAAATGGAAAACAGGAATGGTGGATGCTTTGCAATGTCTTTTATTTGCCCTCAGGAGTGAAACACATTCTTTCCATTCCTTCCCTTACCACTGGACTGGGCTATACCTTTCAAGGTGATAAGACCCACACTGTTACGGACTTGCCTCCACATGTTTATTCCTTTCACAATTGCTATTGACTGTCTACCATCCAACAGACACTTTGTGGACTACTGTATGTTTTCTTTTCTTTCTCTTTTACCTTACCAATGTATGGGAATCCACCCTTCACCATTTTCCAGTGGATTACCCCTGTCTTTGTCATGTGATTTACACAGTGCATTGCAACACATCGACTCATTCCCCTCTATTTCATATATCATGGACATGTCATGATTGATACAGACCGACTCATTCCTAGTACAATAACTAGGTGTACTATTAGCACAGCAGAGCTTATGCATACAATTTCCATGTAGTATTTAGCATGAATGGCAAAAGGTGGAATCCCCATCTTTTGTCTCCTTTGCAATTCACATCTGTCTACTCCTTTGTACCCACTTGAGGACATAAGAGCCAGAACAGGCCTCTGGACTAAGAGTTCTACTGCAGGAGAAGCTATCAAACCACTAGACCTCAGTATTGCAGTCTGGGACTGCTTAGGGTTAGGGTTAGGGCTTGGGTGCCAGTTCTGAAGGTGTTACCAACTCCTGTCATTAACAAAAGATGAAAGATATTGTCAACACTGTTGGTGTCCTCCTACATCAACAACCTCTGCTGCTTTGTGCACCAGTCAACCCTCTGTTGCTTTGCACATCAGTCAAAAACTCTACACTGCACTAAGGTGTAGTCACCCCTATATTTTACACACACCCCCTAGTGCTACTGCTCACTTCATGGGTGGTACCCACTAGTTTATCCTTACTAGCCCAACATGGTTAGGAAGTACTACATATGGTCAAGCTCTTCCTCTGGAAAGTTTAGACCCCCTGTTCTGAAATGAACAAGTAACCCATCCAAAGGCTTTGGTCTAGGACTCACAACTCCCTTGCCTCCAGTCTTGGCCAAGACCAAGGATGACTCTACCTCAGAAACCAAACAACACATCCTAGGAGTTTTTCTCGCTGGTACATCATCCCCTATACAAATTGATGTTGATCCGCCAGCAGAAGGTTCAAGCTTCTCTTCTTACTGATACAAGAAAGAACCTGACTTGGACAATGACTCTCTTGAAACCCCAGTCATAGATCCCCTATCACACTCTATAATATCAGATATTCCAATCCTGGATATTAAGCAGCAAGCAATGGCTGATTAATTAGCAGAAGCTTTTGGAGAAGCTTTGATTCAGGACCTGTTTGTGGGTCAATGGCCTTCTCTGGCTGAAATCATCTATTGGTACTGAACTAAGGTATCTGCCACTGCCAAGAAGGGTAAAGGCCACACTCAAGGACCAGGAGATAGTGGTCATGACTCTAAGAGCAATGGTAAGGCCAAGGGCAGAGAATTAGGGCTTAACAAGCTGGCTGTATTCAACAGCAATCATCAAGTGTATGCTGGATGGATTGTCTCCATGAAAGTCTATCTAGGTATGAATGCACACATATATGACACTGATGAGAAGAGGATTGGATTCATCCTCTCATTTATGGACAAGGGCTCAGCCCTGTCATTCAAGCAGTCATACGTATGCAACACAACTACAAAGGAACATGGAGTCCACTTCTACAACACCCTTGAGGAGTTTGAAAAGAAGTTGGAAGACTGTTTCCAAATAGGCAACATAAAAGCGATGGCATTAATCACACTGTCATCCATACAACAAGGAAAGCATTCTCTCAATGAGTACATTACTAACTTTGAGAATTTGCTAGTGCAAGCCGGTTTGCTAGAAGATGATACAGCAGCTGCAACCTTCTTTGGAAAGGGGTTACACCCTTCAATTAGCCAAAGAATTTTAACCTTAGGATTGATCCCATCAATGGTGATGGAATGGAAAGAAGCTGCAACACACATCTGAGCCTCTATGGCTACAATGTGGATGTATGAGGGTAAAGCCTCTGATTCTGACAAGAGCTTCTTGTGGAAGAATGAGGGGTATAATGCCCAGCCCAACAATAGTCACCCAAGAGAGGAAAGAGATCCCAACACAATGGATGTTGACTCTGCAACCAAAGACAGCAA
Source organism: Scleroderma citrinum (assembly GCA_029372045.1). Taxonomy (NCBI): domain Eukaryota; kingdom Fungi; phylum Basidiomycota; class Agaricomycetes; order Boletales; family Sclerodermataceae; genus Scleroderma; species Scleroderma citrinum. The sequence goes on from JARFMN010000014.1 coordinate 923,237, forward strand.
GTGGAACAACAACTATGGGCAGAGAAGAACATGACTCTGCTACAACTGTGATGGAGAAGGGCACTTCACCAAGGACTGCCTGAAACCAAAACACAAACCAAAAAGTAGAAGTGCATGGATTGAGGAGATGAAAAAGGAAATCGAGCATCTAGAAAGAGAAGATGCACCTTCTTCCACTTCTGGTGCATTTCAAAGTATTTTTAAAGGGGTGAGCTACTGCCACAGCTTGTGCCCCCACTACTGAAAATTGTACACTAAGAATAGGAATCATTGAATGTGATGTACTTATGACATACAAATACAAACAAGATCTGTGTGTTACATCAATCAATGGATTGGCCTACTTAGTGGAACATGGCAACTCACTGATCAAAACCTTAATTGACTCTGGAGTGGAAATGAATTTTATTGATCACCAAACAATTGAAAAAGAAAATATACCAACAAGGAAGATTGATAAATTGTGGAACCTATGGAGCATAACAGGAAAAACAAACCAAATGGTTGAAAAAATTGTGACCTTTGTGGTAAGAATATGGGGTAAGGAAATGAGAATCAGAGCCTATGTGGCCACTATGGGTAATGGCAAAGGGCTTCTTCTTGGAATGCTCTGGCTAAAGGAGTTTAACCCAATCATTAACTGGCAGACTAGGAAGTTGATCTCATGGGGACAACAAGACCCTGACCCACCCAAGGTGACAAGAACTTCAATCTCTATGGAGATAGAAGCAGCAATAAAGAAAGCAGAAGTAAAACTTCTGAAAGAATACCAAGAATACACAGAAGTTTTCTCTGAAAAAGAAGTTCCTCTTCTGGAACACTGACCATTCCTTGATCACAAAATAAAGCTAAAAGAAGGGTTTGTACCAAAAAAGGGGAAGATTTACAAACTAACCCCAGACCAATTAACCAAATTGGACAAATTCCTTGAGGAAAATTTAGCATGCAGGAAGATCTGACCTTCCAAATCCCCACAAGTGGCCCCCATCTTCTTTGTCGGAAAGAAAGACGGAAAACAAAGACTAATCCAGGATTATAGGTATCTAAACAAACATACAGTGCTTGACTCCTACCCATTACCAGACATCAAGGAACTGTTGGATGAATTAGCCAGTTCAAAATATTTTGCTAAGTTTGACATCTGGTGGGGGTTCACCAACATATGCATCAAGGAAGGAGACAAGTGGAAAGGAGCATTTGTCATGCCAAGAGGGCTTTATGAGCCCTTGGTAATGTTTTTTGGACAAACGAACTCACCACTGACTTTCCAGAGATATATGAACACCAAGTTTGGAACTATGATCCACAGAAGAAGAAGTGTCATTTTCATGGATGATGCCACCATTCACACAAAAACAAAAGAGGAACTACAAGAATGAATACATGAATTCCTCAAAATAGTGCAAAAAGAAGGACTGAGGCTCAAGCTCTCAAAGTGCACCTTCGAAACAAAGGAACTCGACTTCCTTGGATATATAATCAAAGAAGGCTCTTATGAACCTTCCCCAGTAAAAATAAAAGCAATTAGTGAATGGAAGGTCCCTACTTTGCCAAAAGAACTAAGAAGCTTTTTAGGTTTTTGTAACTTTTACAGGATGTTTGTACAAGGTTTCTCACAGATCGCTTGACCCCTTCATGATCTGAGCAAAAAGGACATCCCATACATCTGGGGCAAAAACCAACAAATGGCATTCGACAACCTCAAAAGGAAGCTTACTTTAGAACTGGTCCTGTGGCTACCAGACTTCAAAAAGCCATTCGTAATCCATACAGATGCTTCCCGGCTCAGCACTGGGGTGGTACTCAGTCAAGAGGGGCTTGACAAAAAGCTCCACCCATGTGCATACCTCTCCCAGTCTCTCACTGGAGTGGAACAAAACTACCAGGTGTACAACCTGGAGTTACTAGCAGTAATTCATGCTCTAAAGGAGTGGCAAACTTACTTACTGGTGCCCATTGTGCCGATGGTGGTGTATACTGACCACCAAAACATGACTTATTTTAGGGAGCCTCAGTGCCTGACCCCCTGTCAGTCCTGCTGGCAGGCTACATTGCAGGCTTTTCCCCTGCAGCTCATTTATATCAAAGGCAAAACCAACATCCTGCCAGACATCCTCTCTCACATGGCAAATTTTGAAGCCGAAGAACAGCCCCCAACCACACTTCTCCCAGAATCTTTATGGTTCACAGCTGAGGGGGGGGTGAGATTCTGTAAAAATCCATGTGTCTTGTGCTGTTTAGGAGAAATTTCGCCACTAAATCATAAAAATCCTGACACCCCACAGGTTCCTCTGAGACCAGTGACAGATAGGCACCCAACTGAGGAATCATCAAAGACTGCTGTCACTCACAAAAAGGTCTACACCCTCTCCAAGGAACTGATGAGTAGAATACAGAAAGACACCAAGTATCTACAAATCAGAGATCTCAGACAATGAAACAATGCAAAAGGAAAAATATACATGAACAAAGAAAGAAGGAAAGAAGTACTAAAAGAATATCACAACATATGACCATCAGGACATCCCAGAGTAAAGGCTATGACAAAGAAGATGAACCAACAAGTTTACTGGCTGAAAATGCATGCTGACATATGAGAGTACATAAAAGGCTGTACAATGTGTCAAGCAAACAAGGTCAACGTGCATCCCACCATGCCACCAATTACCCTGCATGATGTGTCACGGTCTCCTTTCCCCTTCAAACAAATCTCCATAGATCTGGTAATGGATCTTCCTGACTCACATGGCAACAATGCCATCTTAACAATCATTGATCAAGGGCTGACAGAAGCAGTGATATTCCTGCCAACTAATAAAACCATGGACTCTGTGGGGATAGCTAATCTTTTCCACACACACATTTACCCCAGGTTTGGAGTCCCCAAAGCTGTCATTTCAGATAGAGGCCCACAATTTGTATCTGTCTTCACTAGGGACCTCTATGCAGCAATAGGAATAGAAATGAAGGTGACAACTGCTTACTGCCCACAGTTGAATGGAGAAGCAGAAAGAGTCAACCAGGAAGTTGGTACTTTCCTGAAAATATATGCCAGATGCAATCCAGACAACTGGTCCCACTATCTCCCTGACACCAAGTTTGTCCACAATTCTAGGGTCCATTTGACTCACAGACAAACCCCCTATTACCTACTGTACAGATACAAACCAACCCCCTATCCAACAGATCCAATAAACCATGCTCCTCTTTTGGAAGAGTGACTTGAAAAACTCATGGCTGTGCACAACATGGCAATCATTGCACACAAAAATGCGCAGGAGGCAATGATCAAAAGACACAGTGGACGAGGGTACTTGGAATTCAAAGTTGGAGATAAGGTTTGGCTGGAAGGAACCAACCTACATTTAGACATGCCTTTGAAGAAGCTCGCTCCTAGAAGATATGGCCCTTTTGAAATTACTGAAAAGGTCATGCCAGTCAACTACCAATTGGAGCTTCCAAGAATGTGGCACATCCACAATGTCTTTCATGCTAGCAAACTGACTCTGTATGTCATCACCCCTATCAATGAGAACACCCCTGTCCCCTTGCTGCCCCAAGTCATTGATGGTCACGATGAGTGGGAAGTTGAGAAGGTTCTCAAGCACAAGTCAGTCCACTGGAAACAGAAGTATCTTGTCAAGTGGCAAGGGTATCCTGATTCAGAAAATACCTGGGAGCCAGCGGAAAACTTTATAAATGTGCCCCAACTTCTGATGGAGTATCAAACCACCCACCACCTGCTGCTTTCCTACCCCAATGTGACCACTACTGTGTAAATGAGTTCCAGATACAACACTCCAGACAACTTTCATGAAGATGTCTACCAAGGCTTACTTATTGACAACCTTGCTGACCCCTATCTCACCCCACCTATTCCCTGGGTACGTTCCACATGAAGGAACTGTAATCAACCCATTCACAACCCCAGAGCACCTCTGACCCACACAGCTCCCCCAGTCACCTCTTCCAGTCCACCAAGGACCAGAATGACCAGGCAGCATGAAGAATGGGTCATACCCCCTCTCCCCCCTTCTATCACCATTACCACTCCATGCAATCTGACCCCATTTTATGACTCAAGCTCTGATGAGGCACCTGCCTATGGCCCTACAGCCATTCATCTCCCCACACGTGACACTGAACCAACCATTGACCAGTTCATCGGCTACATGCAGGTGCTTAATAACTTCAAGTCATGGGACACTCTTGGATGGCAAGCACCAGCAAACCATGAGTGTCTACAGATGCTGTCCTAGGTCTTCTGGGACACAGAACAAATCATGTGGAGGGTAGTGGAGACAGTCATCTCTGAACTCACAAACTTACTACTGGATGATGGAGAGGCTAAGGTGATGGGGCAGGACATGCTGATGGCAATGGAGGATCATAAGGGATTGATAAGAATGGTGCATGATCTTTTTAGGCCTGCTCTACTAATTACTTTTGATTCCTTTCTCAAGCATCATGGAAGAGCCTTGGCGATTCCTGATGGTTGTCCCACATTACTGTGGCCTCTTATGCTGACTCCTTGATGGGCAAGATGCGTTACTTGCCAACAGAGAGCCCACTTGGGACAACCTTGCCCACCTGTACTGGTGGATGAGTTGTCAGACAGAATGGATAATCAGGCTTCTAGAGTCCAATCTGCACACCCTGGTCCTTTACCCTCCACTGCCAGACCTGCCCCTGCCATCATCACCTGCAAAACTGTCACCAGACCACCCCTAGCCAAGATCACCCCTGTCCCATCACAACTCACTGGAACACTCAACTACATCAGAAGTGCTTTGGTAATGTCGGATGCTATTGTCACCCTTAATGGTGATAAGCGGTCTGACTGGAGCTGCTTCTTTATGGTGGTAAAAACAGACATGGTTAACCAGTGGCTCTATAATGCCATTGCCACCATGGCCCCCATTCCCAACCTCGCCTTTGCCCCTGTCCCAATTGTGCTGGACCTCTGGTACTACCTCTCTGGAAAGAAAGAGGTCCCCACTGGGCACCCACTCTACAGCTATCGCTGTTTTGAGTGCAACCACTTCAGACACTGGAAGTGGGACCATGATGAGACCTGGCCTTACTGGGAACCAGGTATGCCATTTACAGGACAATGCAGAGAGCATGGCAAGCAAGGTGCTTGAGCTTGAGGGGGGGGTGATGTTATGGACTTGCCTCCACATGTTTATTCCTTTCATGATTGCTATTGACTGTCTACCATCCAACAGACACTTCATGGACTACTGTACATTTCCTTTTCTTTCTCTTTTACCTTACCGATGTATGGGAATCCACCCTTCACCATTTTCCAGTGGATTACCCCTGTCTTTGTCATGTGATTTATGCAGCACATCATGACACATCAACTCATTCCCCTCTATTTCATATATCACAGACATATCATGATTGATATGGACTGACTCATTCCTAGTACAATAACTAGGTGTACTATTAGCACAGCAGAGCTTACGCATATGATTTCCATGTAGTATTTAGCATGAACAGCGAAAGGTGGAATCCCCATCTTTTGTCTCCTTTGCAATTCATGTCTGTCTACTCCTTTGTACCCACTTGAGGACATAAGAGCCAGAACAGGCCTCTGGACCAAGAGTTCTGCCACAGGAGAAGCTATTGAACTGCTAGACCTCAGTATCACAGTCCAGGACTGCTTAGGGTTAGGGTTAGGGCTTGGGCACCAGTTCTGAAGGTGTTACTGACTCCCATCATTAACACACACTCAAATCTATGACATGCAAAAAAGACTCTTCCTCAAAGGCACTCACATGTTTCGTGGCTCCAATCTTCACTGGTTTACAGGACAACCTATGTATTGGGAAATGTGATCAAAGATTGGTTCTTCTAGCATGTTTGGACAACAAAAATATTAACACATTCTTATCCCTATTTGCCATCAAATATTCCAACATCTACAAACTGTGGCATTCAAGGTTTGGCCATCCAAGTGATCAGGTAATGTGGAAAATCCCCAACCATACTACTGGTCTTGATCACATACCACCACAACCTAAACCTTTCCCCTGTGGCAAATGTCTTATTGGAAAAATGCATAACCAGCCCTTCTCTCCTTCATAGACCCAGGCTACAGAACCCCTAGCATTGATCCATATGGATCTCTTGCAATTTCCAATGGAATCTTATTATCATCATGTTTACTGCCTAACCATCATTGACAACTTTAGTGGCTATGGTACTACTCTTTTGCTTCATGCAAAGAGTGACACTGCCAAGTCTTTCATTGATTGGGCTTCCTGGGCAGAACGTCAAATTGGCTTTTCTATTAAATCAGTTTGTTCCGACCAAGGGGGGGAATTTATGGCCACTGCTTTCAAAGAGTACTTACTCTCTAAAGGCATAACTCATCAGTTATCTGTAGCCAATACTCCTCAACAGAACAGTCAAGCAGAATGATTCAACAGAACCATTATGGAGAAAGAAGAAGTCCTCTGTCATGCAGCTTGTTTACCCAAGCACTACTGGAACTTTGCTCTACTCACAGCAGTATTTGTCTATAATTGCACTCCACTTTGATGAATTGAATGAAAGACACCATATGAACTCTTCTTGAAAAGGAAACTGATGATCTCTTATCTTTGGGTCTTTGGCTGTCTTGCCTATGTTTTCATACTGAAGGATCAGCAAAAGGACAAGCTCTCTCCTAAAGCCAAAGAAATGTTATTCCTTGGATATCCTGAAGGAACTAAAGGATACATCTTCTTATGACAGAACAAAATGATATATATCTCCACCACTGTAACATTCGTCAAGAATGTGTTTCCCAACTGTCCCATAGAGAAGTTACAAGACAAAATTGATATACCTCTCCTGGCATCCAGTCCCACTGAGGACTTTTCTGATGATCAGGATGGAAGTGAGCCTGATCAGCCTGCTCCAGGTCCTAGACCACCCACTCCAGATTTTAATGACAACAATCAACCTAGGCCTCCTACTCAGAGTCCACCCCAACACAGGCAGCATCCACCTCCAGTCACAGTAGAGGATATAATGGATAAAGAGGAACCTGATTCTCTGGAACCAGAGCAACTAGGTCCAACTCCTGGACCATCCTCACATGCCTTACCTACAAGATGTGAATGTTTGGATCAAATTCAAATTCCAAACCCTGCATATCTGCAACCTTCACCACTGCCTTCTCCACCAGCTTGAGAAACCCCTAGTCAAGGTTTTCCTGGTACCAGAAGACACAAACCTTGTCCTATTCCATCATTCATTCCTCCAGTCCATAATTGAAATCTTCCACCCTTCCTCAAAAGACATCCTACTGAAGCTCCTGACCCATCTTATCCTCCTGCCCCTTCTGCCTTAGGAAGATCAGCTCATGTACCAGTCCCAAGGGTCATACCCAACAATGTATATGGAGACAGACTGCCTACTCAGGTAGAATGAGAGACAGATAGGAATTGGGAAATAAATCTTGAAAATCCTCTACTGCCTCCACCTGAACAACCTAACATTGATGATCTCTATGAGGACCTAGTACCTTGACCATCTGTGGAAGATGGGGGAGATATCAATTCACTAGTTCATGAACAAGGCAGAGAATTTATCAAATATCTTTTGGCACAAGCCATTTTGGAAGTACCTAAACAGTACAAGGATGTTCTACAATTACCAAAGGAAGAACAGGACAAATGGAAGGAAGCAATGAAGGACAAAATCAAGTTGATTAACGACAGACATGTCTGGACTCTTGTTGATTGTCCTCCTGATTGTAAACCTGTCAAATGTTGTTGGGTTTTTGCAAGAAAATCAGACAGAAGATATAAAGCTTGCTTAGTAGCAAAGGGCTTTTCACAGATATATGGAGAAGATTATGAAGAAACCTTCTCTCCTATAGCAAGGTTTGAGACAGTAAGACTGCTCATGGCCTACACTTGCTCACAGGATTGGGAGGCACACTGCCTTGATGTCAAGACTACATTCCTTTACAGAAAGCTTGATGAAGAAATCTATATGGAACAACCAGAAGGCTTCATATCTCCAGGAACAATAAACAAGGTTTATCGTCTTTTGCACGTGCTTTACAGCCTGAAGCAAGCAGCATTAGTGTGGAACAAAGAGCTCCACAAATCCCTACTCAAGTTAGGTTTTATTCAAACCAAATCAGATGCAGGAGTTTATGTCTATAAGACTAAACAAGGCCTGGTTATCTTTGTCATCTACATCAATGATGTTCTCCTCCTTTCATCCTCTGCTAAACTATTGAAAGATCACTTCAGGCAACCATTTTTGATAGGCAAATTGGCTGAATAGTTTGGTATTGTGATTCAGCCAAAGAGCTCATGAGACCATGGTCATCCCAGGGATGGTCTCCTTCTCACCTGGGATTTCCCATTCTGTTTAGTATTGATTGTCATCCCATCCCTGGGATGGGATGTTGTGTTGGGATGGCCCATACATGCCTAGGGTATCAGGGGTCCTTATTCAAACTTTTTCATCACCCCTCAGGCTACACAATAGCCACTTTGAATAACTTGTAGCATATCATATGCTTGACTTATCATTGGATCTACAGCCCTCATTGGTGATGGAAGAAACATGCAGATAGGGGACCAGGGAATTCTTCAGACTCTGCTATTGTGCATTGATGATCAATACCTAGTGTTTAAAAGTTCAGTTGCTGGACCACAAAATACCAGCAACTGGACTGGATTGAACTGACAAACCAGTCTAGTTCACTTGCAGGTTGCCTACCTTTGAGGATAAAAGGCTGCTAAAAGACCACTCTGATTGGGCTGGTTGCAACTGGTCTGCACTGGACTTTTAAACACTATCTTCAAATACCTAAATCAGTTTCTTTGTCTCTTAATGTGTTGGAATAAGAAAGATAAATAAGTAATCTTCTCAACTGACTCACTATTCATGGCTGATAACACATTTTAAATTTTTTGAATGAGTTGTCATATGTTCAGTGTACATGCCTGCATTTTTAGCATCATTCTGTTCAATCAATGTAATAGTGATTCTTGTCAGCTCATTCAGGACATCTGAATTCTCAATTACATGGCTCCAGTTGCCACCAGTCTCATTGATTTATCAATGCATATTGTCAACCCATGCACCCCTATATCATTCTGATAGCCATCTGAACTCACTTTCATTAGTGTCTGTAAGTCATTGTCACTTGTATGAACTGTCTGTACATCTTGTCCCTGCTTTTCACCTCCAGCAACCTGTTCAATGTTATGGCTTTCCCATTTCCCACTTATGCCTCTCCCCTTTTCTACTTATACATACAACAGACACTTTGTGGACTCAGTACATTTCCTTTATCTCTTTGTTTTACCTTACCAATGTACAGGAATCCACCTTTCCCCCTTTCTGGCGGACTACCCCTTTCTTGATCATGTGACCTTGCATGTTGCATCACATTGACTTATTTTCTCCTCTATTTCATATAATGGATGTGTCATAGCTTACACAGACTGACTCATTCCTAGTATGATAACTAGGTGTACTATTTGCACAGTAGGCATATGTGTACAACAGATTGTACCAGTATATAGAGTGACAGTGAAAGATGGATTCCCCATCTTTCATCTCCTTTGCAATCCATGTCATTCTACTTCTCTTGTACCTACTAGGACTTAGGAGCAAGCAATAGCCTCTGGGTGAAGGGTTCCACCACAAGAGTAGTTGCTGAACCTTTGTGTTGAGGTCTGGGACCTCTAGGGTTAGGGTTAGAACTTAAGTGCTGGTTCTGAAGGCATTACAGGCTCTTTGAGCCTTAACATTCAACAGTCCATTTGGCTCTTCTTGTGGTTGCTATGGGTATATTGGCTCTTTCAACTTCCTGAAAATTGTTTTGAAGGCTGTTGCATAATGGCCTGGTTGTACCACCAAACACCATATTGCCAACTGTCTTCTTCATGCTAGACTTAGATTTCTTTGAATACATTGGTTGGAGGTCTGAGTGCTGACTAGGCAAGCTTCAAGGATACTGGTTGGAAGATGAAGAATGACCCATATGAGGACTGGGTACACTTTGGATGTTGTAGGGCAGGTGCATACCAACAAACCAGGGAGAAGTGAGTTATTCTTTGTATTGGATTTTTTGCATCAATGGAAATATGGGTATGGGGTGCCAGAAATCTTGCAAGCAAGGTGACTTCATATTTGATGCTTTGCTGTACAGTTGGGTTACAAAGGGATTCAAGGATGCTTTGTCTTCATCACCACACCTCAAACATGGCTGTGACAATAACCATGAATTGTCAAAATTACCACACTGATGCTATCATGTACCTGTTGCAATGGAGTGGCCATAACCATGGTAATGGACTTCATTCATTGTCATGCACATCATGTAAATGGTTGTTGGTCATGATCACCCTTACTGTGCTTTTATCATGACATTTATGGCTTAGTGACCACTACAAAAGCAGCTTCTTCAATGCCAACTGGACAGCCAGCTGCTTTAACCACCTATAGCTTGATCATCTCTTGTTCCTGGGCCTCTAGTACTTTGTGTCCTTACTGGCCCTCTGTTCCCCACAGTTCTTTCTCCTTTACCTATTGTTGAATTTTGGTCCTTGGGCCTTGTGGATCAAACCAGAAGGCATGCATCTCAATCCTATTCCTTGTGAATTGCATGAGATTAATTACTTTGGTCCATGGTTTCAGCCTCTCACAATGTGTTGTGGATGATCATGCTCTTTCCTTGGGCAGGTCAGGTAGCCTAATGCTGAAGTGCTTGGTTTGTGACTCAGCCCATATCTTACCTTCTGTCAATCTTATTGTTTCTGTGTCTGATACACTCTCATTTTACATCATGTACAATATGTTGATAACTTATCTCCCTAGTATTGTCTCTTGACTTGAATCACTGATATTTCTATGCATTGTCTCATGTGTTTTATTTTCACTTCCTCTACTTGAGTGTCTTGATCCAATAGGGCAGCAACTATCTTGTTAACTGAGCAACTGAACATTCTATGTACCACCACTAGTTGAATGTTGACTGCACTGCCTAAACCCTTGTTTGACTCAGAATTCTGAGTTAGACAGGGAATTGGCATCAAGTTCACATAAAGTCATAATCATGGAGTACAACCACTCATCCTATTTGATGTTTTCCTTGAACTGTAGTGTGTCTGAGATCACTAAGGTTTGAAAGCTGTTCCACCTGTATACTAAGAGAGTAATGGGATATGTTAGAGGCTATGAGGGAGGAACCCACCTATATAAAAAGAGAGAAATGAGATGTCTAAAAGGTGGTTTGAAGAATGACCCACCTATATAAAAGAGAGCAGTGGGATGTCTCATAGAGTATTATTGGACATCTCACCTATATACAGAAAGAGCAATGGGATATCCTGTGAGAGCTTTGGAGGCTATTATGGGACATCCCACCTATATAAAAAGGGAGCAATGGGATGTCCCATGGGAGCTTTGAAGGCTATTGTGGGACATCCCAACTATATAAAAAGAGAGCAATGGGATGTCCCATAAGAGCTCTGAAGGCTATGATGGGACATTCCACCTACATAAAAAGAAGCAATGGGATGTCCCATGGGAGCTTTGGAGGCTATTATGGGACATCCCACCTATATAAAAAGAGAGCAATGGGATGTCCCATGAGAGCTTTGAGGGCTATGATGGGACATCCCACCTACATAAAAAGAGAGCAATGGGATGTCCCATGAGAGCTTTGAAGGCTTTGATGGGACATCCCACCTACATAAAAAGAGAGAAATGGGATGTCCCATGAGAGCTTTGAAGGCTATTGTGGGACATCCCAACTATATAAAAAGAGAGCAATGCAATGTCCCATGAGAGCTTTGGAGGCTATTATGGGACATCCCACCTATATAAAAAAGGAGCAATGGGATGTCCCATGGGAGCTTTGGAGGCTATTGTGGGACATCCCAACTATATAAAATGAGAGCAATGGGATGTCCCATGAGAGCTTTGAAGGCTATGATTGGACATCCCACCTACATAAAAAGAAAGCAATGGGATGTCCCATGGGAGCTTTGGAGGCTATTGTGGGACATCCCAACTATATAAAAAGAAAGCAATGGGATGTCCCATGGGAGCTTTGAAGGCTATTATAGGACATTCAAGCCATATATTTAAAAGCAATGGAATATCCTAAGGCAGGCCCTATATATACATTCACCACTGGTTTTGTGAGGACTGAATTTGAGACACTGGATGAGAAATAACTTCTCACCTAATATAATGTATAATTCAAGTATATTTTTCTCACACCCCCAGTGATAGCTGCAAAGAAAATATCAGTCACAATAACCAAACTAGCAGCCAGTTAAAATAAAGTCTGCTGGGGTTAGAGTATTGGCATACTTCTCACAGTCCATGGCAGCATGGTCAGTGAATTCATTTAGTTTTGGTCAATTACAGAATCACAACAAGTTTCAAATATGAGAGAAATTATATGGCAGTGAGCAAGGTCAAATGAGATGATACATCTAAGTATAAGGGGATTCAAACAATACCTCAGCCAATAAGTTGTGTGATCATTTATAGTCATCTAGTAACAATAGAAATATGACCAGTTGACCCTTCTGGTAGGCATCCTGCATACTTGATCACTCAATAGTCTACACTCAGTGGTCAATATTTGTATTTCATAGGGAAAATCCACAAACATGAGCTAATTTACAATAGTACACATAATAGACCTTCCTGGGCCATGATGGTTATAGACAAAAGGTAGCAGTAGGAGGAATTATCACCACCAGGGAAGACAATGAACATGGTGATGGCAGGAGTCCTTGTCTTTGCTATCATGTTGAAGGAGATAAAGAACATTAACACAATATATGCATGAAATCTCACACACATTGACAAGCTTACATGTTGTATGGGTGTTGTTTTTCATCATTGTCATGGATGTGGTGATTATTATGTACATGAGGATGGTATGGTTGTTGTCATTGATGGTAATATCATGTATGTAACATGTAATTATGTATACAAGTGTAGCTGACTGCTATAGTCTAATTGATACATAATTTGAGTTCAAATCTTCAAATCTCCTTCACCAACTGTTCACTTGAGCCATATTGATTGTCTGACTGTGCTATTGTGGGCTGTGGAAAGCACACTAATACTATGGCTGACTCACAGTCATCACTGAGTGTGATGGAAATGAAATTATGTTGAATTATATCTAATTTCTCATTCAGCTCTCATACCAACAGCAACATGTGTGTAGAAATCTGGTCCCAAATATGCTTTGGAGGCTATGATGGGACATCCCATCTATATGAAAAGAGAGCAATGGGATGTCCAAAATGTGCTTTGGAGGCTCTGATGGGACATCTCATACATATGAAAAGAGGGCAATGGGATGCTCCAAAGGTGCCTTTGAAGGCTATTATGGGACATCCCACCTATATAAAAAGACAGCAATGGGATGTCCCATAGAAGCTTCAGAGGCTACTATGGGACATCCCACATGTATACAAAGAGAAATGGGATGTCTTGGAGGCTATTATGGGACATCCCACCTATATAAAAAGACAGCAATGGGATGTCCAACAGAAGCTTTAGAGGCTACTATGGGACATCCCACATGTATACAAAGAGAAATGGGATGTCCCACAAAAGCTTTGGAGGCTATTATGGGACATTTCACATATATATATATATATATATATATAGAGAAAATGGGATGTCCCAAAGGTGCTTTGGAGGCTATGATGGGACACCCTACCTATATAAAAGAAGTAATGGGATGTCTCACAGGAGGCTTGGAAACTGCCATGGGACATCCCATATATATATATAAGAGCACTGCAATGTCTCATGAGCTTTGAAGACTATTATAGGGTATTTCCTCTATATAAAAAGATATCCCATGGGTTGCCATGAAACATCCCATTCACATAGCAGAACTGATCAATTTTTTCATTTATATAATGTAGCCCAAGACAGGATGACAAGTAGCAATACAGCCACAACAACTCCACACAAATTAAACTAGAACTACTAGCTGAACATAGTCACCATAGGAATCAAGGCTGTATATTGCAAAATTTTCAACTTCCCTGTATTGTCTAGGTCACTCACCAAGCTCTCCAAGAATATCTGTAGAGTTATAATACTCTAGCAGTAAATACATTTACACCAAAATATATTCTGTACAGAAAATGTGATTTGCTTGATCTAACACTATCAGATTATATGTTATCAATCAAATAAATACCAAAGCACAATCACACATAACTGTCAGAACTTGGGGTAGGAGGTGCAGGTTTACAAGATAGCAATAAACAAGGGTGGGTTAACAGGTACATAGCATGGTAGTAATCAGCTAGGTGCAAGCAAGGCTGTGCAAGTTGAAGAGACTTCATCAAATGCCTGAAGAGCTGAAGCTATGACTGTATGACAACAACTTACATTACTTAAGTTTCTATCTTGTTTGAGCCATCACCCTTCTCCTGTTCCTCTACTCTTTTGCTTGCCATGCTTATAGTAAGTTGGCAAAGATCACAAATAGACATAAGCAGGTACTGATAATGAAACACAATCCATGAAATACAGTGGCTTAAAAAAGTGTCTGCATGTTTGCATGTTTTACATTAGTTATGACTAAACACAATAGCCCCTAACCCTAGCCCTAGCCCATGAGTGTATGGAATGACATACTTACTCTTGGCTTTCTATTGGTCCATGAATCAAGTGATTTGAATAGGAATTGATAGAGTAGCAGCCATTTGGAAATGACATGTCATGCAGACAGTTGTTTGACTTAAAGTTTTGATTATATATGTATATTGACCCTGGCATGCTGTGATATCATTACATACATCCATCAAGGGTTCTATTATGTTACCTTTATGTAATGAGTATGATCCAATATATATAAACCCCACCACCCTCTGCTCATTTTCTCATCATCATCATCATCATCATCATCATCATGAAATCCATTTCCACCTCTCAAAGACAAAATATCATCTCTCTTGCCTCTCTTGGCCTGTTTATACTAGGAAGATTGCCTCACAGACTGGTCTAGGGAAGTCTACAGTATCCCAGGTTCTTCAGGAAATCCAACCAGAGAGGCCTAGGCTTCATGGTGGTTGCCCTTCCAAGCTTTCCTCCATCAACAAAAGGGCCATTGTCCAGCAAATCCTTACTGGCAAGGTCAAAAATGCTGTTCAAGCCACTCATTTCATCAACTCTATTGTTGATAGTCCTGTTTCTTCTCAGACAGTGAGGAATACCCTCAAAGAGCCTCATTGAAGGCTGTGGTGAAGAAAAAAAAGCCATTGCTTTCTACTGGTCACAAGAAGAAGAGGTTAGCCTTTGCTCTCAAGTATCAGCATTGGACTGTGGAGGACTGGAAAAGAGTTATATGGTCAGATGAGACCAAAATCAACAGGACTGGGTCAGATGGACAAGAGTATGTGTGGAAAAAGAAGGGTGAAGGGCTTATTTCCAGAGAGGTCAAAGGTACAGTCAAGTTTGAAGGAGGCTCACTCATGGTTTGGGGATGTATAGGGTGGAATGGTGTTGGGGTCTTGAGTGAGGTTGAGGGAAGGATGAATGCTGAACAGTATGTGGCCATTTTGGAGCAAGGGTTGCTTCAAAGCATGGAGAAATCTGGAATTCCAGAAGATGACATTATCTTTCAACAAGATAATGACCCCAAGCATACCTCTAGAAGAGCCCAGAAATGGTTTGAAGAGCAAGATATCAAGCTTCTAAACTGGCCTACACAATCTCCAGACCTCAACCCAATTGAACACACTTGGAATCACCTCAAAAAATCTCTCTCAGGTTATGAGAGTGCTCCTACAGGAGTTCATCAATTGTGGGAAAGGGTGGTAGTGGAGTGGGGGAAGATTTCTGTGGAAGAGTGTCAAAAATGAATAGGAAGCATGCCTAGAAGGGTTGAGGCAGTTATCAAGGCCAAAGGAGCTCATACCAAGTACTAGACAGTTGGATTTTTGTAAAGTCAAAAAACTGTCTGCATGACATGTCATTTTCAAATGGCTACTATTCTATCACTTCTTATCTGAATCACTTGATTCCTGGACCAATAGAGAGCCAAGAGTAAGTATCCCATTCCATACACTCATGGGTTAGGGTTAGGGTTAGGGGTTATCACATTGAGTCATAACTAATGTAAAACATGCAAATGCAGACAGTTTTTTGAGCCACTGTAACTACTAAATATTTTTCAGAAAACAGCATGGCAGAAATGGACAGTCCTATTCAGAGTGATATCAAGGAACCAGTTTTACCAGTAAGGAAGAAATGCCAGACTGCAGGTACATACACTGGCAGCACCACAACCAGGTTGGCTCCATTTCTTCATCATAACCAATCCAACCTATCCTCATCCAGTCCCATTCTAAGCCTCATCTCAATGGCCACTGAACCATCCACATCCACTACACCTTTGAGCACAACAACTCCAAGCACTGAGCATGTGGTTTCCAATGCAGCCCAGGTTATTATCCAATACACAGATGGGCTCCAATTCAACAATAATGTGGTTTATTGGCAGAAGGCAGTAGATGTTGTCTGGGGTCAACTGGTGAGTCAATTATATCAATTTTAAGATGTCCACTAAGTATTTCCCAGCAGCATGTTGAAGCAGTGGTGGGTGACTTGCCTGCTTGCTTCATCATGTCAACATACATTATTGCTGTGGACTGCTTTATGGTCAGCCTGGAGACACTCCAGAAGTCCAAGACATGGCCACCATGAGATGACATCCAATATGCACAAGATCAAGATGTTAAAGACCACCCATAGTTCAAATTATGAGAACTAGCAGTTACAGAAGCCATGGTAACTATGGAACTACCACTGATGGATAAGGGTAAGGGTAAGGCAGTGGATGTAGAGATGGAGCCCAATATTGAGGGGAATTCCAGTATGCAAATTAGATTCAACATTGCTGTGGTACCATACACAACTAACCTTGAACTAGGTGATAAGAACCAGGAGGATGTTCATGCTGAGCAGGGCTGGACCTACAGTTGTCAGCTGAAGCCAGACTCAGGACAGTGTCACAGCAGGCAATGGTGATCCAAACAAATCAAGTCTGCAGCAACAGTGGATACTGATAGCAATAGTGATACAGGCCCATCCACCCAACCCTCTCCTACAGTAGCTGATCCAACTGTCTCTGATGGTTTTAATGCCATTGATGATGCCACCCAATGCAACCAGTGTGCAACACAAGATAGGGTATGTCTGGTCAAGCCTTGGCAGGCTTGTTGAAACTGCCACACTGGGAAGAACAGGTGCAGTCTTGTAGCAATAATGTGTGCCCAGTCCCAGGTACAGTCTGAGGCCCAGTGCAACACAGCTAGGCATGCTTGGTCTCCCTCTCAAGTTCCTTCTCAAGCAGCTCCACTGGTGACACTGTGACTGACTAAGCAATAGTGATCATCAAGTACCCACCCAACACCTGGGCCATCAAAGGTGAAGGTGGCTCAGATGGAATGGTCATCCCAGAAAAGTGAGTCTGGTGATTATTATCATTGTTGTTATTGACATCACTGACTAGACTTTGAAGTTTACATTCAGCCACCAGCATGGATGCCAAAGTCTGAATTGTGTGATGCCAGCATCACATCCACCATAGCCATGTCAGCCATGAATCTACCAACCACTCCCACTAGTACTGTGACCACTGCAATGACATACTGTGAGTGCCTGGAGGATGTAAAGGAGGACATGTTCCTACTCAAGTGGAATTACATCAAGATGAAGTCAGAACTGGATGAGACATGCCAGGAAGTTGAAACCCTTCAAGTGCTTATGGAGTCATTAAGAGCACATCAATTCCCAATACCATCTGTGCTCCACAAGTCAACATCCCTGTTTGTTGTACCATTCCCCACCACTCCTCTCATGTCTCCACCATGTGCCAGCCCCTCTCCTGTGCCTGTACCATGTCCATTGGTGGATGAAGATCACAATCCCTTCCCTTCCCCAGCTTCTCCCACTGGCAATGTCACTAGCTCCCCAACTATCATCAGGGTCTCCACCCCCTCCATCACATCCATGGTAGGTGGTACTGATCCATATGAGGAAGCTCCTCTCCCACTATGACTGGTTACTGATATCCCAGCACCACCCTCCCCAATCATCACCATCACACCCCCCCCACCAGAGTCAACCCATGGTGATTCAATTGCTGGGCCACTGGCCATCAGTATTACCCCCACATCAGGACTTCCTACAGTGGAGGATATAGCTATGGATCATGTACATACAGACTAGGATTATATTTGATCTATATGTAGTCTCCCATACTTGCTACATTACACTTGTAATATAAACAATATCTTTGTTCTGATTAGTTGAATAGGGGACAAGATTCACCAGGTATACTGGTGGTGGTGACTGGTGTTATGGTCCCAGTGTGATGGGTGGCTATGCTTTTGTTAATACCATTGTGTTTGACCAGCACCAGTGATATCATCAGCATTTGTAGTATAGCCAACAATGCTTCTGGAAAGCAGTCTGTCAACATCCCAGCATCAACTGATGGCATTTGTCAATGCCACTGTTAGCATATGCTGTTGACTCATGGTGTTGACTCACAGCATTGGTTACCACTGGCTTTGACTTATGGTGTTGACCTACAGTGTTCACTCATGGCATTGGTCAAGACCAGCCTTGATTTATGGTGTTAACTCACAGCATTGGTTACCACTGGTTTTGACTTACAGTGTTAACCTATGGTGTTGACTCATGGCATTGGTCAAGACCAGCCTTGACTTACAGTGTTGACTCATGGCATTGGTCAATACTGGCCTTGACTTACAGTGTTAACCCACAGCATTGACTCATGGCTTAGGCCACCACCAGCCTTGACTTACAGTGTTAACCCATGGCATTGAGTCATGGTGTTAATCCATGGTGTTGACTCACAGCATTGACTCATGGTATTAGCTAACACTGCCACCATGGACTCACAGTGTTGGCAAACACCACTACTGTAGATCAATGGTATTGGTCAATGTTGCTGGTCTAGTCATCCATGTACCAAATGGAGCTGGTGGTATGGCAGCAATCCTTGGTACTGGTGGTATGGTGCACTGTAGTAGCAGTGGTGATGAATGATGCTGGTGGTGGGTGGTCTGATTAATAAACCTTTAGTGGTAGTGTGGTATGAACTTACTGGGTGCTAATGAGAAATGGTTGCTGTTGTGGTCCATATTGAAGGATTGCAATTGTGGTACACAGTGGTAGGGGGTAATTGCTGTGGTCACCATTAGTGGTCTTGCTCCTAAGCACCTACTGTGTTGTGCTGACCAGGGTCAATGACACCACTATAATCATGGTAATATCAGTTTATTAATGGTGATTTTACCACATTCTCACCACCACTGCTTCCTTCAATCAACTGGCCTGTCACTACAATACATTTTTAGACCAATTCCACAACAGTGATTTCACCACTACACTTACAGTCTGTTCCCAAGTGTTCCTAGTACCATGGTAAGACTTGTTGGATGGATATACTCTGCTGACCATAATTTGAGTAACAATTACCTAACTGTCACCAGTGGTGATTGTGCTGTGACTGTGATGGTATCAAGGCAACATGAGACTGGTGATGGGTCACCAACCCAACAGGCCATTTTGCCAGTAATAATACTTTTGCTGGTAACAATACATTACCAACTAAAGGCAGCTGCTGGTGTGTAGGTACAACCTCCCTTGGGCCCACCTATTAGTCATGACACCATGTTTTTATAATGTGATCTACTCCTCTTGTTCCCTATCTCAGTCCATTCAGAATATATGATGATCACCAATATCTGGGCCCACCCATTCCCTATGGTGACAATCCATCCCTAAGCCCAGCCATTATGTATAGGGACACCCCCAACCTGGGCCCAACCTCCACTGGACCATATACCATGGAACAATGTCAGCCTCAGCTGGCTATTTAATATGGCCTAACAAGGTACATGGGCTCAAGAAGAGCTGGTCTTGACATGAGGATGGGGTAAGCAGTGGGACTTAATGAAATTCTGCAAACTCACCTTATGTATTACCATGCTGTAACATGCTGTGTTAGCACTATGTTCCTGTGGAACAGGGACCCTGCAGCTGTGTATGTATAATATACTGTAATAATATGGTAATTGTCACAAGTGCTGTCTGAAAATAAGCATTTTGCTGATGTATATAAAAATGATGCAGACCATGAAAATGAAAACCATCTGATTTGTGCAATACCTAATGGGATACACAGCTTTGCATTTTATAATTTTATGCCCAAGAGCAAGACACATATCCCCTTGTGCCATGTGAGGTAAAGAAAGAGGGAGTGGATGATACAGCTGGTCATTATAATATTAGATGAATGCACAATGACAAGCATAGCATATTCTTCAAATGAAGAAACATTGATATGGGTACAAAAAATACTGAATTCCATGCAGCCCCTCTGGCCATAGAATAATTGGTCAAAATTTGAATTTCTTTGCTGAAGCAAATTATCAAATAAGTAAATAGCTTAAATAGTATTTACTTACACATGCAGTTCTCCAGAATGATATTAATAATGACTTTCTGTAATGTAGCACAGTCATTGCCATGCTCCTGAATAGCATGCTGAAGTGCCTTCAGAACAGCAGATTGAGTGCCAGATTTCTGGTACTCCTTCACAGCAAGGTTGAAGGCATCCTTAGCTTGTCCATTGTTCTGTATGAGGAAATAGGAATACTCAAAGACAAGGATACACCCTTTGGTTGGAATGTTTAACAAGCATACACAAGAAAATAACTTTCCTCACCAACCCCATGCAATATTAACATATCCATAGAAGAAAGTGAAGGGCACATTGTGGGTAAATCAGGGAAATTTGAAATGCCATGCATATTCTATCATGTTACAAAGCATGAGCAGAGTTCAAATGAAATAAAGTAAGCCTCACAATCTAGGGAAGTCAAATTGAGATGTTGCATGGCATAGATAGTGTGACATACCAAGCTCTGGAACAACACACTTAGAAGACACTGAATATATGACAGAGTGAATAACTTACATGCTAAGAGTTTATGAAATATGGAGAATGTGAGTGAGCAAGTGTGTATGAAAAAGGAGAAAGCTAACATCCTAAATATATTTGAGCAATTATTGCACTGAAAAATCTATGACAGAATTGTAGGTGTGATAAACATACTTGCTGAAAAAGAAAGGTGGAAGCATGGCATTAAAATGTGAGCAGAATTAATGCTGGTTCAGCATTGAAGTAGCTCACCTTCTGTTAAACCAACAGGACCAGATGGGAAATGAGGACAATGAGAAAACACACAAGACCAGGCATAAAAGTACCTACTGCCTATCAGGCCAGGAGGACCAGAATGAGAGTAAGAAGGATGATGGATCTACATGGCATAAAATCACTAACAATCTGTCAAGTAAAGTGGGAGTAAGAGCAATCTGAATCTAACATGAAATCACTCACAGCCTACCAAGAGGAGTGGATCAAAAAGGATAACAATGAAAAAAGAGTAACCTAGATTAGCCATGAAATCACTCACAGCCTGTCATGTCAACAGAACCAGAATGAAGGTAAGAACAGTGACAAGAAATTATGGTAGATCTGGTGTGAAATTGCTGACCATCTGTCAAGAAAACAACACAAGATTACATGTAAGGACAATAAGAAGGGTTACAATGTAAATCACTCACCTCCTGTCAAGCCAACAGGACCACAGTGGGAGTGAGGACAGTGAGAAGGGACCCAGCTGCACCTGCCATGAAATCACTCACCTCCTGTCAAGCCAACAGGACCACAGTGGGAGTGAGGACAGTGAGAAGGGACCCAGCTGCACCTGCCATGAAATCACTCACAGACTGCCAAGCCAACAGGACCACAGTGGGAGTGAGGACAGTGAGAAGGGACCCAGCTGCACCTGCCATGAAATCACTCACATACTGCCAAGCCAACAGGACCACAGTGGGAGTGAGGACAGTGAGAAGGGACCCAGCTGCACCTGCCATCAAATCACTCACAGCCTGTCAAGCCAACAGGACCACAGTGGGAGTGAGGACAGTGAGAAGGGACCCAGCTGCACCTGCCATGAAATCACTCACAGACTGCCAAGCCAACAGGACCACAGTGGGAGTGAGGACAGTGAGAAGGGACCCAGCTGCACCTGCCATGAAATCACTCACATACTGCCAAGCCAACAGGACCACAGTGGGAGTGAGGACAGTGAGAAGGGACCCAGCTGCACCTGCCATGAAATCACTCACATACTGTCAAGCCAACAGGACCACAGTGGGAGTGAGGACAGTGAGAATGGACCCAGCTGCACCTGCCATGAAATCACTCACACACTATCAAGCCAACAGGACCAATGTGTAATAGTCATACTTAGAAGCATTCTTTACTATACACTGGCAAGTTTAATTACCTATAACCAATAACTTTATAATATGATTTTCAAGATGTATATTTAACTGACCTTTTTGAATGGCATCCATCCTATTATTTTCTCTTCCACAGCTCTTTTGTTGAAGGTTGTTTGCATCTCATCATCCATCAGGACTCTGTCAAACAGAACCATGTCATCAACTATGGTGTATCACTATTATTATTTCACCTCTTAACTGCATATTCAATGTTGAGAATGATGTTGATCTGCTGTGTTGATATAACTAGCTTTTGCAATTCCACCTCATCAAGTGCATCTGTTGTGCATCTTAGGAGTGGATTGCAGTCAGCATCCTCTTGGTTCATACCTGTATCATGATGTATTAGTTAGTACCATACCAAATAATTGCTGATCACCTACTGGCAAGTGGCAAATATGCCTTTGGAGGGTACTTGCAGCCACTTAGCTGCCTTTCTATTCTCATCTTCAACTCACTTAGCATCTGTTCTTCCAAATCTCCAGCCTTTGGTATTGCCTCTTTCATTGTCAAACCATCTCTCATGAGTTGGTGCAGTGCAGGCATCTTCAAGGCATCAGCCTTAGTCAACACAGCAATCACAGGCACTCCATGGTCTTCAGATTCACAGCAAAATCAATCATACTGAAGTAGCTTACCCTTTCCTGTATTACATTCATTGAAGAACTTTTCTTCTGCAGCCAAAATTGGCCTCTCATAATCCGCCATTGAGATGCAAAACCTGGATCCCAGTGCAGGATGATGAGAAGTCAATAGTTGCACAATGGGATCTATTATATGATCTTACCAGATGGCATGGATCCGCTTTTCCAGTTTCATTGTTGCTGCTCGATCAGCTACAAAGTCCTTCATCAAGTTTAATTCATTCAGAGAGCCAGTCTCGAAGCCTCTCGAGTCATGAAAGATGAAGCCTGGATTGCTTCGAAAAATTAGTTCGTCATCGATGTTGTGATACCCCCTCTGTATATAGTTAACACAGTGCACGTCACCAAACGAACTCCCAACTCGCCTCCAGTGACCCTTGCACGGTCGCAGGATCGATCTGAGAGTTGCACGTATCAGTAACTTGAGAATGATACGGCAGGATAAGCGACCTGACCTTCTCACCCTTAGCATTGATGATCTCCGGCAGCTCTGTAGTGTTGCAAACACGCTGCAGGAGTGTGGTTTTACCTGCATTCGATCTGCCAATAACGAGGATTCTAAAACGACCAATGCGATCGAAGTGCTTTCTGACTTCCGCAGGATCCAAGCGAAACGTATTTTCAGTACTTGAAGAATGTTGGCTATCATATGCCATTGGATCAACCCGATCACCCGCGTCGTCCGAACCTGAAGCACGCTGCCCAGATTTCCTGAACAGCAGAGACGACAAAAACTTGCTGAAGGATCCAGGAGCCATTCTTGCAGAAGTTTG
The DNA here is from genome assembly GCA_029372045.1 of Scleroderma citrinum. Classification (NCBI taxonomy): domain Eukaryota; kingdom Fungi; phylum Basidiomycota; class Agaricomycetes; order Boletales; family Sclerodermataceae; genus Scleroderma; species Scleroderma citrinum. Next base: position 947,064 of record JARFMN010000014.1, read on the forward strand.
GCTACTATTTAAAGCTATAACGAAAGAGTTGTGGATTGCGCTGAAGTGGTCAGTGATGGTCAGAGTACAAAGTGGGCACGCGGAAGGGTCAAGGGAAACGCGAGGCTGATATCAGGGCGCTTATCTCAATTCTCGCTCATTACCTCGTTTGGTAAAACAAAAATCGTGCGAAAGGGTACGCCCTATGCTCCTGCACAACCCAGGACGGAGCTTGACTGGTTTAACGAGAAGCACTGTCTGGCGAAGCAAAAGCTTTTGTCTACTCACTGTTCACAATACACTGACCCTACACAACAATCAGTATACCGAGTTGATTTACGCCAGGTTTATGAGAACAGCTGGTTATTTGCTAGTAGGCATCAGCAATTAGCTGTCTAGAGCCGCTGCAGAACATTTGTACCACAACGAAGCAAATTTGAGCTCCACGGACTAGTTTCTGTGTCTTTTAGCCCTCAGGGCCTCACCTTGCGAGGCTGTGATCCTGCTTAATGGTGACAGAGCCACCCACCCGGTCTTGACGAATGAGATCTTTTGTCGAAGTACTTAGTCACGTCCGATGTTGGACATCGCTGTTCATCAGTCCTAGGTTTCAAGTTCTACCGCTAGGGGCCTGCCTAGAGCGGGACCAGTCAATCAATAGTGCTCACACATCCCTATCAATCGAGCCTTTTCTCCATGATCTGGCAGGTGCAAATACCATCCTCGAGAGCGACACACTTATGCTGGGGGAATGAAGGTTATCATCGTGGCTAAGCTCCGTAGTCATTCTCTTCATTACCCCGTTACTGTCGAATTATATCTCTTCAGTCCATGCAGATAGGCGCATCGCAACATACTTATCGGGCTGTACTGGTCTTCAGAGCTCTATGCATCAGGCTACTGCACAAACTACTGCTTGAATTGCATAAAAGGTGGACCCCTCGATCAGATGATGGGAGTGTAGGGGGTTTTCCTATCTCTAAGGAACCGCGTAAACTTTGCATTATTCAAAAGCAACGAAAACTTGATATTCCGGGCTGGCACAAATGTTATGTGACATATTTTGTTTGACAAGAGAACACTGATCAAGAGAAAGGATGCTGGCACGGATTCAGGTTACCACGTCAGATGCATCGGTGTTTTTACCTTACACCACAATTCTGACATAGAATCGATCACACCACTCTCTCCGAAGTCCCTTGTGCATTGATGAACTTGCGGTATGTAAATACAGAACAGAGGTCAAAGAAAGAAAGTTCGTCTCGATGTTTCCAGTTCGGGCTAGCACGCATCAGTACAAGGGCGAATCAGATTAGACAAGCAAAATACCTTCCAGCGCCACAAGTACTCGTTATCTTTCGGAGGGTTCTTCGTCAAGGGGACCGGTGCTGCCATGGCCTCTCCAACCATTTCGTCTTCACTCGCGCCTTCACGGCCTGCGACCTCTTCTGGTGGAGGTGCAGACTCTTCGGTGGTACTCGTAGTGATCTCCAGTGCCTCTGGTGATGCGCCGAAGTTGTGTACTTCCGGTAATCCCCCTTTTAGCCATCGTAGTTTGAGCGTGAATCGTGGACCGATCTCCTGGAGTGCCACTTTTTCAGGAGATCGAAAGGCGTATCTGCCAAGTATCTGTGTGAGCTCCACGTCCAAGCTATCGAATTCGAAAAAAAACGTATACCAATGCCGTCGGAAGAACAAGAAATCACGCTGATTGTGCAGCGTTACAACCTGCCGACCCTAGAATTCGAGGAGAGGTGGGAGGAATGTTTGGAACATCCTGGCGACGGCATGCCCGAGGCTTGTTGCGAAGTTGTTGAGCACAAGCTCGGGGTGCGGCGTCGCGCGAGCGTGGCCCTATCCAGCTATTAGGAGGGGTTATAGAATGAGCATCAAACTAACATAGATTTGTTTTGTAAGTTCAACAGACGTGAGCCTTAAATATGCCGTCGGTCCATTGGGTAAATGGACAAGTGTGATAGCATCTAAAACGTTGCTCAGTCAATGCATGGAAGTATATCTGCAACGGAAAGAGACCGACTCGGCTTTTTCATGTCCTCATTCACAACCACTAGATGCTTATACCCCCTCCCTGCTGCCCACCCCGCAATCCGACCCACCTCGAACCCTTTTCCTTTTTTCCTCCGTATATACTCAGCACCAGGAAAGACACCCACTAGCTCATCGCAGAAATCATACGTTGCTTTCGATGCTTTGGGTGACGTAGTAATGAGGACTTTAGGCGGCGTATGGGGATCATCCATAAAATTGAAGTAGGTAGCGAAGGGGTCAGATGCAAGGTCGGCGTTCAGTTCTTCTGCCTGTACCGAGCTGGAAGGCTGTTGGGAGCATAGAGGGGTCATGTTCACGAGCGTTGTCAAGTTTGCAGGGCACATTTTCTGCGACACGTTTCTGTGTGTTGTGGGTGAGTAAATGTCTAGACGATGATCGCTCGGGCATACCCTCCTTGCGGCGGGGTCGTTTGCTTCTTGCTTTGCCCTTGCCAACCGCTTCTGAAAATTTTCTTGGCCCTTTGCCTTCTTTTGCTTATTCGCGACCTCTTGTCGCTTTGCTTTGTTCTTGATGAGCGATGGTTGGATGAGAGGTGCTATGATAGAAAAACCTTGGGTTGCTTTCACGATCCATATGAGTCACGTGACATCATCATTACAACGGCTGGCAAAAACGAGTTTGCTCTTTCATACAGACAATCTGCAAGATATTGGTCCCGCCTGGGGGCAACTGTTTTCTTGTTGCTAATATCGACTGTCCACGCGTCACATTTCTACCTAGACGCAAACGAGAAACGGTGCTTTATCGAAGAACTCCCTTCGGACACGACAGTTGAAGGTCCGTGTCTTTCAATGACATTGCTAGTTGCGTTGATGTTGGGTTTTCAGGCCAATATAAAGCACTGGAATGGAATGAGGAGGAATGGAGTTATGTCCTCGAGCCAACACTTGGCATTATTGTGGAGGTCGACGTATGTCTGTGTGATCCCATGCCACGCATGTATGGCTGATTCTTTGACGACACAGGAAATGGAAAGCGGACACAACGTCGTGAAAACCTGTGGTCCGCCTGATGGTCGTTTTACATTTACATCTCACGACGCAGGCGACCACTCCATCTGTCTCTCCACGAACTACACTTCGTGGTGGTCGAGCACGCACATTAAGCTCTACCTCGACATCATCGTCGGCGATGTTAAACTCGACACCGAACGCGACCGGAGCCACGTGTCCGAGTTAGCTAGCAAGGTCCGTGATTTGAACCAGAAGCTGGAGGATATCCGGAGGGAGCAGCAGTACCAACGTGAGCGGGAGTCGGACTTTAGGGATTTGAGCGAGACGACGAATGGGAGGGCTGTTTGGTATAGCTTGATGCAGATCGTCGTGCTGGTGGCGACTTGTACATGGGAGCTGAAGCACCTCAAGGTGGGTAATGTTTGTTGAGATGGTAGCTCTCCTTCTCACATGGTCCGCATAGCGTTTCTTCCAAGACAGGACCTAGTTCGTTATGTAGTATCTCTCTTGGCCTGCATTATGTGACTTCGTCAGGACATCGAATGTGCCACATGACCCAGGTGAACTCATCCGAAAGTCGGATGCATCAAAACCTGTGCAGTGGATTGGAAAGTGTTCTTGAAAGGAGTTACATAGTCACTATCGTACATACAACCCTTTTTTCGCACACACCTTTACTGCTGACCACCCACGAGTGCATCAACTACCACTCTGATACCCCAAGCACCAGGATCAGGAATTCTCTCTGCTTTCAATCTCCCACCCTCGACATATGCACTGCGTCCCGCCTTGGCTTCAAGGTCTCTCGTCTTTTCAGCCGCTTCCTTGGCTGCCAAGGCAGCGAGCAAAGGGTCGGAGGGTAATACCTCGATAAAAGCAACGAGAGGATCGACGAGCGTGCGAGAGGGAGGACGAGCACGAGTGTACGTGTACAGCCTGTCGAGAGCGCACTGGAGCGCTGTGCTCCAAACAACGAGAGTAGCTAATGGAGAGGATGTTTGCGTAAGTGCTTGTGCGAGAGCTGAGAAAAAGATCCTGATGGGCGGTGCTACCTATGAGTAAATATGTGGCTACGGGAGAAGTGGTACATACGAGTAGAGGGCACCGCTTGTTCCACCCATCGCCTCCTCCGCGACTTTGGAGACGACAATCATGCTCCCAATGACGTCTTCACCTGTTATATTGCCCTCTTCGAGGGCTTTCAGCACACCTTTCGATAGGAGATTAGTGTGTGCGTAAACGATACATCGAGGGGAGGGAGAGTGCTCACCGGTGGCACCGTCCTTAAGCGTGAGCCCGCAGTCGCCATCGCCAGCGATACTATCCATTCTCGTGATTTCCGGCTCCGCAGCAACGAGTGCATTGCATGCACGCGCGATGGATGCATTGAAGGACGCCACGTCTGGTGCCCTGAGTGTGGCCGCTCGCGAGCTGGCGGGTGGCGGGGCAATCCTTGGACCCTGCTTGATATGTGGAATTGGTCGTACACGATCAGGCACCATTCTGGCCAACCACTTCCACCCTGGTGCATCGGCTGGATCATCGAGGAGCCCGAGGAGTAGGTCCAGAGGCGGTGCGTTCGTATCATTGGTGCCGGGAAGCAGAAGAAGGGTGAGGGAGAAACCTGGCATGTTGAGGCTGGTCTAGTGATGACAGGCGTCAGTTGTAGCGATATCGTGGGCACTCTCGGGCACCAGCACATACCATGAACGTTCCTGCGAGCACACGCAGAACAGATATACCCTGCGCAACCAATGCTCGCTTTGTCTCGTGGACGACGACGCCGAGTTCGAGCTCGCTCAGTCCGCCGAGGTTGTTGACGAGAAGGACCACCCGGTCTGTTTCGTCGTTCTTGAATGGGACAAAGCTCCACTCCGGGTCCGTCGTCGATGTGATCATCTTGATGAGATCAGGAATGAGTTCGTCGAGAGGTGGGATAGGGGAGATGCGGCTGTTTCCGCTCTCGTTGTGGATTCCGAGCCCGATTTCGATTTCGTCCGTGTGGAGGCTGTTGTTGGGCTGAACTGATGTCCCGGGGACCTGTATTGTACGTCAGCATACATTGTGTGAGGGCGGGAGCGGACGTGGGGATGCGATTACTGACATGGCAGTGCTCTAGACCGACGCCGATGGTGCCAAGTCGCGAGGCGACATATTGAGCGATATCATACACTTCATTCAGGCCACTTCCTCGCGCTGCGAGTGCACCTGCGATCTTGTACACGAGACATGTGCCTGCGAGACCTCTGATGGGATGAAGAAGCATATATGCCATCCGGCGCGGGAACACAACTTACCTTCGTCCGACGATGATTCCTTGCGTCTTGCCAACGGCAACATCGTCGCCGACAACGACGAACTTGACGGAACCCGCTTTATCAGGGTGTGTTGCGGCATATTGTTCCTTTGCAAGCCCGAAATTCAGGACGTCGCCTGTATAATTCCTTGATAACATATCAGTATTAATTCAACCCGTGATGTCTCTGTAAAGCGCACTTGACAATGATGAGTGTTCTTGTATGAATGTCACATCAGGTGCGAATCGAGACACGGGGAGATGTGCACACCCTTTATCATTGTCGATCAGGTCGATTGCACGCCGCACTTGACTGGCGTTGGGAGAAGCAAAGACAGATCCACATACCGCAGCTGTTGACATCTAGTTTCATAGTCCCTGTTCCGCGTATGAAACTAGAGCGCCATACCGGTCAAGATGCCTTGGCCTGCAGGATGTTCGATATGATGTCAGAGTGCACATCCAGAGTATTACCTACGAATCCCGCGTGTGAAGGCTCATGTCCGGATCCACCTCCACACAGGAGGGCTACTTTAGACCGGTCTTGGTTTGCGAGGTGAACGACTTATTAGTCACGGTCAGTCAGCTAACGAACACACGAGTGTCCTAATACATCTTTGCTTGGGATGTCAAGGGATATGTTTGGGTTCACAATGCACAAACCCTGCAGTGAGTCTGTCACCAGCGACTGTCCCCCAGCGACGAAGTGTTTTGCCATGATGAGAGTGTGACTATCGTGACTGTGACATTGCGCCGCGTCACGCGTCAGAGGCTTTCATCTTCCAATCAACCCAATGTCATGAACCTGCCATCGCCAGCAGCGTCGCCCTCGCCGAAGAGCAAAGAGTTGGACCCAGGATCAACGAGCAGAAAGAGACAGCGCTCGCAATCAATGCAATCCTCGTCTTCGTCGGTAAAGAGATCTGCTTCCGAAGGACCAGTGTCTGCCACGCCAGTTCACGACAAGGCCCATACGACATCTGTGGCTGATTCAGACATCGATTCATACATGCTAGTTCAAGGCGAGGACGATCTCGGGGTTGTCACACTCACTACTCCTCATTACCCTGTACAGCAAGTTCCACCAGCAAACTTGACACCCCCAGAGAAGTTCGAGTATATCAACCAGCTACGCCATCAAGCTATGCATGTGGGGGAGACGTGGTTTGTCATATCTCGTCAGTGGTACAGACGATGGGAGTTTGCATGTCAGGGTACCATGGACAAGAGTGGCCCCATCGAGGAGAAGGATATTGGACCAGTGGATAACACGCCTTTAGTCGGCCAAAATGGGAACCTCACATCCAGTATCACCGAGGGTGTAGATGTCGAGTTTGTTCCGGAAGACGCTTGGAAAGCATTCGTAGCTTGGTCCGTTGGAGTTGTTCAGATCTCGCAATGTTGCCACTGATCGACATGCGCAATAGGTATGGTGCAGCGACGTATCCGCTTCCTCGGTCTGTCATCTCAAGAGGACACTTTGGTGAAGCTGGCTTAGAACTCCGTCCTCCCCGTCTCAGAGTGCTGCTTCTTGTGGAGACTAGACAGGATGAGGTGGACCGACGACCGGAATATGTGACGCTCTCTACCAAAGACACCGTCAAAACGCTTTGCAGGGAGCTACTTGCCAAATTGTCTGCGCGTACCCCTGAGTCGTACAGAATTTGGAAGATGCCACAAGGCGAATACGAAGGGATCCAGTTTCCCGCAGCGAAATTCGCGTCGTCAGGTGCAGAGCTACTCGAAATTAGCGATAAGTCACTTGAAGACGCATTGATTGAGTTCGACGATCCATTTATAATAGAGCTTCCACAGGATGGCAAGTGGATTTCGGATCAGCTGGCCGCTACGGCGAATGAACCAGATCCCTACGTCCCCCCTCTCTTCAGTCAAGAAAGAAATTTCTTCGATAGACTCGGAAGTTCTTCGCGGACTACTCAGGAACAACGGACACCTCAATCTTCTTCCTCCACATTTGTCAAGTCCAAAGAAACGCAGATAACTTCTTTCAGGTCTCAGGGCTTTGCCAAAACGAAAGTTATGCAAGAGCCAGGAACACTTGGCCTTGGTAATATGTGCGTACTCGCATTTGTATACAGCACAGTTCTTGACCGCCCATGAAGGGGTAATACCTGCTTTATGAACTCGGCCCTTCAGTGTCTGGCGCATACAGAAGGGTTGATAGAATACTTCCTTTGTACGTAACCTTGTTCTATCTTGAGCACGCCCTTTCATCTTGTCTCGCAGCTGGCATGTATCAAAGTGAACTCAACCCAGACAATCCACTCGGAATGCAAGGTGCCATTGCCGAAGTGTTCGGGGCACTTCTTCATCGCATTTGGGCCAAGGACTCCTCTACAATGACATATTCCCCCCGAGAATTTAAACTACAGCTACAACGTTTTGCTCCCCAATTCTCCGGTTATCAACAACACGATTCTCAAGAATTTGTGGCATTTTTATTAGATGGTTTGCATGAGGACCTTAATCGTGTTCGCAAGAAACCATACGTCGAGAAGCCAGACTGGGAGGGGGGAGGGGACCTTGAGCTCGCTCGGTTGGCACAGCAGTCGTGGCAGGGCTATATGCGGCGGAATGACAGCATCATCGTTGATCTCTTTCAAGGCCAGTACCAGAGCACACTCGTGTGCCCTGAGTGCGAGAAGGTAAGTTCCTTGGATACATACTCCTCACAAACGGTCTTGACAGGCACATAGGTTTCCATCACATTCGATCCCTTCATGTACCTCACTCTTCCTATCCCAGTCGAGAAGAAGTGGGCGCATACTATTTATTATGTGCCATGGGATCTCTCGAAGCCTCATGTCAAGGTTAGTTTTTTATCGACTTGATGAGCCTGTCTGAGGACGAGTGGCTCCCAGATACCTGTGGAGATCAACAGAAATGCTTCTTTCAAAGAACTCCGTTCCCTACTTGGCCGTTGGACTGGTGTACCAGCAGAGAATGTGCGTGCCGACGATTGCCAACCTCGATTGTGTAGCTCATTCATGTGTTGCAGCTCTTAACCTTGGAGATTTTCGGGAGCCGCTTCTATAAGAACCTCAATGATAACATTCAATGTGGTGATATGTTGGAAAACGATACGATCGTCTGCTTCGAGTTGCCATGCAACGCCCGCCAAAGTCGTCTGTATAAGAAGAAGGATGATGATCCGTTCATCGTTCCTATATTTTTCACCGACTTGTACTATCGACCAACCTACAGTTACCGCAGCTCTTCGTCGTTTGGACACCCTTTTATTACCGTGATCGACCCCGTGGATGCACAGTCTTTCGAAGGTGTTTTCCATGCCGTGGTCGACCGATTACAGCGGTGGACAAGCAATGCTCGGGATCTATTTGTTTGGGAGGAGGCCCCAGCTCCAACTATTGATACTGTGCCTCTCTCTGTGCCTCCCATCGATGCCCTCACTGAGATCAAGGAGAATGGCGATGTTGTATCGGTGGAAGACATGGCAATCGAAGACGACATAACGGATCAAAAGGATGCCATTGGGGAGGATGAAATGGTGCTAGATGATTCAGCCGATCATGTCCCTCAGATTGTCGCGGTCAAGACCAACGTATTCAACCTGCGCTTGCAAGCTTCCCAGAAAGATTATGGTTCTGGTTTTGGCTCGTATGGGTCCCAGCGCTTCGAGTCTTTGGAAAGCCGCGCCGACGAGGTGGAAGAAGGTGCACCGCTACTAAAGGAATGGGATGCATTCTACTGCGAATTTGATGAAAATGTGAAAACATACTTTTTCGGTGACGAAACTTCACGATGGGAGCATGCGTTATGGGACACGTGGTCGATGTTCATCCACCCCGAGTATGCAGAGGCGAAGAAGGCGGCACTAAAGAAGAGCTCGGCAGGGATTTCCATCGCCGATTGCTTGGAGGAATTTACAAAGGAAGAAAAATTAGGCGAAGACGATCTGTGGTACTGCCCTCGTTGCAAGAAACACCAGCAAGCGACGAAGAAGTTTGACCTCTGGAAGGTTCCAGATATTCTTGCTGTTCATCTCAAGCGGTTCAGTAATAGTCGAACGCTGAGAGATAAGATTGATGCGTTTGTGGATTTCCCGATCGAAGGACTTGACCTGACTCACCTTGTCGGTGAGCGCGCGACGGGGAAGCGACTGAGCGAAAGTGGCGTGGATATTCAAGAGCTCGGCATCTACGACTTGGATGAGCCACTGATCTATGATCTATATGCTGTCGACGAGCATATGGGCGGGTTGGGCGGTGGCCACTATCGCGCATATGCCTATCACCATGTTGTAGGGCAGTGGTACTCCTTTGACGACTCCTATGTTACACGAACGCAAGCAGAGAATTCGGTGGTAAGTTTATCTCTACTGTTTACCAACTGCCTGCGCTAAATCTCGTGCTTAGAATGCCAATGCGTACTTGCTGTTCTATAAACGCCGCAGCAATCGCCCCGTAGGAGATAAAACCCTCCAGAAAATAGAGGACGCAAGGCGAGCAGCGAATGAGGAGGCGGAGGTTTCCCATGCAGAGCACCAGCTTCCTACCCCTCCTGAGGATGTTGCACCGCCTGCCTTTGTGATGCCTCAAAATCTATTTGTTGAGGGCTCGGCATCTCAATCCCCTGGAAAATCAACACCACTATCGTCATTACCCCCTCCACTTGAAGATACTGATTTGCTACCGAGTTTCGATGACGCTCAAAATGACCCTATCATCCAGAGTTCCCTTCTTTTGGACGACTCGGGCTACCATGTTATAGAATCCAGGTGGACAAATGTTACTCCCACCTCATCTGTGGCGGCAGAGGGCGACGATGAATACCAGAAACTCGACAGCCCAGAGGGCTCGTTGAATCAACACTGGCCTGATCATTCTTCTGCATCACCGGTCAATTCTGATTCATCTTCGAACCTCTTTCCAGCGGACGGGCTAACCACCACGGCGGACTTTGAGGAGATACCTGGACAATAGAAACAATGATGTAATTTACCTTCACCATCGTCGGTTTAATGTACTGCCTAGTAGACGTTATATCTTGTGCAGCCCTAGCTCTCCTCTCCCTAGTACTTAGTTCTTCTACATAGCACCACGATATAGCGTATGTGGCTGGCGCGTGGAAAACTTTGCAAGGCCAGTTCGACCCTATGACATTCGAGCATTCCACATATGAACCGAATACCCCCCGCTCTGCTGTACCTCACGATCTACAACCCTACTATTCGCCCTACTATCAGCACAGTCTCCCAGGATGACGAAGACGCGGAGGAACAAGCACAGATTCTATTCTATACTTCACGGGACCAGGCCGTCTCACGGGATAAGATGCTGAGGCAGGTCGGGCTTGCGAAAGCCCTCGTACATTTTGCAGAGTGAGAGCAACGTACACAGAGATGTCGGTGTGTCCAGAGCTAAGCTTTGAGCAGGATCTTCCATTCAACAGGCCCCTGTCAGAACGTCCACTCACAGTCCAAACGGATGATCACGCTAAGACTCGAACCCAACTTTTGGATGCATGCTGTGCGTTTGGGTGGTTCTGTGGAGGATCCGGCTGCTAATCGGTGTGGCTGCCCTTCAGGCTATCGAGCTGGCCAGGACGATGCAAGCTCCGCAGACAAAGACCAAAGGGAAGGGAAAGGCTAAGGAAATCAGTCAGGATGCACCGTTACCTCCTGAGTATCATGACAACTCTCTGCACGATTCTGCTGTTCGCGCGCATTTGCTGCAGGGATATGAAGCATTCAAGGTCAGTCCGTTCCTTGTTACGGGAAGCTGAAGTTAATATGCTGCGTATGGCACAGATAACGCATGGTTCTTTCACTTCTATTCTGTCGTCACAGGGACAGCGTGCCTTGGAATCACAACTGGAACGCTTTTTCACTATATGGGCGTGGTCCTGGAACCTAGAGACAGGTCTGAATCTCGTTGAGGACCTCGGTAGGCTCGTTCGTTCGCTTGTGGTAATGTTTACTCACTTTTATATAGGTTTGCCCCTTCACCCCTTATACCAAGCAATATTGCCTGCCATTGATACCTTCTCATCGAATCTACCGGACGGTCTGATGACCGTTGTATTGACACCGGAGTACATTGCACCTTCAAGCGCATATAGAAAACAACATTATCCTACTGCTTTGGCCCGCCACTTAATGATGTATATCTCCCGAACTCGGAATGAAGCTAGCACCACACAATCAGACCCAATACCATTATCAGACCTACCAACCAATGGCACTAGAATACCTCCGACTGCAGAACTGCACACGTCCAACGGGTTTCTTGGAATTCCTTCGGTTGCGATGGACATTCGAAAATGGGGTTGGCCTAGTGGATTCTCTTCAAGCCGGAGCCCCGATACAAAGCCTGGAACTTCGACCCCAGCAGAACCTTGTAGTCTCCCGAGATCCATTACAGATGGTCCCGTAGTACAATTCGATCGGAGTGCGCTAGAGGACGCGGTGTCCACCAACTCTTTTGGCTCTGCTGAAAAGGTGGAAAAGGAGTCCGTGCACGAGGATGTGGGCCCCTCTATTACTGAGGAAGATCTTCAAGAAGATATAGAACTACAGGGGCCTTCACTACCGGATGTGGACACACCTCGGCCGTCCAGAGCCTCATCTCCGATGTCGCCACCCTCAGAGACGACGTCGAGTTCCCATCAAGTCGATGGCGACAACAAAATGGCATCTTTAGAGACAACGTCCGGTTCTCACCAGGCGAATGGTGGTAGCAAAATGCCGCCAAACACATATTTTACTTCAACTAGCGTATTCATTGCACCTAATGACGATCCTTTGGCAACCGTTCGCCGTACCGTTTTTCTCATTAAGGTCAGTAAGGGTGATATTATTGACAGACGAAGTACTCAAACCATTTTTTGTCTAGGCGAACAATATTACTCTTGTGCTTCTCAGTGGAGAACTTGGTGACAAGGATGTTGAGGCACTGATCCCGTCGGTTACTCGGCTTTTCGACGAGATCGACGAGATGGTTGCTAAAGATGCCAAACAGTGTGTAGTTCCACATGTGCCCATATTTTCATTCTATAATATTATTATAGACGTCTGGACTCCTCACTGCCATCCGTGTCGACGATTCTCCAGCCTCGAGATAGCCACATAATGACAGTACAAGACTATGTTTTCGGGGGCACTGGAATTTCCTTTGGCTCAGACCACCTCTATGATGCGAAGGAGCTGCTAGACAAGTAAGGTGCTGGATGCAAGATTCATACAGTTACTTCTAAGTTTTACAGGCAACCGACCATGGTTGAAGTCTTTTCGCGAAGTTTAAATCCGCAACATTGGCACGCGATCCATCGTGGAAACGAGAGGGGAGATATATATCTACAAGTCGCCCGCAAAGAAACTAGCTTATCAGATGTCGACAACATCCTCCAGAAGCTATACAAGAGCTATTCCTAATAATATCCGCCTATATCAGGGGCATGATGGAAACTACGTCCATCGTCCAAAGGTGCGCAAGGTAAAGAATTATAGGGAATTGTAACCGGAACTATTATTAGACTGGCTACCCGTTGCAATGCCCTTTCATTCTGCAAGAATCCGCTAGCTTAGAAAAGATGATTATATTTCAATACCCATGGCATGTGTAAGGGAACGTTGGACGTTTTGAGTCATAGGAGTCGTGACAGCGGTGGACAGTATGCTGGTGTCGGAATAGCACTGCTGCTACTGATAGCCACCTGCGAAATTTCGAGGCTGTGGCAGTATCGGGATCTCCAATGAAATCAGCTGATCGTTCCTCATGATAAATCGTATCTTCGTTTGGTAAACAGGATCATCTCTCGAGCACCCGAAGCTCACATCAGTCTGTCATCCAAACCAGATGCATAGTTGGTTGAACTTGCCGATCGAATCCGCGCGGGGGCCACAACGCCATTTCCTTCTCTGCCCTTCCTCATTGGTGTTTTCAACTCATTTTAATTTGCTGTAGACCAAGCGACTGATAGCACGTTTCGTGGCTCGTAAGATGCAAGGAGAGGTGGGTGTTTGGCATCGCAAGATACAGGATTAAAGGAATCCCGGCGATGGTGGAACTGCAGACAACTGTACCGAGCGAGTCCACATGACTGAAGTACATAGGAGTTGTGCTCGCATCAAGCCACTCGTTTTGAGGACGCGTTGTTCCCATGAAAGTCTTCAGTAAGTTCAGTCTCCCCGAGATTGCTGTGGCCTGAATTCGAACTCAAGGAACGCAAGGTAGTGAAACTTGCATGAGATGTGTTATTATGCAGATGTCAGAGATGTGAATTAAACAGATGGGTTGATAGCGTGGGGAGACCAAGGTGGACTTCTCGTCGGGTGGCATGAAAGTTGGGGTGGGGAATAGTGAGCAAGGCACGCCCAGAAAGCCACTGCCTGCCTGTGGACTTGGATACAGAGTAAAGGAACCCTACTGGTGAGTAAGGGGGGCAAGGGGTTCTGAGTGCGTTGACATCACATTCAGTGAGAAAGCGTAGCTCTTATGACATTGTCAGGCCACGGTCCATCATCATAGAGAGATGCACTCGAAGGACCACAACAAATCAATTGTAGGGACGCGACCAGAATACTTGTCATGGAGGAACAGGTATGCAGGACCCAAGGTCGGTTTTCACCGCAGGCAAAGCTCAAGCTTCAAATCCACCCACCGCCACGTATTACGATGTAGAAGGGTGGATGAATGCAGGATAGTTTTCCTTGACAACTCTTACGGCTCCCTGGAATTCTCTTTCCATGTTCTAATACCCTAACAGCTCCTTCCCGGACGCTGAGGGTGTCGTCCCAAGATTCGCCATTGGTCATTCCTCGTCCAGATGATACGCCATATAGGAAACGTCATATGAATGATCGCGGAGAACGTTCACTGGCGCGGGGGACTGAGAAATCAGTTCATCAGTAGTGGGTGGCATGACCCCCTCTGCCCGTAACGCGCAGGTATACTTTCCTCATAGCACGGAGGGCCTTCATCGTGATAGAAGAGGAAAGAACTAGGTAAGCATAACAGAGGACATCGTTGCAATACTAATATATGGAACATTTCAGTCCTAGTTTAGAGTGTTCCACAGCATATTTGACACCTAAACAACTTCACCTGGCACATGGCATCTGCCGTCCTTTCCTCATTGCCTTATATGAAGTGGTTCGTGCCTCCCATATATTATTCAGGGCCATCCTGATGATCCTGCTTCAATACCAAACTAGTGTTTCCTTTCAACATTCATCGTATCGCCCTATTTTGAGCGCGACAAAGCTGGCCCGACTCACCCATACTTGTGAATGGAAATAACCACTATTGGTTGTTTGATTATATTGGAGACACATAAATTTGCTTTAAACTTCCATACTCTTTGAAGTCATCGTTCCAGCCATTCGCAGAGTTGTCAGAGACACGAAACGACTTACGGCAGGATGGCACCATCTCCGCAGCTGATCACTAAGCCTGTGATTCATAGCATCATGAGGCAGATCAGCTATCATATCATCGTATCTAAGGTTGAACATCTCACCAATACACGTGTTATGCGAGCCAAGCTAAGTATCTTCAAGGGTTTTATTCGGGTACCAGGTGGTCTTAACACGCCGTTACAGCATTGCGCAAAACGACTACTGTCCCTGTACTTTTCGGAGTCTCCAAATACCTACTAATGAATGTTGACTGTTTCTCCGTGATCCCATTATCAGAGCTGTTTGCAGTCATGTGACGAAGGACGAGAAGCATTTTCTATACCCTGGTTTACACGTAATTTGCTACTCTCCTGTTCGGGGCGATCAAGGCAAGTAACCAAAACGTGCCAGTATGTACTAACACTCGGCAAAGTATATCCGAAGCCTGGACCCGATGTCAAACATGTCCGAGATCTTTATCTGTCCCCTCCTCCGGCTCGTCACACCTCACCATTTATTTTCTGTCTCGGTCTGCCATATGGCTTGCTTCGATGACCAAAGCTGTGCTTCTCAATTTATGCCATTGCTAGTGGGGGTGTAATTCCACTCTCGTACAGCGGAGATTTAAGTTCATAGAAAGTCGGGGGTGCATATATTGTGGTCAGCAAGACACCGAACCCCATCAAGTGCGTGTACTTCTCGCAACGTTTGTCAGTTATCAGAAGCAAGTAATTAAATCATTCCAGTGCAAAACGCCAATGGCGTCCTGCTCCTATCTCTCATCCATGACGAGTGGAGCTCAGAGGAATAACTCCTCGATTTGGTTCGACGACTTCAAGTAGCGACACAAGTTGGTATTTCATATCCATTGCTTGAATTATTTCATTATTATTTCCTTTCAAACGCTGTAGGGTTTTCTTCGATCGCTTCATATGACAAAATGTAACGGTGGATGAAGTCGATGCTCAAGTTTATGTGTGAATGGTTTTGTCACATGCTGATCTACCATATTTGCGACTTCATGCACCTCGCTGCAAGATCTACATGACATACTCCGCGGCCGTCTCGTTGGGTTCGTGAGACACCTTCAACTAAAATTAAAGCGTATCCTCCCATAGCTGAGACGAGGAGATTTATGCAGACGTTAGAGGAGAAGCTGAGGGCTCGGGTCGTTCGCGAGATCTCGAAGGCATGGAGTTTTTCCTTATACATGCGAACTTCTGGCCTTGACCGTATTTTGTTACTGAATGCCCTTCATGTCCGCTGGAGGAAACAACCCCAAGCAGACGACCTTGTTGCGTTTACGAGAGTGTAAGCAGGGCGGTTCGCTGTACTTGGTCTTCCATATCATGAGACATTGCAACCCAGCCTCCCCGGTATCTATTTGGATATGGATGTCATATCACGCCCTTTTCACTGTGGTAAGTGGCACTAATTAAATTATACAATCCCCTCGATCGACTCTAATGATCTCAAGCGTGGGCACCGCGAGTATAGTGTGTATGCATTGTGTCCAGACCGTCTGATTGATAGTGATGACGGTGATCAGTGCGAGGATTGTGAAGTTATCATACCAAAAAAACTACGGATGGCAGGGATAGTAGATACGAACATTCCCTGGTGGGAATCCATGGTTTCCATACTTGCATTACTTTTGGATCTTTGTCTTACAGCAGTGTTGATGCTATGGCTCAGAAGGAATTGCTACGCGACTGCAGAGTATAACATTGATGGCCAGGCGGCATATTCATTCCTGCAGGCCACAGTCACGCCATACCATGTAGCTTTTTCTCGCTGTGGCTGTCTCCCTAGCTGTGTATTAGGGTGGGTCACTGCAATTGTTCGGTGACTGCTACTTCCGTGACCCCGACTAAGCTATGATGATCACCTGACCTGATTAAGGGTTTTCATTTCATTACTGTGCCAACGAGGTCCCTTATGACCTGAGCTTTGTAATAGCGTAGTTGACCATATTTTACTTTATTACACTTTCGTAACACTTATACATAAGCTGTGTGGATATTTCCTGCTCCATGATGCGGACATCAAACCTTGCAGGTGATGGTGATATACAGTCATAGCATGAATGTAACGGGAGAAAGTCAGGAGACTATTTTGGCGTTATGCATTAGGGTGTTCGGAGAAATGGTGGACTCGCTGGGCATATTAAAGGAGAGGAACAAGTTCGACCCTTTGTGCGATGTGCCCCTTCGAAGACACCCTGACTGACTTTTTAGGGTGTGGATACCGTAGAACAATGCCCATTCTTATATTTCGTTGAATTAATACTGGAGAAGTTGAAGTGATTACAGCTTACATGAGGCCATGAGATAAGGGATGAAATGAAGTACACGCGAGTCAAAGATAGAAATCAGGTTTCTTTGCACTGATGCCATACTCGGCGAGAGCTGCACTCAAGTCATCCATGGTCAGCGTGGTCCTCGTTTTATCCTACGGAGACCCTGTCATGTGTGGGCAATATCACACGTACATAACAAACACACCTTAGCAGCCCCTGAGCCTGAGACATTCACTCTTGCACGCCCACCGGCAGCGTTCGTACGT
Organism: Scleroderma citrinum; assembly: GCA_029372045.1. Classification (NCBI taxonomy): domain Eukaryota; kingdom Fungi; phylum Basidiomycota; class Agaricomycetes; order Boletales; family Sclerodermataceae; genus Scleroderma; species Scleroderma citrinum. The sequence goes on from JARFMN010000014.1 coordinate 964,306, forward strand.
ATACGAGCGTGCTGGTACGCGTCAGCAGCAATATCAGACACGAACTTCTGGGCTGCGAGGGCAAGAAGTCGTTTTCTGAGGAATCACTAAGGATGTACAACTTTTGGTTCTTTATGAGTTGCTTACAGCCGTGTATCACCACATTCAAATCCTACTCTTTGAAGGTAGTAATCTGTAACCTCAGTTGGAATCTAACGAGAAATGGCATCGTGTTAGTAGCATGTATGTGGATAACCACATACCAGTGGTTCATATTCATCAAGCATAAGTAGGAATTCGGCCAAGGTGCGATCTTTTCGGGCATCCTCCGCTGCCTGACGCGTTTGCGGTTGAGTGGATGGAGCAGCTGTGCTCGTTCCAGCACTGGACGCGGCCAATGTACTGGTCGATTGCGATGTCTGCTGCAATGCATCAGAGTTCACCTGAGGTTGGTAGTATGCATATTGGGTTGGCTGGCTCTGGGATGTCTGGGAATCAGATGGTCCTGGTGTCGACATTGTCTGCTTACAGCACTGCCACATCGGAGTTGAATTGCTGGCGTCGGCATATTTAAACTTCCCACGTCCTTTTCTTTCCCTTACCTTGTTTCTTACACGGATCGGTAAGTCATCTTGTTTCCATCCCTTTTGCAAGGTTTCGACCCTTGCAAAATGATGTTTGAGGCATTTGGCTTTATGCAGGATGTCCTGCGGTGCAGAAAATTATCTCAGCTACCTTCGGGTGGTCCTGCTTTGGCAGTACCATCCCGCTTTTGTCTGACCCACTTATTTTCCATTCTCACCAGTATGCTGACGATCGGTAATTCTTTCAGGTCAATACACATTGCTAGCACGTTGGATACATCTTCCGTTGGAATCTGCAGGGATGAACTTTGGTCTTATTCGATGCTGTTTTTTTATACTTAAATCGAAATATGCGTTTACTCTGTTTGTCTATCGAGAAAATCTAGCTGATGTGATTCTTGTGCTGGTCTTGTACCGCTGCAGAAACATGAGGCCTGTCCGGAACGGGAGTATCAGCTAACCGAATTCCCCAAATTGCTGCATGGTTCAACTAGCTGTCTTGGGCGCTGATCGGTGTCATTACCAGTCGCTTTCTAGTGAGATGAAGGCCGTTAGTTCCCCCAACATAGTAATGGGTCGGTCTTTTATTTTCTTCCGACCACTGGTTACTGACACCTTGGTTCTCGCGGGTGTTCGCTTCGCGTGGTTGAACAGCTGATACCACCTCAAGTAAGTACGTCCCATCAACATCCGATGACGATATGAACACCTCGGATTGTTCAGAAACGTGTAGATCTTTCTGCTGATACGTAAGGGACAACCCCCAGCGCTAGGCAAATACCCTGGATGCTCGTCAGTTGCTTCAAACACCGCAAATTCGGTCTTTAAATCACATGGATTGTCTCAAGACCTTGCTGTCTTTCGGTGCACATGGTCGTATTTGCATGGCCCCGAACAGTAGTATTAATAAAGGGTCAACAGTTCGGTAACTCGGTAAGATATAACCTACGACCACCGGTTCACCAAGAGAGTAGCTGTATTTAAACTCTATCTGTGGGCATTCAAACTGCCCATCCCACCAAGAATGAGCACTACAGCAGAAAGCAGCGTTAGCAAGGCTACCAGTGCTGAAAGCACGGGCAGCGGCGGTCGGAAAGCTGGACTTTCTTGTGCTGAATGTCGCAGGTGTGCAAGCATTTTGCCAATCTCATCACGGCTGCATCACTGACCGCCTCTGCAGATCCAAACTGAAGTGCGACAGGTGAATTGTAACAGTGGATATCCCCACCTATGTGGACTCACAATTGATCACAGGGTGTTTCCCTGTCAGTCCTGTATACGTCGAGGATGCTCCGCTATTTGTCCCGACGGTCAGTCTTGATAACGTATATTTCCCCTCTATGTTCTAACATTATTCATTGTCAGGGACACTGGCAGCTACCAAAGGGAACAAGTGCGTTTGATCCACACCGCGTCCTGCGTTCATGCACCGGTCGGACATCTGACTTTGGCGCTCAGAGTCCTTATGGCGCATGCCCAACGACTTACCGAACAGGTAAAATCGATGACGGAGAAAATCAAGCAGCTTGAGCAAGCACTAGAGGAGGCGCAAACTTGCTCCGACCCTTCGAAGCTACATCCCCTCCCACGCCAATCCTCTCGACTCGTGTCCGATGATCCCCCGGATATACATACACTATTCGACGAAGATGGTCAGATGCGCGAGGCGATTGAGGCAATGGGATCACTCTCAATTGGTCTGCATGGCCAAGTTAAATACCACGGGGAGTCCGCTGGCTCAGAGGTAAGTATTATTACATTGTACATCATCGCATAGACTGACCAATACTTTCCAAATGATAGTACTTTCAGCAACTGCTCATGGTTGGTGGATACCCCGACCAGCATCTCACAAACATGAAGTAGGCTAATATCGAACAGCCAGATGACAACTCAAGGCCAGGGTTGACGGATCTAAAGAACCTGGGCTTACCCTCTGAGATAATCCAGCTATGCAATGCCTACCCATTCGGTCTTCGAGAAAACCCATACACGAAGTATCCCTTTTTGCAATTCATTCCCTCTCGTGCACGCGCACTTTACTTGGCTGAGCTCTACTACGAGAATATGGCATGGATGTGAGGCATATTCCCTGCCGATTTCGATTCTGTTTGACACCTGGTTCTTAGGTACAATCCCATCTCTAGAAATGATTTCATGTCCGGTATTATCGATCCACTATATGGACACCTTGGCTTCGCCAACCTAGATCGAGTCCATTCACACACGCTCTCCGTTTTCTTCATTCTTTTAGCATCAGGAACACTGTATGACAGTGAAACTTCCGCGATTCTCGAAAGAGGGCGATACTATGCCCTTGCACGGGCTGCTTTGTGCATTGATTCAATGCTCAACGAGGCAACTTGCTCGACAGTGCAAGCGATCTTCATGACTATACGCTTCATATACCACTCAGATCGATCTAATAACGAGGGAAGGTGGCTCTTGACTGGCCTGTGTGTAAGGGCGGCACAAATCGTGAGCTGAAGGCGTGTAGGTCTCTATCTTAGGCTGAACCCCATTTACCAATAGATTGGGCTACGTAAGTACAAACAGCGCCAGATTGTCGGGTTACTGAATGAGTGGCTGAATTTAAAGAGAGAGATAGCGCAGGCTGGAATCTAGGCCCAGAGGAAGTCCGACGCAGGCGGGTTCTTTTCTGGGAGTTGTTCACATTTGACGCTTGGACAGTGCGTTTTACCTTCCACGTGGATATAACTAATTGGGCCTGACACGCAATACAGAGCATCGTCAACGGGAGACCTCCTGCATTGAATGTAAACCACACCGACTGCAAATTCCCGGAGGACACCGATGTCCTAACGACACCTTCAGGCAATGTGGAGATGGGCTGTAGGATTACTTTCATTCCCTCTATCTGCGATTGGATGAGATCTGATGCCAGTGTTCTTTCAGGGCACAACTGGAAATTTCGGTACTCCGCGAGCTGCCTCTCTGTCTCTGTCAACCACGTCTTCAACATGCGTCCACCAGGTTACTCGGCTGTGTTAGAGCTGGATCGCAAGATTTGCAAGTTTGTCGTGCCACCTCATTTGCAATGTCCGATGGAAGCGTCGGAAGTAGGTCGTGTCTGGTCCCATGAAAGCACGAAGGCCATGCAGCAGTACAGCGCATTATGTGTGCGAGAATCCAGTAGGCAGTCCCTGCTTGTGTAAAATGGTTTCTGTACTCATTGCACAAAGATCTACTCTATATTCATAGAAGTTACTTCGCTCAGGCTATCAACGAAGCTCCGGAAAACCCCCTGCAGCATAAGTACTCATCATCGGTTTTTGCAGCGTATCGTAGCGCATGTCGCTTAATATTCAGCCTCAAGGGCCTGTGCGCTGTGCACCCTGGTGCCTCAAGTAGGCAGTGGTTTTTCTGGAGTAGTGTATTCTCGTCATGTGTGAGTACATCGCTTGAAGCACAGATGAAGCGATTGAATGAGTAATAACAAGGTCGTCTTGGGGGCTTTGGTCGCCAAGAGCCCGTGCTGCACATTGTCTCCAAACGCGATGAAGGAGTTTGACCAAGCCATGTCCCTGTACGAGCAGGGATCAGAGCCTTGCCGCCCACCAACAACCCTAGTACGTTCTATGCCCCATAACGCCTTACGTTATTCACCATTCTCTCAGCCTGTCCTCCAGAAACTGCGACAGCGTGCAATCTCTGCTCTTACAACTGCACAGATAGGCAGTAGTCTCTCTCCCCCTCGACATTCTCATAGTCCCGTCCCTGACGAACTCGACGTACTGAAGGGTCGTAAGGGCATTATTACCTGTTCTCCGTCCAATTCTCCAGCGTCAAGCGGTTCCTACACGTTTAAAAACCTTAGCGAGGACTTTGCGGACCAATTCGCGTCGACATCGCAACCGTCGCATATAAATTACTATACGCCTCCGTTCGATCACGATGCTCCTGCATCTAGTACGTATTTCGCTTCCGCGTCAAGTTCGCGTGATAGTCTCGGAGGAGGCTTTTCGTTCTTTGATCCAACTGTGCAAAATACTGCACCGAGCATGTCTCAACCTGGGCAATTTATTGTACACTCGGCCTCTGCTGGACCTAGTGCATCACAACAAGTGCCAATTTCGGCACGCCATCCTCAGCAGCGACGGCTACAATCACACCAACAATTTCAGCAACAGCAGTACGCATCGCACGTGGCATCTGGTCCTCCCGCTCCACAACCCCAAAACAGGGAGGAAGTGTGGAGGCAATTCGTATATAACCTAGATGTGAACTGGGGTTCATAGGTTTCTCCGTCGATTTGCGCTTGTTTCGTAGTCCTCAGGTTCTACTTTGTGGACAATTCACGTCGTTCACACTAGTCACAGTCGTTGGATTAATTTATTGTGCAACGTTTAGGGATCCATTTTTATGAGGTTGGGATCATCCAAGTTCATAGCGTTAACAGTGTCCTCTGCTTCCATGGCAGCCAAAAGGGTGTCAAGGTCTGGAGAAACAACAAATCGTTTGTTAACCTCTCCAAGGACGTGGAGTCGCTTGTGTTCCATGTCCAGATGGACTGCTTGTTGCAAAAACGAGGTTTGGATGGCTCCAGAAACCTAACGAGTGACTTAGCCAGGGTACTTCCAAGTCCAGAGAAGCCTTACATCCAACAGAATGTCATTCCCGAGACGCATTTTCACTGTGCCCGATCTATACACCTCTAATCGACCTATAGTGCCGTCAACTTTTGGTGGATCTAGCGGAGCAGATGCACCATTGGCTGGTGCCGTAGTGGATGCTGTGGTCATGGGTGCAGGAGGCTTTACGTCCGCTGCAAACGACACTCGCTTCGTATCTGAAGGCCCTGGATATGGAATATCCACGTCCATCGGGGTTGTGGAGAGTGGGGATGTACTCGAGACGAATGTAAAGAATGGGTCCGGGAACTGGAAAAGGTATATACGTTCCTGTCGAACGTCCTCTCCCTGAAAAAGTAAAGTCAAGTACATATTTGCTATGGACAGCCAGACACACCTGTCCGATATTCGCCTGAAAGGCGAAGTCTTCATTGAGGTCCTCGAGTTCGGCTTCTTCCTCGCTATCGGTCGGATCAACTACGTTAGCTATGTCATGGCCTTTGGTAACTTCTCTGCCTGGAATGACGAATATTGGTGGATCGGCACATGATCTAGCAGGACGCTCACCTTTCCCTTTAGGATCTGAGGGGATCGAGGGGTCATCGATTTCTGTTTTGATCACTTTCTTCTTTTTCCGCTCTCGACGCTCTTTTTGTATCGTCTCTGGTGCCATCCAGTCAAGCTTCCCTACATCCTCCATGTCCACAATCTCAACTCCCTCATCTGGTTCTGAATAGACCTCCTCATCGCTCTCTCGTTTACTCTCTGTTGTGTGCTCGAGCATATTTTCGCGTTGTTCAACTCTCTTTAGCTGAGGAGCTGGTGTATTAGATAGATTACTGCCCAAGGAGGCACCACCAGTTGTTGGGCCAAGTGGCACAGTCGGAGTGAAGTTTGATCGAGGCGCAGTGCGGCGAGCTGAGGTACCTGCTAGGGCGGGACCCATAGCAAAGGGACCACTAGCCACCATTTCTGTTTGAGCTGGTCGAGGTGCAGCTCCCCTCGTCTCTCCTCCACGCCCTCTGCCTCGGCCGCGTCCACGTCCATCTCCTCTGGCGGCAGGAGCAGCTTGTACATTTTCTGGAGGTGCTTCCTAAGAGTCGATGAGCATCTAGACGTCCAAGGACGAAAATACACACCTGCTTAACCTCCCTAGAAGCCAATGCATCCTGTCAGAAAGAGTATGGAGATGGCTATATACTCACTCTTTCTTTCTGCGCGCTGGTAAAGTCGGTACGAACTTGAGCTTTTGGGTGCCCTGTCTAGTCACGTCCGATTTTTTCTTCGCCAGGCTTCCTATGGCTTTAGGGACGCTAGATGGCCCCGCCTCTGAACCTGTGGTCCCATTGTCGGTCATGGAAGAGTTTATCCTCGGAATCACGTGGTTATTATCTCTACTTAGTCTCGATTAGATTTCCAGCGACTGGAAAACACAACAGGACATTTGTGTAGCGATCCATATACCATCGCTCTCACTATCACAGCGATACCAGCAGCGTAAACCAAGATCTATAACAATCTTTCTTTCTGATCACCATGACAGAGCCGGAACACGTTCGCGCGACCTACAACGACGTCCACAACATCATCAAGGCGTCTGCAGACAGGATCTCCGAACAGTTCAAACCAGATTTGTTGATCGCAATTGGTTCGTACTATACCTTCAGCTTTGACTGACGTTTAACTTTTGCATGCAGGAGGAGGGTGAGTCCTTTACCTCCTTGCTCGGGCGCAAAGTATTCATGAGGTTTCTAATTAATCAGTGGCTTCTTCCCTGCTCGAGTCCTAGTAAGTTCTCGACTTTGGACTCGTTGCAGATTCAACTGCGACTTGGAGATTCGAGACAAGGCTCCTCACGTGTGAATGTGCAGCGAACCTTCTTGAAAGATCCCTCCACAAAGAGGAATATCCCGATTCAAGCTATCGGTCTTTCGTTGTATGAGTCTTTGCCAGGTACAAGCGCAGAGAAGATTGGAAACGAAGTTATCCGCACACAATGGCTGTAAGATCTATTTTGCTTCAGGTGCATCGTGTGTTAAACAGCGCCATTACATTATTGCAGTGGCCCAGGCGCAGGCAAAGCTCTCCTCGGTCGCAAAGTCCTTATTGTCGTGAGTGATCTCGTCGCACTCTTGGACACCCACTTTCAACTGTACCACAGGACGAGGTCGACGATTCGCGTAAAACTTTACAGTGAGCATGCTCATCAGGGGCAATGGGGGGAGCGATTTTAACATTGCCCCCACACTCGTTCCAGATATGCTCTTTCGGAACTCCAGAAAGATGTCCATCTTGAATTACAGGAGCTGCCAGAGTCTGATCATGAAGCTAATCGTACGGAGTTTGCGATCTTTGTAGTCCACAACAAGGATAAGCCGAAGCTTGGAGTGCTTCCACCGAATCTCTTGTGGGTCTTGTTACTCTAGACCATTCAGTACCCACCTGCTTCATGATTCTTGTCTTTATTAGGTATTTTGCTGGCGTCGAGGTGGCTGATGTGTGGTAAGGTCATCAACCAACTCCTGATAGAGTATTAATTCATCTACCGAGCTGTAGGTTGGACTATCCATGGGAAGCAATGTGGGTACCATTCACCAATGTTCCTTCGCCTTGGATATTCAATTCCTCTGGAAATTGTAGCGATATCGAGGAACATGACCGATTGGCCGCAGAGGACAAGCTCAAACAAGCTGCGTAGAACATAGCAGCCCAGAGGGCATATCCAAAGGCAGCCTATGGAATGTGAATTTGTAGTTGTAGTTTGATACATGATAAAATGTTGTTGTGGCTGGAGGCGAAGTACATAGTTCGCATTCAACTCAAGTGACCGAAGTTCCCGAAACGCCGACCTCAACTTTTCCAGGAGGACCCTACTAAGCTCCCTGGACTGCCACACTCTGCCATTTATTTCTTAGCAGGGATACCTAGTCACGCTTCGCAAGTGTCCCGAATATTACCACGCGTGTCCACTGGCAGTCTCGTCAAGCTTGCGCAATTTGACTGCAGAGGCACCTTTTCGATCTTCGAGCCGCCCACTGCTGATCTTCCACTCGGGTTTGAACTTGATGGCAGATGAGGTGGACTATGAAGCATTGCCCTCCAATGCAGGTCTTGGTGTGAGTATTCTTTGTCGTGGGCATGTGTCCTCATCTCTCACTTTCACGCTACTAGGTCAATATGATGGCTGGGGCCCTGGTAAGCAGTCTTTCCATCTCGTCAACCCAGTGTCATGGACAGACTACATCAAAGTCATCTGAACACTCACGCTGGAACACCGCATAGTCGAGAAAAAACTAATGCAGTCTCCCGACAGGCAGGCATTACAGAGCACGCCGTCATGTTCCCGATAGATAGCATCAAAGTCAGCCCTTCAATTTTCTACCACCCTATGTCCACTATACTGTGAAGGCTAATGACGCGGCCCTATGTAGACGCGAATGCAAGTTTTCGCGACATCACCAGCAGCGGTGTACACAGGAATAGGAAACGCCTTCACTCGTATATCGTCGACGGAAGGTATACGGGCATTGTGGAGGGGTGTATCTTCTGTGATACTGGGTGCCGGGCCCGCTCACGCGGTACATTTTGGGACGTATGAGTTTGTGAAGGAGCTTGCAGGGGGAAAGGCTGGGGCAAGTCAGCCACTCACAACTGGTGTGTGATCTTCTATCTGGCTCCCGTTTCCTCGCCTGGTTGGCAAGTGGTCGTCCAATGGTTTTGCATGCTCAGCGATCTTTTACAGCGATGGCTGGTGCGTGTGCAACTATCGCCAGTGACGCGCTCATGAATCCATTTGACGGTGAGTTCTCTGTAACTTCTGGCACAGCTCCTTTTAGCCCACCATCAATCGTGCTTACAGTCATCAAGCAGCGGATGCAGGTTCACCAATCTGAGTTTCGCTCTGTTTTTACTGCCATGCGGGTTGTCTATCGTAACGAGGGCCTCGCTGCTTTCTACGTCTCTTATCCTACCACGCTGACGATGTCAGTTCCATTCACGGCCGTGCAGTTCACGGTTTATGAACAAGTCAAAAGGCTACTGAACCCCACAGGGGAGTATTCGCCCTTCTCTCATGTGATCGCAGGAGGACTTGCAGGAGGTGTGGCTGCCGGTGTTACGACTCCCCTGGATGTCGCCAAAACACTGTTGCAGACGCGGGGAACATCACAAGATCATGAATTACGAAGACTCAGAGGGATGGTAGACGCTATGCAGATTATATGGAAACGAGACGGGATGAGGGGATTCCTCCGGGGAATATCACCCCGAGTGCTCACGCATATGCCAAGTAATGCTCTGTGTTGGTTATCATACGAATTCTTCAGTGTGTTCTTTCGTGCGTCTATTCCTCGTGCTGGGAGCTTACGTCGTTTTTTCAGAAGTCGCAATACGCGAGTAACGCATAGATCTGCTTTACCCCTTAGCTTCGTCGTCCTGTTTGACTACCAGGCATTCACTACATTACTACCATGCACCTAGTTTTCACAAGCACATTTCTTAACGCCGGTCTGTTGGAATGACCATCATGCCCACTTACCAGATTGCAATACTGTCCATAAATGTATTGATCCGAATTTTGGTGAGTACCGAAAAACCTCGTAGATATTGCCGGGGCTAAAGACTGGCAATATCACTATTTCAATTGTCCTGATTCTGTATACTGGGTTTTTTGAATGGTATGTAAAGGAGAAGAAAAAAAACAAAAACAGATAGGTAGCAGAGAAGACATGTATATGCATCATGGGTCAGGTAATCCACTAAGTAGAATGGAGAATACATTGGTGCCACATGCTACCATGAGCCATTTTGCTCAAGTCTAGCTGTATCCCCCCTCTTGGAATGACAAGAATATTTTGTGGAGAGTAAAAGGATTTCCGAGAAGCAGGTGGTATCCACAATAGTAATTGGCTACTTTCTCCTACAATCCAGCCATCCTTGTGAAGTCGAGTAAATTTGTGTATGTTACCATAGAATCCCTGTACATCATTCAATTTGTGGGATGCCATAGACGAGAAACATATGTGAGGTTTTGAGATGTCATCTTCTCCTGAAATATCCCAAATGCGAATAGTACAGTCCTCTGAACCTGAGACAACCCATTTTCCATGTGTAGGCAATGTAATTGAAGTGATTGGACCACTGTGCCCTTCAAGAGCAATGCCAACTTGCAAGCCCTGGATTATGTCCCACACTCGGATGGTACAATCAGCAGATCCTGATATAATCCATTTGTTATCCAAAGAGAACACAACAGATGTGACACCCTTGATGTGGCCTTTGAGGACTTTCTCTACTTTCATCCCCTTTGCTACATCCCACATGCAAATAGTTGTGTCAGATGAACCTGATGCAACCCATTTTCCATCTGGGGAGAATACAACTGAATACACTGAGCCTTTGTGACCACTCAGTGGACCAACTTTCTGACAACCTCTTTCAACATCCCATACATGGATTGTGTGATTACATGAACCTGTCACAATCCACTTTCCATCAGGTGAAAATGCAACACTTGTGATCCAGTCTGTATGTTCTTCAAGAGATTTTTCCATTGTTACTTGGCTCATCTTTACATCCCACAAACAAATAGTGCCATCTTTGGACCCTGATGCAATATATCTTCCATCTGAGGAGAAACTAACTGATGTGACCCCCCTTGAGTGACCTTTGAGGGGGGCATTCCTCTTTTCTCTCTGCACCACATCCCATAGGCAGATTGTGCCATCATTTGAGCCTGACACAATCCATTTTCCATCAGGAGAAACTGCTACTGATGTAACAGGTTCTGTATGACCTTGAAGACCAGATCCCATCTGTAATCCATTCTCTGCATCCCATAACTGAACAGTGCAATCATATGAGCCTGACACTATCCACTTGCTGTCTAAGGATATTGCCACTGAAGTGATTCCTCTGGAATGGCCATTGACATAGCTCTCGACCTGCAAAACTTTCTCCAAATCCCACACACAAAGAGTGGTGTCATATGAACCTGACACAATCCACTTTCCATCTCCAGAGAATGCAACTGATCTGACTGGCCCAGTATGGCCTTTAAGAGGATTTCCCACTTGCATGCCTGTCTCAACATCCCACACTCGGAGTGTGTGGTCAGCAGAGCCTGATACAATCCATTTTCCATTTGGAGAGAATGCAACTGACTTAACCCTCTTGACATGACCCTTGAGGGTAATTCCCTTCTGCAGTCCCTCCTTTGCATCCCATACACAGACAGTACAATCATCAGATCCTGACACTATCCATCTTCCATGAGGGGAATATGCAACTGATGTGACAGGCTGAGTATGGCCTCTGAGTTGACCACCAATTGGCTTCCCCTTTTCTGTATCCCATAGTTGAATTGTGCAATCAGATGACCCTGACACAATCTTCTTGCCATCAGGTGAGAATGCAAATGATGTGACTGCATCAAAATGTCCTCTCAGAACAGTTGTGCCTCCAATGCTTTGCAAACAAATGGTGTGGTCATCAGAGCTTGATGCAAGCCATTTACCATCTGGGGAAAAGGCCACTGATGTAACTGCCCTAACATGACCCCCAAAAGAATCACCCAAAGGTAACCCTGTCTTCATATCCCAAACATGAACAGTACCATCAACCCCACCAGACACAATCTTTTTTCCATCTGGGGAGACCCCAACTGATCTGATCCAATCTGTGTGGCCTTTAATTGGATCACCTCTCTGCAGGCCAGTGTCTGCATCCCATACACAAATAGTGCAGTCCTGTGAACCAGAAATGATGTGCCTTCCATCTGGAGAGAATGAAGCTGATGTAACCCAGCCAGTATGGCCCTTTAGCAAAAGCTGCATGGTTGGCCAATTCATTTGGTGTCCATCAATCACTCTTGCAACCTTGGGGAAAGTTGGGGAAAGATGTTGGAACAGAGCAGAATTTGATGGGGAAAAGGGTAGGGCTGAGAGATATAGGTGTGGAGTGCTTTGCATAATAGCCACACCAAATGTTCTGATGAATTTGATTGCATCTCTAGCCATGAGCACAGCTTCATGGCAGCCATCTTTACCCTGGTAAAACAAATCATTATAAGGACATGTCTATAGAGAAAACTCCACAGTGGACTTACCTCAAGCCAGTCAGTAGCAGCAACTAAAGCTCCAGAAGCATTTCCAAGTGCCTTCAATAGGGTCAGGGCTTCCATCCAAAACAAAATTTTTGGACTAATAAGAAAATGCACAACCTCCATTGCGAGAGAGGACTCGAACGCGGCCTTCTCCAGATGGCTAGCCCAGAACCGACAAGCATAGGATAAGTGAAGGGGAATATTTCGTTGAACCCTCTTATCCAAGTCCTTAATGTCTGCATTGAGAACATAAGAACTCTCCAGACCACAGATATTGAAAGATAGATCATGCATGGCGCAAAGACAAGCAAAAGACAACTCTGCATGGATGCCCAGCGTGTCAACATAGAACTCTCCACTCCGCCCAGGGTCGATTAGATAGTCATGGAACGATGTATGAAGTGGACGAACAGGAGTGGACCGATCCGTGATGCCACTCAACAGCGAAGCCATGAAATCCAGAATAGTCTCCACGCTCATTCGATTCACCCCCGTATGGGTTCCGCTACAGCACAGAGTATTCAAGGAGTCGATGGTGAGGGGATCCTGTACTCCTAAGATTTGACGCATGATAGAACGGAAGTGCACCAGCGTTTCAGGCGTGTTGCCTATGGTATCCCTTAGGATTGCGGTGTACATCTCGTCCAGAAGTGTTCTCCCACCTCTCCCTGGAGCATACGACATGATTTCACGGAAGCGATCTGATGGGGTAGTACCGGGTTTACGTTTTGAGATGAACTCGCAAGCTAGACGCGCCCACTCGAATAGACCATCAGACTTTTGTGCAAGTTGGGCAATGTCCTGTGGATGAAAGCCCTTGCCTACATTCCCCAGTCTATCGGATATGTACAAATGGATGTCGTCTTCAGTAGATGAAGCGGGTATATCATCCAAGGATCTTGACATGACGTGTTTAACATTACACAGTGCATCGTGGATATCGGGGAGTGGTCTAGATATTAGGAGAATGCGAAAGTTCGTGGGAAGATCCATAACATGCGACGATGCAAGGACACGAAGGATGTGCTCCCGGCTACGCTCCTCTCCACTTTCGTCCAGTGCGTCGATTACCACGAGAACGTTTCCTAGCAGTGGGCCCATCCACTTCGATAAAGGGCCCAGTATGAGTTTCTCCCACTGCTGCGTGACATCGCACGTGCCCTTTAGCCTCTGGTTGCTAGTAAGAGTTTCTGCCAATGCCTGGCGCAACCCTACATCACGGTCGGCCAAGTCGCGTGAGATGGTTGTGAATAACTTTTCATGGCGGCGTTCAGCATGCCTGGCGCGGGAAAAGCAGAAACAGGACCCGAGTCTTCCCATGTTCTCGTATTGTACAGAAATTGTATGGGCAATGGCTGATTTACCCTTGCCGGCATTACCATGGAGCCAGAATATGCGTGGAACTTCAGGACCACAGCTTTCGACCCAATCGACGATTTCGTTCAATATCTGGATTCTCGTGCCCTCCAGACATGTTTTTGTCGTATTTAAGCCAGCTCCGTCTGCATATGCGATTCCTTGCAAGATCGAGTCCTCTGCGATCTGATGGATATTAATATGGATGCTACGGATTGCTCGCTCTCGGAACTGTTGCATCAGCCCGTCTAGTGTATCACTGTAACGCGTGACAACACCTCGTGTTTCCGAGAAAATGTTCTTCCCCAATCGTGCCCCTAAGTAGAGAAAAGTGAGAGAGATGAGATGTCGACGGGTTTGCAATGTCTTACAGAAATGCTTAGTTTTAGAATAGTTGACAATGAATTGTGTGCTCTCCTGCACTGCCTGAGCAATTTGCAGTAGGGTATCTTTTGTTGAACCGATTTTTGCTAGCATCTTGTCCTGAAGCATAAACTCGTAAACTTGGTTTATTTTGTCCAAGAGACCTGCAACCGACTTGTCGATCTCTACTTGTCTAAGGATCAGCTGATTTTGAATGGATTAGCTTGGATCTTTGGAATGCATTCAAAGCACACCTGAGCAGCTATATCCAAAACTCCCAATGCCAGCTTGGCATAGGGGTGGGTCTGATTGCACGGCTCAGATAATGTGGTTGGAAAGAAACAAAAGACATACATTAGAGATACTCTGGACAACACTCTGAAACTTCTGCAGGGGCTGGAGATATGCAGCATTGAAGCTGTTGATCTGATTGATAACATTGTTTGACGTCGTATAACCGCCTGTAATGGTGTCCGCCACATTTGGTACATGTTTGATATGTGAATGTGTCTCACGCGCATCTAGGATCGCGTGATGTGTGGAATCGACCTCGTTGATAAGCTAATTATTCGGGTGGGATGAGCGACAGCATAACAGGTATGTGACCCGATCATAAGCTTACATGTCGCAACGAGTGTGTAATCACTGTTGTAGGCGCATCTGTATGGCTCGTTGAAGATCCCGGGTCATCTTCGGACGGGGCCAAACGCTTCGCTACCAATTTTGCGAGAGAAAAGCGCATCACGCGATGGAATCCGAGATGGAGATATGACTTGTGGATACTGAATCGATTTTTACATATAAGTGCCAGACGGAGAGCGAACCTTGAATTTATGTTTTAGGTAACAAGTATAGAACAAATGAATTTGAGGTGGTCCTTGAAGGATCTAGGAAGCAGCTTCAATCGACTAATATGCGAGCTAAGAGTTCTGATCAATGACGAATAAGTCCAAGGTGGTTGCTGAGGGTTAGCTGATCACGAAGCCACGAGGCGGACAAGTACCGTCCTCTACGATCGAGACTTCGGAAGTATCCGTAAGCAAAGTTGATAAATGCACCTTACCGGTGGAGAAGGAACGACATTTTCTTCCTGCGACTCTTGGGGCTTGCTTAGGGCTGCCTCCTGAGGGAAGCAACCTCCCTAATGTCTTAGGCAAAGACTGGGTGACCCGACAAGAGGCTTGCGTCTGGAAGCTCTAACTTGTTTATACATCATTCTCAAACCCTTCGTTTAGCTGTCAATGAGTGTGTCCCCTCGTATTGGCATGACATATACGATATATGGTCAGCGCAAATGCTGACAGTGAAGTAGAGATGCAACAGCGTGCGACCAGTCAGCCAACCATGGCAGTATGAAGGAAAGCGTGTTGACAAATCATGAGGAGTGCAAAAATGGAATGAAAGTAAGGACACAAAGCCACTTCATGAGACACTCGCACAATCAGCTATTAAGGATTGTGTGAGTGGACGTGGTATATTTCCCCATGCATCCGCGACTTCACTCCTCTCTCTCAATATCCCCCATGCCATCCACCAATCTTCGGCGGCCTCTATAGCATGATACCCAAAGACATCCGCGATCTCTTCCCACTGCCACTTCAGTTTGGACTCGTCCCAGCCTTTGCGGCCGGCACCCATCATCGCACGTAGAGCCTCATCACGAGCATTTCGTGCCTCTCCTGGCGGGATCCTAAACCATTCGATCGCCTTGTACTCCTTATTATAGAGCGTCTCGACGCGACACTGCCGTATCTCATGAAATGCTGAAAGGAGGTTTGGAATTTGATCTTTGGTCTTAAGCTTGGCCAATAGTGTGGTGAGGACTGCAGCATCCTCGATTTGTAAGCTTCCGCTTTGCGGCGAGTATGGCTAGAGAACACGTGCGGCATTAGTGATAGACAGGGAAGGAGAACCAAGCCGTTGCACCAATATTGGGTACGCTGCTTCACTCATGAGGAGCAGTCTTCCACTCTCATCTACCCAGTCTTCGAGAAATTTGCGATTATACATGCGCGTTCGTTTCAGTTCGGGTATGTATTTCAACAAACGTTGCAGCCTAGATGGGGAGTGATATGATCAGCAGGAAGAGAAAATACGACGTGAGGCCCACTTTGGTTCTCCCGGTATATTCAAGGCTTCTATGGGCACCATTGCGCCATCAGAAGCAACATCCTCTGTCACGTGGCCTTCTGTAATCTCTTCATTTAGAAAGAGATGGATCGCAACAACCTCCCCTCCTCCCTAGAGAAACGAAATGAATAAGTGGAGCTCTAAATATGTATGCAGAATACGAACTATAACGAAAAATGCTCCATGATGTCCATCTCCTGTCCAGAAGTTAAACTTGAAAAATAAGTATGTGGGACTTCAAGAGATAGAGTATGCTGGTACCTCTGGTCTTTCAGGATGAAAAGCCGTAAATTCATATAATTCCTGATCGTGTTTAAACAAATTTCGTGAGACAGTCGCCCTGCCGTAGTTCAGCACCACTGTCAAGAAGCGAACGAGTAGAATACTGCTTACACGTATACGCAGTGTCCTTCAGGTGTTTCATTATAAGTTTCACCTGTCACTGCTTCTCGAACAATACTCCGAGGGCCGTCAGCGCCAATGATCATATCGGCATGATAGATTTGTCCATTTGACAATCGAACCCGAGGGGGACCTGCTTCTACAGAGGTCACGAGAGTTTCGAACGAAAACAATGCGCCCGCTGCCACCGCTGCATTGTACATTACATTCCACAAGTCCTGATGCTATCCATCGGGAAAATCACATGAGCCAGGTGGGTACCATTGAAATCGGTGTGTAGGATTACTTACCCCAATCAGAAGGTAATCGGCCCCGGTCTCATAAATAACATCTTCTTCCCACTCGAGATATCCCGTGATTTCGCCAGAGTCGACTCTAGAAACCTTAGCCCCAAGCTATGAGAACGAGAACCAGGAGCTTACGTGAAATAAATCGGGCTGCACGGGCAGGAACAGTGAATTTCTGTATTTCCTTTCCAAGTCCCCAGTGATCTAGGCACTTTGTCAAATTCGGCGGGCAGTAGGCCCCGCCTTGTCGCTGTGATGGGTAAGATTAGATGGTTGTGGTGCGGTAAACATACAGGTGCTAATCCAACCTCATTAGGACTGCCCTTATCTATGACGTGCACCCGGTGACCAAGTTGACATAGTCTGAAAGCGGTCGTAACACCACAGAGGCCTAGGGAAATATGGATGAGGAAATCAATGATTGGGGTGATTGTATCGTCATTTACCTGCCCCTACAATGATGACCTCCATGCTAAGAGGTGCAGTATCGCTGGACATGTAATTCGTTTGGCAATAGGTAGACAAGCAGGAGGAAAAGGTAGGACGATGTGGAATCAGAGCGACGTCGGCGTTAACGGGATCAACTGACAGATCCACGTTCTGGAGCGAAGAAGAAAACCGGATGTGTGGAAGGTGTGTGGGAAGGCGTTGTTACCTTGAGGGAGTAGGTTTGAACGTCGAGAAAAAAGAGTGATCCTATCTTCTAGGAATGAACCACTTTTAGGTGCGGAGGTTTATCCAGTCCATACACCCCTGTGAGCTGAACGGGCTGGGAGCACAAGCCTTGACTTGCAGGGTTAATGTGGGTGACCAATAATCGCGACCTGGAAAAATCAATCCACCAACCTCGCTACACCCCTTATCAATTTCCTCTGCCCCGGTAAAACGGAAAAATCCCATCAAGTGATCTGGGTAATTGGTTCCGCAAGGGGAAAAAAATCCGAGGCACTCCTTTAGGGAAATGCCCAGAGCAAATCTTCAAGCAAATCAAGGGTCAACAGTCGATGGGCTCGAGAAACAGTGCCTGGGAGGCATCCTCGCTGTGGTCTCTGAAATGCAAATACCCCGACTGTAATGCTACCAGAGGATAATAGTACACAAACCAGATCCGCTTCGACTGCAGCCATCTGATTTTTCATGTCAAATCCCTCCCTGCCAAATCAGTCACATGACATTTTCAGGGTTTCAGCTGGTACTCGCGGCGTGGAAGTACTTTCCAACAATCAGACATTTCGTGGTAAGTTGTAGTGAAGTTGTGGTGAGGCTCCGGTCCACTCCCCGACTCTCAAGTTCCTCGGTGGCACCAAACTGTTCAGAATTTACCAACTTTAAAGTTGAAATTTCGAAACCCAGAAAAGACACGTGCTATGTAATAAATCAGCATCCCACGTGGCCTTGTACCTGTCAAATACACGAATCTCTCGCATAGAGATTTCGACTTGAGTTGGGCACAGTGTTCTCAATCAAGCGACCGAGACGAGGGTGCCAACCCCGCTCGATGAGCAGGCCACGCTTATTTATATAATCCGATCGGTATCGGCGCCGTTGCATCAACATTGGACCAAAGAGGAAACGGAAACCAGTTATATACTTGAATGCTAAGTCAGTAATATTTGAAATGAAATAAAAATACGGCTAACTATGCTATTATTATTTGACGGAGCAAGACAAAGGCCGTGACCAGGGATGGAGGTAGTAACGACACACGGAACCGTCCGCGGCCATAGAGTGTGATGGTAAACACCCAAACCCTGATAACTTCAGAAGGCAGATACAAGCTGTGGAAATTTCGGTGATATTAATAGTAATGCCAATCTTTGTCTTTGTCTCCTCGTTGTGATCGTATCCACGTCACAAGAAGAAATCACACACTCAGTTTACATAATAGGGTGTTTGCGATGCGGGGACATGAGTTTCAGCATTGGTCGGCGGACTTTCTGCAGCGCCACAAAGACTCACCAGCGGGCTTGACCAACAGCTTTGAAAATATTCGCCTTGCATAGAAAAAGTGCTACAAAGACGAACTGACGACAATCACCGACTTGTAGAATTTGCTCACCCCACTTGATAGTTCTGGAGATAGTGCCCGACGGCGGTAATACTAATAACGCTGTGAGAACAGCGAAGACACGGAACATGCCAAGTTGTACCTGCCATGTGCATTCGGGTATTCCTGCTTGTAGGTCCAGCTCAAATCAGAGAAGCCCATGAGAACCAAGAAGCTGTGAGTCATGCGACTCCACTATTCTCCCACAACTGTCCGAACATTTCAGATAATCCGGTCGGATTACCATTGGGGTTCAAAACATTGCTTACCTTCGTAATCCTAATTTTCATGGGGCATGCCTCCCGGCAACCGCGTCTTAACGGATTTATACTGTTTGTCGCGGTATAAATAAAGAAATTCTCTCTCTCTCCCAGTTTTCATTGGAACACGCAAGTATTCCTCGTCATGGGGACGAAGGTTCGGGAGGTAGGCGACATGTTATCTCACCTCGCCGGTTACCTACCTTTATCTCCGAGAAAATTGGGCTGTGTATAGAATCTCAAACCAAACCTCTTCATGTCCATTGCGAAGCATCGGCTTCATGACAGAAAAGTGACAAGGCAACAAACACAATTAGGTCTCATTGACGCCCCTGAGACAGCCGAGTGGGAACCTACCGCGCGATGCTCTTGGCATCCCTATTCCCCAGAACTTCGACGTACTGCCTCAGCAGAGCTTAACAGATGATAAGCCCACTTTCCTCCACAGTGTAACCACAATCTTGTTTGAGCTTATTTTGCACGAGTTATGGCCATGCACCTTGTCAGTCTTATGCAATGGTGGGCCATGGCTATGATGACCACACAACTGGTTGTACATGTCCAAGGGCGGAACAATGGCTCGAAATCGAAGAGTGTCAAGCCGAACCACCGGTGAGCTTCCGTCATACTCGTGACCCGACAACCGGGTTTTCACCCGCGACCATCGACCAGGAACTTCGGGATCATTATGGTGGTTCGTCCCTGGGAATTCATTGAACATAGCCCTAACATGGTTAGTCGTCTTCTGGCCAGGCATCAAGAAAGCAAGTGAAAAAGTCAACGACTCCTTGGTAGACAGTGAAAGCGGGTCGACGAGTACAGCAAAGCGGACACACGCGCTTCTACCCTCGGTGAAGTGAAACTGTTTGGTACCAGTGCAAATAACGTTTGGTTTCACTAGCATTTCACGTAAGTTCTATACGACTTCGTGCCAACGCACTGGCTCATGGAACTGTGAACCCCCCAAAAAATTATCACGGTATGCACGTTTGGACTTTACATAATTAATAAATGTCGTGCTGAACACGGCCAGTGTCATTCTCACAATTAAACGAACAATGGGAACAGGGGGAATTATCCTTACTCCGCGGAGGCAGACAATAAGAATCCAAACTCCATCGCTGCATGAATTCAAGACTATCCTTCGCATGTTGTAGGTGATGCCTGGTTCTACACCTGCTCCACTTGTGCTGGTCATGTCACAAATTGTCCATGTCCATGCTAGCTTCACTCCTACTTGCCAAGGGAAGTCGGGTGGATGTACATACATACCTAGCTACTAAACATGAATGACTGACTGACAGATTTCCGCACTAAGAACGGCCATTCAAGACCAATATATAATCAAGAGACTAACATCTATAAGTCCTGGCCAGACTCAGTGTGACTCCTGCTCCCCTTCTGCTACTCCGAAATCCTTTGGTATCTCACTCGGGGGTGCATCGGCCTCCGATTCCTGTCCAACAATGTACTTGCCAATTGGAGCCACAGCAGCCAGTCCTCCCGGTAGTCCCTCTGCACTCTCATGGATGGAAACCGTGGAAAGCGTGCGCAGAACCTTCCGCGCGCCTATATCACCTGCTGTCGATGGCGCTCTCGATCGTGCGGGGACGACATACGTTTGCCCTGGGAAGGGTACCCCATGACTGTTTGGCGGCACTCCCTCCACGCCACTAGGCCAAGGATGCTGTGGCGTAGGCCCAGGTGGCGAGCTGTATACAGAAGATTGACGAGTAGGTTGTAAAATACTGGGCCGCCTCGAGTAACTGACCACAGGATCCGTGGGCGTGGGAGCTCTACGTGACACTGTTGTACCAGTCATCGTGTCCGTTCTTTCGGCAACCCGTTCGGAATTCTTGACCCGCGGAAGCGATTCACCTTCAGGCACTCTGTTTTCGGCTGCTTTCGACTTCTTGGTAGAAAGGGCTGGTGACTCTTTGGATGAGGATGCAGATTGACCAGACTCTTCCACTACTTGGGGCAGTGAGCTCCGCTCTTTCTTGAGTCCTCGTACTTCCAATCGAAAGTCTTGAACCTCGTTCCAGATCGCCTGTCTGAATTCTTCGAGCGTCTCCAACCTTTCGATGTCCTTCCATTTCTCGAACTTATTCTGGCACTCCGGCTCATCAGTTTCGTCATGGTAAGTTGCAAGCCACGGGTGGTAGAGTGCATCATGCACGGTAATACGTGATTGTGGGTCGAATGAGAGCATTTTCTGAAGGAGATCTATGGCTATTGTCCATAGGATTAGATCGGAAAGATAATAAACCATAGGAATTTTACCTTGCAGATCTGCCGCTGGAAGAAGGCACTTCAGGGGGACCGTTTCTATTACAGGAAGTGACCGGACATAGGCCTGGGCCTGGTGTCCGCGGGCAATGGTTAAATTGAGAACTGTATGTACTTAATATGCCGTACCTTGTCGCTTCCTATTCGTTGTATCACACTTTCTTCCGGTGTCCCTATTGCCAGCGAGTGCCCATAACCTCCAGTACCACAGATTGCAGTGGTGTAAACTTACCAAGGACATCAAATATTTTGTTGAGTTGATCCACTAGCAGGGGTCATTGGTGAAAACCCATTTTCTGATGGAAAGTAGTTGTACTGACCATAACTAAGAGAACAACCATTAGTTGAACCAGCATGGCGGAAGACAACATGACTCACTCCTTCCCCTTAAATAGTGGTCGTCCAATAAGTAGCTCCCCAAAAATGCATCCTATAGACCACACATCAACTGTTGTAGTTGAAGAATCAGAGCCGAGGGTATAGTCAATCAGCACCAAGCTTACTGGCTGTTGTATATCGTCTATAAACACAAGGTTGAGGAATACTGCAGCAAATAAAAGGCTCACGTATGCATCACCTGAATGAAAGCATGATTTCTGGTGCTCTGTACCATCGCGTAGCGACATATTCCGTGAGATTTCCTCCGGCGTGTTCATCCGGTACCGCATCAAAGCCTCTGCTCAAACCAAAATCGCATATCTTGAGTTCGCAATCCGAGTTCACTAACAGGTTGCCAGGTTTTAGGTCCCGATGGATGACTGAAGCGGAGTGTATGTATTTCATCCCTGTGTACCGAGTGAGCAGGATACACATCATATACAGCCAGGAACGGATAGGTGACCTCGAAGGATTTGGTAGAGAAAGTACTGAACATGTTCGTTCGTGAGAGTCTGGCCTGATTTGACGATTTGATGCAAGTCCGCTGAGGGTCCTCAGTGATAAACACCATGACTACGGGAACGAGATCAGCCACAAACCTTCCATAGGCTACATAGTGCACCATCATCAGCGGGACCTGTTGCAATACAAAGGAGAGCATTAACGGTCCTCACCTCCATGAAAATGTATCTGCCACACAAGTGAACATTGCGCGTACATTACAGAGGAAGAAAACGAACATCTCTTGAAAGTCTGGCGAGATAACATCCATGTCGATCAATCCAGTGATGTTCTCATGATTGGCGAAATGCCTAAGAAGGGTGATCTCGCGGAGAGCCCTCTTGGCGAGCTGGATCTTCTCAAACACTCGTGTCACTAGCTTGATGGCCACCGTCTCGCCGGATATCTGATCTGCTGCGGACCTAGGTATGCGGGATGAGCATTGCCATATTGCGATGGCCACTGTCAGCGAACGCACACGACTACTCCGTACGCGCCCGACCCCATTTCCCTTACTAGTTTCCATCGCTTCTCGACATGGAACACCTTGCCAAAGGATGACATGAACGTATGGTAACCTCTGCAAACCGTCAATCACAGTCACGATGTGCACTGAACAAGGATTGCCCCTACTTCTTCCTCATGCTATGCTCGGCGAGCTGGTTTGACCGTCGGCGAACGCGTGATCGACCACGATCCATGGCCTCTGAGTTTTCCGACGCAACAGTAGAGGGGGACTTATTGTCGTTTTCCTTTGGGCTGTTTTCCATGAGGAACAGGATAAGAAGACGGTGTTGTCCAGCTTCGTACTTTGAGGAGTTAACACATTGCCGATATAAGTCAACACGCTTACCTCGCGTGATCGCTCATGCACCCTTCTGATGGCCCGCTGTAGTGTGCAGCAGTAGTTCGAAACAAAAGGACTGCCTTTCCTATTTCATGTGGAGAGTCCCCTGGAAGCAACACAGTGAAACAGGGTGAGCGGTTGGATAGCGGGGCTCTCCGAATCGCAACATTGGTTCCTTTGTCCCACACAGATAACGTACAGACCGTAGAATGCGCGATTACGAAAGGTGAAATCATTTGCCCACGGCCAGTTAGTGCGTATATAAATATACAGTCTCTGCTGAGCAGGTGTTTAACCATCCACCAATTGAACTTCCAGAAAGTGTAAGATTGGAATAAATACGTGTCCATCCAAGCTTCTTCTCCCCCAAGCTTGGAGCTACACATGCGAAAATGACGTACAACACACCTATGCGGGTGTGGCCATCACAATATCAACCGGAGTAGACGGCGCGGACGACGGTGCATTGTCATCGTCCCCAAAGATATCAAGAAACCCTGCCACTCTCGCCTTATTCCCAGCCTTCTTCGTCACGTAGTCCCGCAGGCCAGACTTCAAACTAGGCTGCTTGTCCACTAGCTCTCGGAGTTGCTCTTTTGGAAGTTGGAGCAACGCTCCGAAACTCGCTGGAGCAATCACCTTGGCACAACGGATGAACCCTTCCCATAGATGAGGATTCTGCCATATTTTTTTCGTGATCAAACGTGACAATAACGTAGTCGAGACGAAGGGAACGAGTGATTTGTATGTCGTCACTGCTTGAATAACCTGTTTGCAAACCTACGTAAAGCCGATCGCTCTTTCTAACCGAAACCAGAAACGTACCGTCCGGAGGAATAAGACGGGGAGAGCTGGCTCGTCAACAATCTGCTGCATCACCACAGCCAAGATCTCGGAGCGGAACACATCCGTCATGGAGAAGCAAATTCCGATAGCTATTCAAAATATCACATGACCTTTGCAGTGAGCAATAGTTTGCAAGTTTACACACCTTCAATAGCGCTCTTCAGACCGATCTCCTTTTCGGCCTCGTGTAGAAGCACCATCAACTCAGCGGGCGTGAGTAACTCGCTCTGCCGTACACGCGGTAGATTCGATGTGACGCTTCCGAATGTTTGCGGGGGAGTCGTCACGACAGAGCTGAATACCGATCGAACCAAGTTTTTGGGTTCTGGCTGACCATTGAGGATAGATACGACGCGAGGGAGGTGACGCATGATATCCGCCTGGGAAACGTCATTGTAGCAAACTTATCAAAATTAAATGCATGAAATGTCTTACCTTGTCCATCTCTGCAATGATTGGAATAAGGAAACGAGCATCGAGGTCACGCTCCGAGATGAGGCCTTTCACCAGTGCCACCAGCTGTGCACTTGGTCTGCCATGCTCAGTGAAGATGGTCAACACCCGGAGGGCTAGTGACTCAGCTCCAGGAGGACACGTCCGCATGAGTGTGAGTAGCTTCCCGTTATTCGATCCAAGCGACTTGATCAGAGCCGTTATGAGATCTTGTATAGCTTCCTGCACAGTAACCTCCATTTGGCTATATGATGCAAAGATCCTGGACAGGGGGCATCAGACATAAGAATGCAACGTACTGAATAGTGCTCACTCGTCCAAGAATTCCGGGATCTTTACAGACAAGGCAAAGAGAAGTTCGACGTGCTGGAGAACATGTGATTTCTCCGCCGGAAGCTGTATTTCATACAGTAGATACGGTGTCTGTATGAGCTCCTCTGGCGGAAGTTGGCCATCCTCCATGCTATCATCCTCCGTCTCACCATTGGTTTGCCCATTGGTGCTCTTGCCAGATTCTTGCGGTGGACGCTTTTGCAGACGTCGAAGAATTCGCAGTGCAAAGTCACGTATCATGCTATCCAAAGGCTCCACACCCGGGACCCACCGCCTCACGGTGTTAATCGCCGCACGTCGTGTCACTGATTCTGGGTGGGTCGTTAGATCCAATAGCACGCGTAATGCTTCTTCCCGTAACGAGGGGCGTTCTAAAACAAAGTCCCGCAACGTTGTAAAGCCCACGTGCATCCTATCGAGACAATCAATGATTCTGCGGTAGAAATACCATTAAAAAAACCGTACTTGTCCGACTCGACAGAGAGTTCACGCAGCATATCAAGAACGTCCGAAGGTACATCCGGCAGATCCAACAAGAACCTGGAAAACGCCTTGTCCTTGCTATCGGGCTTAGCCTCAGCCTTACCTTCCAGAATGGTCTGATACATGGAGACAATCTGGTTTAGCCACGACTCATAGTTTGTACGCTGTGCAGCCGTGAGATTGGATATCAAATGTCAAAAGAATATGATGATCATACCCAGTTTGGATCAGCAGCTGTTCTTATACGATCATTATACCACTCCTCGTTCATCCAAGTCGTGGCCAGGGGTAACCTGGCGCAACATAGAGTGAATGCCCATTCGCATAGAAAGACCACAACAACAAACCTGGCAGGGAAATCAGCAAGAATATATTCACAAAGGGCCTGCCGTAGTGCGTCTTGGCGTGAGTAAAATGTAGTTAGTCGACTCTCCGCCACATCACTTGATTCGGCTCCTTCCTTGGGTGGCTCGGATTCAGGTGGCACAGCGACTCGGGTGACCATGCGGACAATAAGGAGCATCCACATGTCACCGGCCAACTGACTACCGCTCGTAGAGGTGGTGTACTCGAGTTCTTCAGCGCCTTCGGATATTCGGGATGAGGCACCACGCATCAGAGCAACTCGCTCGTCCTCGGAAAGATCTTTAGGTGTAGGCAGCTTGAATTCTGATAGGTCCAAGGGTAGTAAATCCTCAGGGATATCCAGTTGTATCACATCTTCGTTGGCGGCAAGGTCTCTGCCGGAGAGCTAGGTGACAAATATTTTTAGTGTCTCCAACCTTTCCTCATACAGTACTTACCTCTAAGTTTAATTTATCTGGTTCATATTCCATCTCCTCATCATCAATATCCATCTTGAGTGGGTCTACAGCCTCCTCTTTGACAGTGGATTCGAGGGGTTCTGCCAATGCACCGCCGACTGGAGTGCCTTCTATATGAGCAATAGAGTCTGGAGGCTGAAGAGGCTTCGCAGGTGGTACGGGTAGGCCCCTGCTCTGTCTGTACGACTGAACCAAGTTCATCAGCGCCGGCTCTGTGAACGCCTGGAGATTAGCCACAATGAGATCCGTCACCAGCCCAATCGGAAGGGTCGTAAAGTCAAATTCAGCAAGAAACGCAGCCGAGTTGGACGCAGCATTGTCGACCTCGACTTTGAGACGCTTGGGATCTGCTTGCTCCAAGGGCACCGATGAAGGCGGGCGCTTCTTGGTAGCTTCAGTCGCTGCAGCTGCAACAGCAGCTTTGCGTGCCTTTTCTTCAGCAGAAGCCCGTTCCATGCGCTGAGCTTGTTGGGAAAGGGCCTCGTTAATTTGGGCGCCGAAAGACGAACCATGGGGCCCCCTATAACAAGAAGCACAAGTGAGCATCCAAATGTATATACGTCGCCTGTACCTACCTGGATATATGCACAAGTAATATTCGAATACTCTTCTCCACACTCTTGATTGCAGAAGCTGGCAGAGCAGCAAGAGCAGCCGGTGTCCAGGATGCCAAAGACGACACGACCAGATGGACCAGCGCCGGTCGTTGTTTGACGAGCGTGCTCCAGCTGTTGATGATAGCAGTGAGGATGTCAGGGTTTCTGCGAGAGTAGAATGAGGTCCAGTCGTTCAGGTTCTCAGGCACGGGGGTCTCACTGGCTGGTGTATAACATGGTGATCACGCTCTCCAAGAGCTTCATGCCTTCTGCTTCAAGAGGAGATGCAGAGATGAAAGGGTGATCTGCAGAGACATTAGCGATATTAGGGTCGTTTTTGTTCTGAAGCTGTAGGACATGTGCCATGAGCACCGACACGACGACGTCAACATAGAGATAACATACTCTAGGATCTGATACACCCCGCGTCTGCACGAGGATCACCTTCTGCATGAACTTGACAGCGGACAGCTTCACTCCGCTGTTAGCTGTGGGTGACCACACGAGCTCCAGAATGCGGCTTTTGCACTGCGAGAGCAGGTCCCACTGCTGGCGTGGCGTGCGATGCATGCATCTATGCAATGGATAAGAGAGGTTAACTCAGCCAATGGGCACACGGCGTCGACGTATTGCGAGGGCTTACAAGTTGCGGAAAAGGAGTGGGTACACGGTAGTGAGACACTGAATGGTCACTTTGACGGTGCGAACGGACGGATCGTTCAGAAGCACTGCCAGTGTCTCGACAGACTGAGACGCGACTACAGGGAAAAGAAAAAAGACAAAGAGTAGGATATCGTTTACGACTACGACAAGGGGGAAGACTAACGTTGTGTGCGGGCATCAAGGGTGAGCGTCGAGCGACATAATGCAAAGTGGAGGAGGTCCAGCACCCATCTCTTGAGGAGCGAGTCGCCTGCGCCAGACACGGTCCTGATGAGTGTAGTGCAGAGAATCGGAATTGGGCTTGGATGGGACTCGAGCGATTCACGCAACGCAGCGAGCAATTCAGCCTGTTCTTTTGAGTCTGCTGGGACAGCCAGCGCTGCTGAGAGCGCCTGGAGCGGGTCAATTGGATTCCCTGCCATGGCGTGGATATGTTTTCCCCCCAACACATACACCGAGGACGCTCGTCGGAGTTTCAATTCCACTCTGGTCCACCCTATGGTATGTGGATGGCAGCACATTCGAAGGACAGACAGGCAGATATCATTCACAGGCTGCACACCCATCGCAAGGCATTCAGACCCTCCTAGAGGCCGAGAAAGAGGCTGCCAAGATCGTGCAGCAAGCACGCCAGTGTGAGCATCGTCATACGCAGATTCACAGCGTTGCTAATAACATTCAAAGATCGTGTCCAGCGATTGAAAGATGCCCGCTCAGAAGCTACCAAAGAGATCGAGGAATACAGGCGAGTAAAGGAGGCCGAATTCAAGGCGTTCGAGGCATCGGTGAGCCTGCTCTGTGCGTGCGCATGCTACATACCATATCACACCGCGACAGCACGCCGGCAACATCTCCAACGCCCAAGCAGCCATTGACAGAGAAACCGAACTTAAGTTACAGTCGATCACAGCAGCCTTTGAGTCCAACAAGGACGATGTAGTGCGCAAACTCCTCGATCGCGTCGTACTCATCAAACCCGAACTACATCGGAACCTCAAGAAGGCCGCTAAAGGCGCAGAGGAACAGTGATCTCACCCTGCCCTTCATAGGTACTATGTTACATCTTTGACTTGGTAAACAACTGCAACGGCCAATGCGAAATACCCGTTATCCCCGTCCCCATCCCTAGTTCCCCACCTGCTACCGTGAATTAAAGGTTGCTACATGTAAATGCAATAAATACGTGTAGGTGCAAATAGGCAACCATCGCAGGTAAAAGGGACCCTCGCTCTGATCTAACCCACTTACAACTAGCTCTGCCTTGCAACCATCGACTCGTGTGCCAGCCACTGTAAGCCAACAGGCATACTCGAAGATGGACCGACTGGCCCACATCTGGGCGGTGTCCCCGCTTCTGATTGTTGCTGTGGCAGTTGTGGCAGTACCTGAGACTGTAACTGGACTTGCAGTTGCGCATGCGTCTGCGGAGGCGATTGCACAGGCGCCTGCGAACGCGGAGACCGCGACGGTTCCTTTCCTGCACCAGAACGAGGGGGTGCAAGGTGCTGCACGCCACCCGGCCATGCTGTCGAACTCGCAGTCGATGGAGCACCAACGCCCGGCGTCTCTGTAGACCCAGGATGCGACCACTCCAGCAGCCCACTCGCCTTCAATGATGGCAACGACTGCGGTGCCTGCTGTCCATTCCCCGTCGATGCCCCTTGCTGCACCTGTACTCGCCCATTCGGCGCCGCGGTCGAAAGGGTAGACGCAGCAGCAGACGCTCCACTTGGCTGCGACACAAGCATCGGATCAGCGCCACTATCATGCCCAACGTTCAGGTTCCTCCCTGTCTCCTTCTCCCGCGGATCCGCCCCAATCGGATGGCCAACCCCTGGCTGTGAGTGGGTCTGAGGAGGTTGCATCTGCGAATGGAACCTCGGATCGAGTGCCGTGCGAGATTGCAGGGGGTAACCCGGTTGGGAAGGCATCGCCAATGATGGGGCAGACTCAGGGCCCGACGGCCTCGGAGGGGCAACGGGGTTAGGACCCGCAAGGGGCACCATGCCTGACCCCGGTGGTGCCCCTGAAGACGGGTGCACGCGGGAAGCCAGAGGCGAGATATGTGAGATCGAGAATGCTTGGGGTTGCCTCGAGTCTCCCGGGGCAGAGCAAAGATCCTGAATACGCACGCCCCACACGTCTTCAAAGGCGCTGGACCAATCGAGTAAAGTTGAACTCCGATCGTCTGTGTACTTGAAAAGGGGCTAGGGAAGCATTGCCTGAGCCTTCACCGATCAAAGTAACCTGATTTCTATACTTACCCATAAGATAAGACCCACTACGAGTGCGAAACCATTGAGTTTGATTCGATAAACAACAAAGCCAACTCACGAAGAATGCTTAGCTTCACCTTCTCACCCCATCTCGTCACAATCATGTACAACTTTTCTTGAGCGTCTGTAATATCATGAGGCAATGTTGTCCGACACCGCTGTCTGGCCTACACGTACACGCCACAGCATCAGCACCCACATGCGCATCCGCCGGCGCGCGGACAGGAAAAGGAAAAAGTGACAACGTACCCAATTCAACGCCAGAACGCACGAATTATGGAAAGTATGCATAGCCGCGAAACACCATGCACCGGTATTAGACGGAGTCTCGTAAATGTTCGTTTGTACCGCTAAATTGTCATCCGTAAACCGGAGATGATCGGGAAGTGCCTCGGCCCAAGCCTAGAGTGACGCCAGCCAAAAAAAAGGTATGCTGCCGTCAGTACATACGCCAGATATAGCAATGGAACCGGATCGAAAGTTATGAATTCATCTACACTTTGCTCGGCCGCCAAGTGTGCCACAGGCGGTCCAACAAGGCAGGAAAGGGAAAGGGTCCAAGGGACATCAATACGCACGGTAACTTCTTTCTCCAGCCCCAGCAACTTGACACCGGGTTGTCGCCCGTTCTCACGATCTATGCATCGCGCGCCGAGTCGATGAGTGGGGTCGATCATCAGCACGAGGCAAGATCGGGAACGAATAACGGTGGGCCGTGAGAGTGAGAATGCGCAATGATAGGCAGCGGGCCGGAGCTTACTGTTAAATTCATCCATGGTCCTTTCTATCTGCTCATGGATAGTCAGGATCTGGATTAACTGGCCAATCTCGGATAGGACCGTGCGCGAGACTGGTCGCGTCATGAACTCTGGGGAAAGTAGTATCAGCCGACATATGACGTGTCAACATAATATAAAACGATGTATACCTGGTAATGCTGTATGCGGAGATAGCTCGAAGCTAGTTTCGTCCATGGGAAGACGGAGACTCAACTGAGACTCCGTGGCCAGAATATTACGTTTGTAGAGCACTGACGCCACGCTGTCCGATATGAATATGAGCCAGAACACCCGGCGGGCACATTCACGGTCTATGGCAGCATTAATGAACTCTGGTGAAGGGTCGGGCGTAAGGATGGTGTAATCAGACTCGAATATTCCCAGCTTTGTCACGATGCTCATTGCGTGTTCTATTAAAAAAGCCTAGATGAGTAAGGGTGTTAGACTTCTTTAGAATGGAGAACCGACCATAATATGGACCGTTCCACAGCGACTTTCCCATTCTGTCATGGAGCTGTAAGAGGCATAGAGCTTGCGCCGTGGCAAGATTTGGTTCACAATTTAGATTGCGGTCCTTGTACATGAGGGCGATAGCTTCTTGCGCGAAGCCTTCGCCCGCATATCGACTCGGTGACGTTTTTAATTTGGGCTGCTTGGACAAAGGGGCAGCGACTGCACAGACTGCAAGAAGTAGATAAGGGGGTACAGCATTGCGGCTCAGGTCAGCGAGGAAGCGAGCTTGGTGAATGATCATGCGTTGAGGTTGGCGGTATGTAAAGAACACTGACGGAAATGTATAAGAGCTGGCTAGCACGCGATGATAGGTGTATACGTACAATGAACGAGTTCCCGAGTGAGCGCAGGGTCCCTCTCGAGGGGCCTATCGGAAGCAGGGAGTACTGGTGGAGCTAACGACCTTGGAGGTGATCGTGAAGGTGTTGGCAAGTTGAGATCCTGACGGAATCGTTTTCGAGGGTTCATGCCTCTGCCGTCGTCGTCGTCATGCGTTGAGGCCGACTCTCCGTTCTGTGGCAACGTGTTGCCAAACTGTAATGGTGCATTTGACAACGGGCCGTCCGGATGAGGATAGGTCCCTTGGCGGGGATCTGAGGAGCCCTCTGCCCGTGGCCTGGGAGCGGGAACGGGTTTCCCTGATGCGTCCGTATAGGTGCATTTTTTGGATGCGAAATAGCTGGACGAGTTCACATGAGCGGCGCGGAGAGACGGACAGTTCGCGCATACCAGTTACTACACGGCGCTATGGTGGTTATCAGGAATGACGAAAAAGGCACCCAAAGGAGGCTAACGTACCTGTTCCATCACACCGCCGCTTACTTTTGTGACAGGCATCGCACGCCTTTAGCGGGGGTTACTTACTGACATGGGATCAGGGACGCGGAGGGGGAGAGTAGCATACCTTTGCTAGGCGTTTTCGCTTTGGACCTTTCATGAAGGCAATGTTCGAATCCAGTTTTTCAGTGTTGTCTGGAATGAGTTCCGGTGGGAAACGATGAGAATCTGGGAGAGGGGGGTAGTTGCGGACGGGGAGGTGGTGGGGAGGAGGAAGGGGGACGTCGCGATTGCGCGGAAAGTGATCCATTGGGGTATCAGCACGAGGGCGAACAGAGTAGATATGTGCGGCAATTCATATACAGATATGATAGTGCACGGGGTGGAACAGGCAGGTGGTAGAAAAGGGGCGAGTTGTGTGTTGGGTAGGAGCAGCACACTGACTGATGGCTACAGCTGGACGCGCAGAGGGTGAGTACGATGAGGGTGTAAATATGTCACCAGGTGGAATTATCGAATGCAGCGGACAGGGCGAGTCCGGACAGGTGGTCTGCGGAGGGCCGACTGCAATAATGGCCGAGGGGGAGGCCGAGGACGGCAGCAGCGATGATGGGGACGGTGTTAGTGGAAAGGAAAGGAGATGTGTTTCTGGCTGGTTTACCAGGCCAGCCAAGGGGAGGTCACAGGATTTCAAGCACGCGCAGATCACTCGACCCCCCGCCGGCGGCGTCCGGGCATTCCCGCTTGACCTTCTTCGGCCCGGTGGCTTTTTTTTTGACACCGACTTCCTGCGGGATCTGTTTTTGACAGCACCTGTAAAATATTTATTTTCGTGGTGCGCTGGAGTTATCACCACTCTAACGTGTCTTGGCAAACCCAATCCATGTCAGATCTAGGGTCATGTCCTTATTTTCCTCCGCAGGCAGCGTGTCCTCCACACCGTCAGTGGCTTCAAGGTTTGCCATGCTTCATCTTGCGGCGTAATTCTCCCCTGCCGCGAGGTTGTCGTGTTGCCGACGGTAACACGCTATCCCGTGCCTGCCACTCGGATACAATCTGTACCGCCGGAACTTTCCCATAACAGAGTATCACCGATGACACAGCCTCCCATTTCACCGTTGCAGACACAGCAAAGTGCTCGTTGTGATGGCATGATGTATGGATGTAGAACAGCATTCGAGTACAGTACTACATGGAGCAATAAGTTTAATCAAAGAGACCAAAGCCCATGTCGTCGTCGGATTCCTCCTGCGTTCACCATCAGTGATCGTGTTTGGAGCTATTCCAACACGGGACCTTACCTTCTCTTCCTTCTTCTCTTCCTGCTTCTCTTCCTCGGCAGCTGCCGCGGGTGCTGCACCGCCGGCACCACTGGCAGGCGCTGCTGCAACAGCACCACCAGAGGGAACCTGCCGAACAGTTAAAATCACGTGCACGGCCATAATCATATCAGCACACTTACAGAGGACAGTTTCAACGAACCCTCAGCGATGAGCTACAGCCAACGGTAAATAAATGCGTGGAAAGTGTATATGTGCCACTCACAGCGTTGACGTCCTTGCCATCGAGCTCAGAAATCAATTTCTCAAGACGTTCATCGTTGGCTTCAATGCCGACGGAGCCAAGGACGGTCCTCACGTCCTCAGCAGTGGGGGAGGCGTTGCCGCCAATTTGGAGAAGGAGGTAAGCAGCGAGATGACGCATCTACATGATCGAAGTGAGGAGCGAGACAACCTTGCATGTGAAACCACGTACTTTTGATAGTTTTAGTGTATACGGTAGCCACAAATCACTCTGTGCGTGGCATACTCATGAGCCTCTCCATTTGACATCTCGACCGAAGAAGCGCACCTTTAATCCTCAATGGGAAGACCTGTGGATTCTATCCGACGATGATGAAAGGGTTAGTAGTTTCAATGTCTCCCCGATGGAGGCGTACAACTGTACAGTTCCACGCAAACAAGGTTCAGCCACACATTCCTCTACAACACGACCAAACAGGTCACTAGTCCATCGCCATCCAAGACAGCCTCGAGACACTTCACGACACAACATGGTACGCTGACCGTGATCATGCAGACCGTCGAATAGCTGATGTGCGTTGGACAGGCCGATTCAGCTATCACCGATCCCACTCTCGCTGCTGAGCTCAAGAAGAGGAGGACGTTCCGGACGTTCAACTACCGGGGCGTCGAGCTCGACAAGCTCCTCGACATGAACAACGAGGACGTGCGTATATCTCACCCATATTGCCCACTCACACATCTGATCCCCTTTGCAGTTCATCGAGGTATGTCCGTTCCGAATTGACGCACATCCACCCCATTCAACCTCTTTTTCAGCTTGTCCATGCGCGTGCCCGTCGCAAGTTCAACCGCGGCCTCAAGCGCCGCCCAATGGGTCTCATCAAGAAACTCCGCAAAGCTAAAAAAGAGGCTCCCCCGAATGAGAAGCCAGCTGTCGTTAAGACCCACCTCCGTGACATGATCATCGTCCCCGAAATGATCGGTAGCGTCATCGGCATATACAACGGCAAGGTACGTTTAGAGTGTTGTCCTTGGTTGAGCGAACGGACGTCCACCCGTGGATATATTAGACCTTCAACTCTGTCGAGATCAAGCCTGAAATGACAGGCCACTACCTCGCCGAGTTCTCTTGCTCGTACAAACCCGTCAAGCACGGTCGTCCAGGTGTAAGTCCCTCCCTGAATCGCCATCCGCAGGGCCATTGATAGTGATTTTTGGTTGACCTTTCCCTCAGATCGGTGCCACGCACTGTAAGTCTCCGTCCCCTCGAACGTGCACTCAGACAGACTAACCCAAACCCGATAGCATCGAGATTCATTCCTCTCAAGTAAAGAGGGGGGCTGGTGTTGGCACTCTATTTCACGACCCTATATTCACCTACTGCATTCTGCTATCACCAAAACTTCCTATGCAACATGCACACATGGCAATGCATAAATGGCTAGGCGAAACCCATAAGCATATCTGACCCATTTGACTGATGCCACTTACCATCGATCGACACAGCCAACCCATCATCTTATGGCATCCCTGAGAAAGAGAGAGAAAAGTGTTCTTTGAAAAACATGCTAATATTTAAAATAAGAGTCCTAATCGCTTTCGCAAGTGTACGGGAGCCAAGGAAGCGTTTATCGTCTTCAAAAAAATGAGTACATTTCGGATGCACGGGTATAATGAGTATTACTGCCAAGAGGAGAGGGGGAGAGATAGTAATTGAAGAACGTTCGTCCGTGTCATACTGGGCTGTTGATAATTGAGCGCGAAAGTAGGCGTAAAGAAAATCCTGGAGGGAAACAAAAAGAAAGAGCAAAACGCAGGAGCTAAGACGTTACGGTTACGGTAAACTACAGATAATGCTCGAGATCAAACAAGCAAGGACAGGCAACGGCAGCGGAAGGAGAGGTCATAGCTCGGGCAACGAAGGTGCAGGGTCGGCTCGTATGACACATGGGCGGTCATAGCGGTAGAGAGGTCGGGTAGTAGAGTCAGGGTAGCGCGTGGAGAAGGAAACTAACAAAGGCGGATATACGCTATACGACCGCACCCGGTCATGGACGCTGACGAATCGGCGCTGCATGATGGCCGTTGGGTGACCCAGTATGCACAAGCTCACTACTCGACCGAGGTGGTGCATACGACACCGGTCGTCCTCCTGGCGAGGGCGTCGGTGTTGTTGCGTTCGGCCGCGGCGGGATCACCCAGTCTTGGTCCTGCGGTGGCAGCTGCGCCTGTTGGCTCCGTGGCACTTGCTGCTGCTGCAATTGTTGTGGCTGTTGTGATTGAATCTGCATCATCATCGCCCCCTGGGAGAGTGACGCTGGGTGCACAGGTGACGGGTACGGCAGCTGTGGGTGCGCAATGCCTGGATGTGAATTAGGCGACTGCTGCCTCCCATTCCGTATTTGCATGTCGCTCGACGTCGTCATCAACTGCGGCCGCTCCGGTGGAGGTCTTGGCGCCGACAAGTTTGGCGTCGACGGCGACGGTAGAGGCTGTCGCCCATTCGTATTGGCCTTCATCCGCATGTATATATCGCACTTCTTCATAAACTCCTTGCTCGGCAGCTCCATGCTATTCGCGAAGTAGTCTTGGTCGCGCAAAGCTGGAATGAACTCCTCAGGGACCGTGTAGAACTCATCTTGGTTCTCCAGAAGAGATGTCACCACCCGGATCGCACCAAAGCTCTCGTCTCTGACAGCATCCCGCCCTCTCGAGTAGAGAATACTTGGGCAAATGACAGTGGCCAGGTTCTGCAAGTCCATCTTGCTCCCCGTCGACTCATCCATGTGAGCAAACGAGGCGACCCATTTCAGGAACACGAACAACACCTCCATCGTGTCGCGGTGGGCCTTGGGCAGTAGTAGGGACACCAGATGGAGTATTCGCCGTCGTTCGCTCTCCGAGGGAAGCGCTGTACCCAGCACGTGATGAGATAATGTCAAACTTCACGGAATAAGAGGACTTACATTGTGATGCGATAAGTAATCGATGTAGTTTATATGTCATGAGAGGCTCCGGTAACTCTCGTAAGAACTTCTTAAGTAGCGCAGCCAGTTGTACGGGGTTGTCTTGCGTGAGGTCAACGGATGAAGGGTCGTGGTCGATGGCCTCAGTGAGGTCCTTTAATCGCCTAATGTTACCATTCCGGCGGAATATGCCCTCGACGGACATGTCTGTGATCCAACAATCAACCATGTATCCATGCCATGGTAGAAATCGCCACGTACCCATTTGCCGCATAGCAGAGACAACATCATCGATAAAACTCGGTACTCTCAGCGTCGCTCGTGAAGCCCCATGTAACGAATCACACCCTTCCCGCTCCACCAGAAGTTCCAAAGGAATGCCGAAAACACCTGTACCCCCAACCCATATCAATGGTGATGATTACATACTCTCCAAAGTAAGAGACTTACCCTTCTTCTTGACATTCTTCTTATCTCCTGCTTTAAACAGCTTATTCCAAAATCCACTCTTCTTAATCTCAATCAGCTCCAATAGTTCATCTAAATCCACCTGTTCCCTAATGGGAGATCGCAATAGAGCCAACATCGCAAGATGCTTCACGATCGCGAGTTCTAGCGCATTCAGTTCCGAGATATGCGGCACCGTGCTCTGTCGCGGTAATGAACGCTGTTGCTCGCGTGCCTGCGCAGCCTCCACAAGCTGTGGGATATCTGCGAGTGTTATCCCATCGTCTGGAACGTGTAGCGGGGAATCCTCCGGCGCGGCAGCGGGCGAGTTTGGCGCAGAATCATCCACGATCTTTACTTCTGTGTTGTTACGAACGAGAGGCGGCCGCGTCGACAGTTGGCCTTGTACATTCGTGTCAAGCGTACCAGGCGATCGGATCTGATTACGGGATGGCGGAAGCGAACCCGCACCCGGAGATGATCCGGGCTGTGAAGGTTGTCGACCTGGGATAAGAGTTGGCGGAGGGCCACGCTGTGGTTGAGGAGACCTGATAGCTTCTTGCGGGGTGGCTCGTTGTGCACTGGCAGAAGGTTCTGATGGATGGACTGTCCTGCCCGCAGGACTTTCCACAATTGTAGATCTCTTGGGTAGGCGGGCTGTCGCAGAGAGTTTGCGATCGAGATGGACGGACTTCATGCGCATGATGTCGCCCGAGTTGCGATACGGATCCTGTTCACCGGACTTGATACTAGAAGCTGTTGATGCCACTGGGGAAGAAAAGCCTGAGAACAAGGCATGGATGAAAGGGAAGAAGAAATCCATACCTGGAGAAAGCGGAATCACACCCTGTTGTTTCAAGACAAGGTACAGGCGCCGAAGAGCAATGTTAAGGAGGAATGCATATTGCTCTAGTCTCGAAACTGGCTGGAACCCACTCCGGCAACCCGAATGGGCATGATCGGTACACAGGATCACGGAAGGAACTTCTCCGAAAGGTGGAACGTCCTTAACGGACTCAACTTCGTAAACGAATATCGTCACGTTGGCAGGTGGGCGTCTGACGGCAGAGGACTTTGAAGGATCTTTCTCGCTTTTCTCTTTGTCCTTGTCCTTATCTCTTTCCTTTTCCTTCTCTTTCTCATCCGTATGCTTGGGTGGCGTCGGCTCCTTCGGGACAGGCACAGCGGCTGCTTTGCCGCAAGCGTTGCACTGCAAACAATGCGAATGCCACCGCTGGTATGTGCCGAGTCTGACACAATCCTCCTCCACTGCCTGTGTACACTTGACGCAACGGTCAGATGGGGGATTATTGACCGAGAGCCTGGACGGCGACGTAATCGAGAACGGCGACTCGCCCGCGAGCTCGGGAGCCAAGCTCCTGTAGCCGTAAGTGACACCTTGCGTGCCTAGGTTTCCACCATTACCATTTTGCCCCACACCCATAACCTCTCCACTTCCACTTTTGATCACCCGGCGAGCACCCGGGTCACCACCCTGGACGGCTAATAGATGGAGCTTGTCGAGGAAAGATGGCATAGCCTCTCGGACACTCTGCTCCCTTTCCAGTTTTAATGCCCCTGTCAGTGCGATCCGAATGAGAATCTTTAGGTAGTGAGCTATCCCCGTCACAAGAGCCAGTAATTCTTGGGTCATGCCTATCCGCCGCGATCCGGCCTCTTGCGTGCGTGACAAAAGCGTAAACAGGTCAACTGTCTTCCGGCAAAGCATGCGAGCTTCGCGAACATGAGACATGCCTTTTGGTAAAACGTAAGCGGGGATCATTCAAAAAATATAACAAGGATGGGGCATACCCTTCAAGTTCAGCCTCGCAGAATAGTACTCGAGCTCGTCAATAGTCCCAAAGAGGACTTCCACATGCAATATAAACTTCTCTGCCATCCTGATGGCATCAAGGTACTGCCCATTGCTGACTTGGCGCAGCATATCTGAAATGCAGGCTGCGCTTGACTCCTCAAATGCGGAGAGCACCCTGTATCCATTCGGGTAATTGTTAATAGACTGACGTATAAAGTATCAGCGCGACGCACGTCCAAATACGGTAAACCAATTGCTCCATCCGTGCTTGTTTCTCCTTCAATGAGGCTGGAGTCTCTCGCTTTTCTTCCTCGATGAATGAGGGCTCAAGCTCCGACCTATCAGAGATGGACCCGCTCGACCTCCGCGAGACGACCTTGACGTTCCAAAACTGCGCCCGTGAATGATTACCACCACGGTAAAGGGAATGGTTGCACGTGCGGGGACGCACCTTGTTGATCATGTAACACTCTGGGTGCCAGCATTCGTCCCGCATGTTCCGATTAATCTCCACAAATTGCTTCAAGATTGCGCTGCTACATCCCGCACATTTGGTCGCGAACCGCGTGGAATAGTGAAAGTGGCAGTATACGTCCCCATCGTGCTCGTAATATGAATCTTGTGGGCCAAACAATGTTGGACAGAGAGAGCATGTGAAATGCTCGACGTGGTATTTCTTGTCTGATCACCGTGTGAAGCAGTGACGAACAAGGGGACTTGGCTTAAGGACTTACTGCATGCCGTAATATAGCTACCTCGTAAGGCGAGCCCGCACTTTGCACAGATGAGGTTTAGTCGACGGAAATAGTCCCTTTCGCAAAGAGGTTGTTGTTTCCCATCGGAGCCTTCAATAGGAAAGAACTTGGATGCGACGACATCGCCACAGTCCTAAGAGACAAAGACGATCGAATATTTTGGTCATCAAAAAGTAGACGTCTGAGAAGACATGCGGCATACGTACCAAGCATTTAAAGCAGTTGAGATGAAAGACCGTTCCAAGAGCACGGACGAATGCTCCTTGCATGGAGTTCCCACAGGCTGAACATGGACTAGATAGATAAACGTAAGATACGAGATCGACAAAAAGACGGAACGCCACTAGGGTGTGCTCCGACGGAGTGGAGATGACTGACGATACTTACGAGGTCGAGAGATTGGCAGAAGTAATAGAAGATGAGGACGTCAGCGGCCCACCACCTTTATTTGGGGCACTGGATGAAGATGAATTTGAATGAGCGGACGACTGAGAAGCGACGCTTCTTCGACGAGGTCTCTCAGGTGCAAGGTCGGCGGGAAGGGTCCGAGTGACGTGGTTGGATGTCGGAGGATCGGTGGAGGAGAGGAAGGTGGGGGAGGGGTAAGGAAGAGACCCTGGAATGCCATTCATATCGGACCTGGTCGAGTGCGAGTGATTTAGATCGTCGCTACGAGCATGAGCCCCGCAATCGTGTTTAGCAGTGAGATTTGGGCGTCCGAGGTCGTGGGTGGAGCCAAGAGTGGATGCCCTTGTTGGGACAGGGCGATCGGGGAAACGTGAGGGGCCTGTTAGGGGAGCAGAGCGAGGACTGGAGAGGAGTTCGTTGTCTCTTCGTATGCGAGCGGAATCAGAATCAGAGGTCATGATGAGAGGGCCGACAAGACGAATCAACACCAATTACAGCGCTGATTGCTGGCCTCGTTCATGCGCGACTGTCCGACTACGTACTTTGTGTTTCTAACAGAGTCAAAAGCAAACGCAAAGGAGTTTCGAAGAGGGGAGGGTCGATGGGCGTGACATCCACAACCGTGACAAGTGTGCCGTGTCACGCGTGACAGCAACCATCGTCGTCTCAACAAGCTGAAACATTTTATATTCAATCAAGTGTCCAGCTTGTCGACAGTAGCACGCATGTCCTTTTACGTGCCATGTTTCTCACCATCTGCGGTGGATATATTATTAATTGTACTCAGAACGTTCCATTCTCTGAACAAAGCCACCGTGGAACGTGGAACACGGGCTCTGCTATCCGAGTCTTAATCCCTCTGCCGCGGCCTGCTGGTTGTTGACCGAGAGCGACGTGGCAGTCGTGGTGGCGTCGCTTGAGACATTCGAATGAATTGTCGATGTCATTACTGCTCCAATGAAATGGTGATGGTTTAGGCGCCCTCCTCTGGATCACCTTGGTCGCGTGTTCGACCAAGTTGCCAATGCAATGCTCAGGCCGCCTCTGGCATGTTCACGTTATTCAAGGAAATGGACAAAATGTTCATCACGGCGACAGCTGCCGCAGGCCCTCCATACCCCGAATCGAAGTGTTCATGCTGCACAGCTTGAACGTGCAATTTTAAATACCCACATCTTGTTGCGCGCCTAGCAACTGTCCATGCACTGCTAGGAGCGCTATCCTGCCAATTCACTCTGATCCGGTTCGAGGGTTTGATCAGCAATTTTGGGCGTAATCCATATGTCACTCACCACAGAATAGCGCCCGACCCTCTGTTTAAATGGTGACTGTCACTACCACAGCCTAGTCGTGGCACATCCTAGCACGGAACTCGAATACGCCACTGCTTTCTGGCCATGGATCGAACGCCATGAAATTCACCGGCAAGTCCCGTTTCGCTGACGTCAGACGACTTTGACGGAACGGCAGCCCCTAGGGTTATGCGTCGCAGCGGCATGCGCGCCTGCAACGGCGAGACGCGTTGCATCCCGCCGAATGCTTTCGTCAACGGCCTCATATTCTAGTTTATAAACCCAGGTGAGCACCATTCAACGCAACTTACAAGATGCACCACTACCCATACATGTATCTCCGCCGCCCCGCATCCCGCATTCTCTGGTTCGCCATTGGCGCAGGCGTCGCGACATGGTGGCACCACTCTCGTGCGATGCGTGACTACCACGCCCAATACTGGCCCTGCTTCGTGGGGC
Organism: Scleroderma citrinum; assembly: GCA_029372045.1. Taxonomy (NCBI): domain Eukaryota; kingdom Fungi; phylum Basidiomycota; class Agaricomycetes; order Boletales; family Sclerodermataceae; genus Scleroderma; species Scleroderma citrinum. The sequence goes on from JARFMN010000014.1 coordinate 1,005,635, forward strand.
ACAGGACGAGAGCCGCCGTGCAGGATCACCCAGTTCCAAGCGAACCAAGGGGATACGTCGAACGAGACGGAAGATGGAAGCCTTCCTCTGATGGGACAGTCGGATGGAACCAGCAGGAGTGGGACGAGAATAAGGAACGGTTGAGGAGCCTTCAGAAACGTGTCGGTGAAGCTGTGAGTAGTACTAATACGAGGTGCCTCGATTTACCTGACTGTGGTAGATGGTTGACACGTCTGAATCGGCGCTCGATTCCATAGTAGCCACAGCAGAAGTTTTGAAAGCTGTAGGTTCTCTTTGATATCTCCTTCGATCTTCTCGACTAATCCATCCCGCAGAAACTCGCAGAACGCCGCGCCAGGCATCGAAGTGGAAACCCAACTGATCTTCCCCCAGATACTAGGGGAGAAAAAAAAGATCCCTCCCTCTCTGCCTGAATCCCTGTCTGGGTTCTGTAATGCGCAAGACATCCCCACTCTGCAGCAATAAGACGACAAACTGGATATTATCTCTGTGATTTTCTGTTATTTAAACTGTGCGGTCCACCACTCGCTTACTTCATTCGCATTAACAATTGTATTGTAACATGTATATACTCTGCTTCGTCGTTAATAGCATGTTACATATGGGCATCATATACATTGCTTGGATGGTGATCGAGAACTAAGGAATTTCTGCCCATTCCCCCATAAGGCGAGGATTCCTGCTACCTCTATCCCTTGCAGCACGCCTGTTTGAGAAGTTGACAAATGAATGGACTCAAGTTGAACGAACTCAGCATTCTTATAGTTGTGGGAATGCATTGACGAGCACTGCGTCCAAGCTGTCAGCAGGACCCTGACCCACAATCGTCCAGGTACAAGGTCATTAGCCAAAACACTCGCATTCGTTATAAATGCTTGTACAAAAACAAGGGGGATCATGTGCTCCAAAATCGTCATTAATAAGCTGTCCGGTTGGGCGGGTATCTGCTGCAAGGATATCCTGTACAAACATGTGCCCGACATCCATCCTAACACGCAGTCCACGGTCGACGGATCCCTCAAACTTGTTGTTCTTCCTGGTTTCGGGACTTCCGAACATACGCTGGGCGCCTGGGATCCAGCTTTCCCTGTTCCTCGGCTATGTGCACCCATAGAACCTGCGTCAGCATCTCGAATGTACACCATAGATGAACGACAATACTAACGTGTCGCATGCCAAAAGTATACCACCAGCCCGACGATAACAAGAGCGAAAGAGGGGAAATACAACCAGTATGGGGAGTAATGCTATGGTGAGTGATCCACAAATAAGGGAGAGTTGGGTCAGAATCTTGTCAAGCCACAGGAACAGACAGCGGAAAGTAACGTACGAATAGGATCAATCCTAGTATGTGGCAAACGTTCATATCACAGTGCAGGGGAAACAGGGTTTGGGGTTGTGTCAGAAAGGCACGTTCGCATAGATCGACAAATAAAGACATACCGAAGATGAGACTGTAGAAATCGCTGGTTAATAAACTCATATTGTAGAACGGAGAGGAAGCAGCGCGGTATAGCAATGGAGCGATGGTGTAGAGGGTGAACATCGCTGAGTGGCGTCATCTACCAAGCACTTCGATCAGTGATGAAGAGAGCGTACCGGCTGTGTAAGCCACCAGGAGACCAACTAACAGAATGCCGTAGGTAACCAAGTAGAACGGGGGGTAATGAAATCTTACTTGTCATGCCGTTCCATGGAGCGAGCGTCATATCATGATGTTCCAAAGAGGCGGCTTGGATACCATTGATCAGCATGCCCCACATACCCAGTTGGCCAACGACCTGTCCCCATGCGATGCCTGGTCAGGAAACATGAATCAATAAGACAGAAAATGCAAGGACCTCGTAGAACGGACGCCTCCTGACGAAGTACTCCTCTGTTGCATTTGCTAAAGTACATCAGTCAATCGTCATGAAAATGGTTTTTTAGACAGAGCAAGACTCACAGAATCCATACAATGTGGCACCAGCGATCATGAATGCATCTCCTTCCCCTTTGTTGAGTGCAGGATAGTTCTTATCCGTGAGCAAATCAGACGTGACAAGTAATCCCAGTCCGGCCACACAAATGAGCACACCCTGTCGACGTCGTCGTGAAATGTCAGGCATGGGTAGGCTATCATTGTTTCATCATACCAGGATCTGTGTCCAGTGATACCTTGTACGCATATAGAGCCAACAAAAGAACATACAGGAGGGTGTCGCCCAGCTATAATGTCGTATTAGCTTTCTGACATACCAGAATGACGGTGCAGAACCCACGCATCGAGGAGCAGACACGATAGCAAGTCGGTATAGGTGTATGCCTGATGATAAGGCTCAGTTTGTTTACTTGAAGATAACGAAGGGTCGACAAACCTTTACCACGAGAAAGTTGCCTTCTACATCACTGGCTGCGAGAATGAAATCTGACAGCGACGTGAGTGAGAAGAGAGTAGAGGATCGTCGCATGACGTACATCTCCATCCATCCCTTATGATCATCTTTGCCCATCCTTTAAAGCCATCTTCAACGAGATGTTAAGTGCATGGTGATCGGTGGTGTTGGTTCACGCACATTGGTATATCGTATACGGTGTATAGACCGCGAACAACGAAAAGTATCTATGTCACATCAGTATATTACGGATAGAGGCCACGAGCACTCACAAAAACCATGTCTGAGTGGTGGGCAACACCCAACCGTGATTCGTGTTCAGCTCCTGAGTCGTCACGCTAGTTGCTGTAATACAGAACGACACCACTTGGCCCGCGATCAATGCAAATGTGAATCGTGGCGTCCAGAGACTCTTCCATCGCGCAACGACACTCGCGGCGAATGCTTTAGGGGACGAGTACACGATAGGTGGTCGAGTAGGGCGGAATTCCACGGTGTCAACATCATGTGGGACCGTGATGGACTCGGATACAAGGTCGTGCTTGGTATCGTCGGACATGATGCGATAGACTAGCTGATAACAGTCGGTCAGGAGTCGATTGGAGCGGGCTCAGATGCCCTTTTATCGATTTCTCTTGATGCGACAGAAACAAACGCCAAAATCAGTGGAAAGGGCGTGCCTTGCTCCCACTCCTGCCAGTCAACCGAGCGGCATCGGCGGATGCCATTTGACTTTTGACATTGCCACTGGAAAAGTGCAAAGCCAGGGAATGAGGACTGGTCGGCAATGGACCGTGCAAGTGAATGAATGTACTACTGGGTATACAACTACTTCAGGAAAGACATCTTCTGTTTACAAGAAACGGGTATTCTATCCTGCAGAACAGACGGACCTAACAAACTCTGAGTGACATTTATGTCACTCCTTTCAAGAATACTTTCCAATCCGTTGCACAGGTTTCGATGCATCCGACTTTCGGACGAGTTCACCTGGGTCATGTGGCACATTCGACCCTACCATTGTCCTGACGAAGTCACATAATGCAGGCCAAGAGAGATACTACAGAACGAACTAGGTCCTGTCTTGGAAGAAACGCTATCCGGGCCATGTGAGAAGGAGAGCTACCATCTCAACAAACATTACCCACCTTGAGGTGCTTCAGCTGCCATGTACAGGTCGCCACCAGCACGACGATCTGCATCAAGCTATACCAAACAGCCCTCCCATTCGTCGTCTCGCTCAAATCCCTAAAGTCCGACTCCCGCTCACGTTGGTACTGCTGCTCCCTCCGGATATCCTCCAGCTTCTGGTTCAAATCGCGGACCTTGCTAGCTAACTCGGACACGTGGTTCCGGTCGCGTTCGGTGTCGGGTTTAACATCGCCGACGATGATGTCGAGGTAGAGCTTAATGTGCGTGCTCGACCACCACGAAGTGTAGTTCGTGGAGAGACAGATGGAGTGGTCGCCTGCGTCGTGAGATGTAAATGTGAAACGACCATCAGGCGGACCACGAGTTTTCACGACATTGTGTCCGCTTTCCATTTCCTGTGTCGTCAAAGAATCAGCCATACATGCGTGGCATGGGATCACACAGACATACGTCGACTTCCACAGTAATGCCAAGTGTCGGCTCGAGGACATAACTCCTTTCCTCCTCATTCCATTCCAGTGCTTTATAGTGACCTGAAAATCCAACATCAACGCAACTAACGGTGTCTTTGAAAGACACGGACCTTCAACTGCCGTGTCCGAAGGGAGTTCTTCGATAAAGCACCGTTTCTCGTTTGCATCTAGGTAGAAATGTAACGCATGGACAGTCGATATTAGCAACAAGAAAACAGTTGCCCCCAGGCGGGACGCAAACATCCTGCGAAGTGTCCGTATGAAAGAGCAAACTCGTTTTTGCCAGCCGTTGTAATGGTGAAGTCACGTGATTTATATGGATCGTGAAAGCAGCCCAAGGCTTTTTCCATCATGGCACCTCTCATTCAACCCTCGCTCATCAAGAACAAAGCAAAGCGACAAGAAGTCGCGAATAAGCAAAAGAGGGCAAAGGGCCAAGAAAAGCTTCAGAAGCGGTTGGCAAGGGCAAAGCAAGAAGCAAACGACCCCGCTGCGAGGAGGGTATGCCCGAGCGATCATCGTCTGGACATCTACTCACCTACGACACACAGAAACGTGTCGCAGAAAATGTTCCCTGCACACTCGACAACGCTCGTGAACATGACCCCTCTATGCTACCAACCTCCAAACAGCCTTCCAGCTCGGTACAGGTAGAAGAACTGAACGCCGACCTTGCATCTGACCCCTTCGCTACCTACTTCAATTTTACGGATGATCCCCACACGCCGCCTAAAGTCCTCATTACTACGTCGCCCAAAGCATCGAAAGCAACGTATGATTTCTGCGATGAGCTGGTGGGTGTCTTTCCTGGTGCTGAGTATGTACGGAGGAAAAAAGGAAAAGGGTTCGAGGTGGGTCGGATTGCGGGGTGGGCAGCAGGGAGGGGGTATAAGCATCTAGTGGTTGTGAATGAGGACATGAAAAAGCCAAGTCGGTCTCTTTCCGCTGCAAATATGCTGCCGTGCATTGACTGAACAACGCCTTAGATGCTATCACACTCGTCCATTTACCCGATGGACCGACGGCATATTTAAGGCTCACGTCTGTTGAACTTACGAAACAAATCTATGTTAGTTTGGTGTTCATTCTATGACTCCTCCTAATAGCTGGATAGGGCCACGCTCGCGCGACTCCGCACAACCCCGAGCTTGTGCTCAACAACTTCGCAACAAGCCTCGGGCATGCCGTCGGCAGAATGTTCCAGACATTCTTCCCACCTCTCCCTGAATTCCAGGGTCGGCAGGTTGTAACGCTGCACAATCAGCGTGACTTCTTGTTCTTCCGACGGCATAGGTATGGGTTTTTTTTTTCGAGCTCGATAGCTTGGACGTGGAGTTTACACAAACGCTTGGCAGATACGCTTTTCGATCTCCCGAAAAAGTGGCGCTCCAGGAGATCGGTCCACGATTCACGCTCAAACTACGATGGCTAAAAAGGGGGTTACCGGAAGTACACAACTTCGGTGCATCGCCAGGGGCACTGGAGATCACTACGGGTACCACTGAAGAATCTGCACCTCCACCAGAAGAGGTCGCCGGCCGTGAAGGCGCGAGTGAAGACGAAATGGTCGGAGAGGCCATGGCAGCACCGGTCCCCTTGACGAAGAACCCTCCGAAAGATAACGAGTACTTGTGGCGCTGGAAGGTATTTTTCTTGTCTAATCTGATTCGCCCTTGTACTGATGGTGCTAGCCCGAACTGGAAACATCGAGACGAACTTTCTTTCTTTGACCTCTGTTCTGTATTTACATATGACTTCGGAGAGAGTCGTGCGATCGATTCTATGTCAGAATTGTGGTGTAAGGTAAGAGCACCGTGGTATCTGACGTGGTAACCTGAATCCGCGCCAGCATCCTTTCTCTTGATCAGTGTTCTCTTGTCAAATAAAATACGTCACATAACATTTGTGCTAGTCCGGAATATCAAGTCCGCGTTACTTTTGAATAATGCAAAGTCTACGCGGTTCCTTAGAGATAAAAAAACCCCTACACTCCCATCATCTGATCGAGGGATCCAGCTTTTATGCAATCCAAGTAGTAGTTTGTGCAGTAGCCTGATGCATAGAGCTCTGAAGACCAGTACAACCCGATAAGTATGTTGTGGTGCGCCTGTCTGCATGGACTGAAGAGAGATAATTCGACAGTAACGGGGTAATGAAGAGAATGACTACGAAGCCTGGCCAGATGTTAACCTTCATGCCCCCAGCATAAGTGTGTCGCTCTCGAGGATGGTGTTTGCACCTGCCAGATCATGGAGAAAAGGCTCGATTGATAGGGATGTGAGCACTATTGACTGACTGGTCTCGCTCTAGGTAGGCACCTAGCAGTAGATTTTGGACTCAAACCTGGGACTGATGAGCAGCGACGTCCAACATCGGACAGTGACTAAGTACTTTGACAGAACATCTCATTCGCCAAGACTGGGTGGGTGGTTCTATCATCATTAAGCAGGATAACAGCCTCGCAAGGTGAGGCCCTGAGGGCTAAAAGACACAGAAACTAGTCTGTGGAGCTCAAACTTGCTTCATTGTGGCACAAATGCAGCGGCTCCAGACAGCTAATTTGTTGACACAAGCTGATGCTACTAGCAGATAACCAAGCTGTTCTCATAAGCCTAGCGTCAATCAACTTGGAATACTGATTGTTGTGCAGGGTCAGTGTATTGTGAACAGTGAATGCACAAAAGCTTTTGCTTCGCCAGGCAATGCCTCTCGTTAAACCAGTCAAGCTCCGTCCTGGGTAGTGCAGGAGCATAGGGCGTACGATTTTTGCTTTACCAATCAAGGTAATGAGCGAGAATTGAGATAAGCGCCCTGATATCAGCCTCGCGTTTCCCTCGACCCTTCCGCGTGCCCACTTTGTACTCTGACTACCACCGACCACTTCAACGCAATCCATAACTCTTTCGTTTAGTAGCCAAACCTCTGCAAGAATGGCTCCTAGATCCTTCAGCAAGTTTTTGTTGTCTCTGCCGTTCAAGAAATCTGGGCAGCGTGCTTCAGGTTCGGGCGACGCGGGTGGTCGGGTTGATCCAATGGCATATGATAGCCAACATTCTTCAAGTGCTGAAAATACGTTTCGCTTGGATCCTACGGAAGTCAGAAAGCACTTCGATCGCATTGGTCGTTTTAGAATCCTCGTTATTGGCAGATCGAATGCAGGTAAAACCACACTCCTGCAGCGTGTTTGTAACACTACGGAGCTGCCGGAGATCATCAATGTTGAGGGTGAGAAGGTCAGGTCGCTCATCCTGCCGTATCATTTCTCAAGTTACTGATACGTTCAATTCTCAGATCGATCCTGCGATCGTGCAAGGGTCACTGGAGGCGAGTTGGGAGTTCATCTAGTGACGTGCACTGTGTTAACTATATACAGAGGGGGTATCACAATATCGATGACGAACTAATTTTTCAAAGCAATCCAGGCTTCATCTTTCATGACTCGAGAGGCTTCGAGACTGGCTCTCTGAATGAATTAAACTTGATGAAGGACTTTGTAGCTGATCGAGCAGCAACAATGAAACTGGAAAAGCGGATCCATGCCATTTGGTAAGATCATATAATAGATCCCATTGTGCAACTATTGACTTCTCATCATCCTGCACTGGGATCCAGGTTTTGCATCTCAATGGCGGATTATGAGAGGCCAATTTTGGCTGCAGAAGAAAAGTTCTTCAATGAATGTAATACAGGAAAGGGTAAGCTACTTCAGTATGATTGATTTTGCTGTGAATCTGAAGACCATGGAGTGCCTGTGATTGCTGTGTTGACTAAGGCTGATGCCTTGAAGATGCCTGCACTGCACCAACTCATGAGAGATGGTTTGACAATGAAAGAGGCAATACCAAAGGCTGGAGATTTGGAAGAACAGATGCTAAGTGAGTTGAAGATGAGAATAGAAAGGCAGCTAAGTGGCTGCAAGTACCCTCCAAAGGCATATTTGCCACTTGCCAGTAGGTGATCAGCAATTATTTGGTATGGTACTAACTAATACATCTTGGTACAGGTATGAACCAAGAGGATGCTGACTGCAACCCACTCTTAAGATGCACAACAGATGCACTTGATGAGGTGGAATTACAAAAGCTAGTTGTATCAACACAGCAGATCAACATCATTCTCAACATTGAATATGCAGTTAAGAGGTGAAACAATAACAGTGATACACCATAGTTGATGACATGGTTCTGTTTGACAGAGTCCTGATGGATGATAAGATGCAAACAGCCTTCAACAAAAGAGCTGTGGAAGAGAAAATAATAGGATGGATGCCATTCAAACAGGTCAGTTAAATATTCATCTTGAAAATCATATTATAAAGTTATTGGTTATAGGTAATTAAGCTTGCCAGTGTATAGTAAAGAATGCTTCTAAGTATAACTATTACACATTGGTCCTGTTGGCTTGATAGTGGGTGAGTGATTTCATGGCAGGTCCAGCTGGGTCCCTTCTCACTGTCCTCACTCCCACTGTGGTCCTGTTGGCTTGACAGGAGGTGAGTGATTTCATGGCAGGTCCAGCTGGGTCCCTTCTCACTGTCCTCACTCCCACTGTGGTCCTGTTGGCTTGACAGGAGGTGAGTGATTTCATGGCAGGTCCAGCTGGGTCCCTTCTCACTGTCCTCACTCCCACTGTGGTCCTGTTGGCTTGACAGGAGGTGAGTGATTTCATGGCAGGTCCAGCTGGGTCCCTTCTCACTGTCCTCACTCCCACTGTGGTCCTGTTGGCTTGACAGTATGTGAGTGATTTCATGGCAGGTCCAGCTGGGTCCCTTCTCACTGTCCTCACTCCCACTGTGGTCCTGTTGGCTTGACAGTATGTGAGTGATTTCATGGCAGGTCCAGCTGGGTCCCTTCTCACTGTCCTCACTCCCACTGTGGTCCTGTTGGCTTGACAGTATGTGAGTGATTTCATGGCAGGTCCAGCTGGGTCCCTTCTCACTGTCCTCACTCCCACTGTGGTCCTGTTGGCTTGACAGGAGGTGAGTGATTTCATGGCAGGTCCAGCTGGGTCCCTTCTCACTGTCCTCACTCCCACTGTGGTCCTGTTGGCTTGACAGGGGGTGAGTGATTTCATGGCAGGTGCAGCTGGGTCCCTTCTCACTGTCCTCCCACTCTGCTCCTGTTGGCTTGGCAGCGGGTGAGTGATTTCATGGCAGGTCCAGCTGGGTCCCTTCTCACTGTCCTCACTCCCACTGTGGTCCTGTTGGCTTGACAGTATGTGAGTGATTTCATGGCAGGTCCAGCTGGGTCCCTTCTCACTGTCCTCACTCCCACTGTGGTCCTGTTGGCTTGACAGTATGTGAGTGATTTCATGGCAGGTCCAGCTGGGTCCCTTCTCACTGTCCTCACTCCCACTGTGGTCCTGTTGGCTTGACAGTATGTGAGTGATTTCATGGCAGGTCCAGCTGGGTCCCTTCTCACTGTCCTCACTCCCACTGTGGTCCTGTTGGCTTGACAGTATGTGAGTGATTTCATGGCAGGTCCAGCTGGGTCCCTTCTCACTGTCCTCACTCCCACTGTGGTCTTGTTGGCTTGACAGGGGGTGAGTGATTTCATGGCAGGTCCAGCTGGGTCCCTTCTCACTGTCCTCACTCCCACTGTGGTCCTGTTGGCTTGACAGCTTGTGAGTGATTTCATGGCAGGTCCAGCTGGGTCCCTTCTCACTGTCCTCACTCCCACTGTGGTCCTGTTGGCTTGGCAGCGGGTGAGTGATTTCATGGCAGGTCCAGCTGGGTCCCTTCTCACTGTCCTCACTCCCACTGTGGTCCTGTTGGCTTGGCAGCGGGTGAGTGATTTCATGGCAGGTCCAGCTGGGTCCCTTCTCACTGTCCTCACTCCCACTGTGGTCCTGTTGGCTTGACAGTATGTGAGTGATTTCATGGCAGGTCCAGCTGGGTCCCTTCTCACTGTCCTCACTCCCACTGTGGTCCTGTTGGCTTGACAGGGGGTGAGTGATTTCATGGCAGGTCCAGCTGGGTCCCTTCTCACTGTCCTCACTCCCACTGTGGTCCTGTTGGCTTGACAGCTTGTGAGTGGTTTCATGGCAGGTCCAGCTGGGTCCCTTCTCACTGTCCTCACTCCCACTGTGGTCCTGTTGGCTTGACAGCTTGTGAGTGGTTTCATGGCAGGTCCAGCTGGGTCCCTTCTCACTGTCCTCACTCCCACTGTGGTCCTGTTGGCTTGACAGTATGTGAGTGATTTCATGGCAGGTCCAGCTGGGTCCCTTCTCACTGTCCTCACTCCCACTGTGGTCCTGTTGGCTTGACAGTATGTGAGTGATTTCATGGCAGGTCCAGCTGGGTCCCTTCTCACTGTCCTCACTCCCACTGTGGTCCTGTTGGCTTGACAGGGGGTGAGTGATTTCATGGCAGGTCCAGCTGGGTCCCTTCTCACTGTCCTCACTCCCACTGTGGTCCTGTTGGCTTGACAGTATGTGAGTGATTTCATGGCAGGTCCAGCTGGGTCCCTTCTCACTGTCCTCACTCCCACTGTGGTCCTGTTGGCTTGACAGGAGGTGAGTGATTTCATGGCAGGTCCAGCTGGGTCCCTTCTCACTGTCCTCACTCCCACTGTGGTCCTGTTGGCTTGACAGGAGGTGAGTGATTTCATGGCAGGTCCAACTGGGTCCCTTCTCACTGTCCTCACTCCCACTGTGGTCCTGTTGGCTTGACAGCTTGTGAGTGGTTTCATGGCAGGTCCAGCTGGGTCCCTTCTCACTGTCCTCACTCCCACTGTGGTCCTGTTGGCTTGACAGTATGTGAGTGATTTCATGGCAGGTCCAGCTGGGTCCCTTCTCACTGTCCTCACTCCCACTGTGGTCCTGTTGGCTTGACAGGGGGTGAGTGATTTCATGGCAGGTCCAGCTGGGTCCCTTCTCACTGTCCTCACTCCCACTGTGGTCCTGTTGGCTTGACAGGAGGTGAGTGGTTTCATGGCAGGTCCAGCTGGGTCCCTTCTCACTGTCCTCACTCCCACTGTGGTCCTGTTGGCTCAACAGGATGTGAGTGATTTATGTTGTAACCCTTATTGTCCTTACATGTAATCTTGTGCTGTTTTCTTGACAGATGGTCAGTAATTTCACACCAGATCTACTATAATTTCTTGTCACTGTTCTTACCTTCATTCTGGTTCTGTTGACATGACAGGCTGTGAGTGATTTCATGGCTAATCTAGGTCACTCCTTTTTCATTGTTATCCTTTTTGATCCACTCCTCTTGATAGGCTGTGAGTGATTTCATGTTAGATTCAGATTGCTCTTACTCCCACTTTACTTGACAGATTGTTAGTGATTTTATGTCATGTTGATCCATCATCCTTCTTACTCTCATTCTGGTCCTCCTGGTCTGATAGGCAGTAGGTGCTTTTATGCCAGGCCTTGTGTGTTTTCTCATTGTCCTCATTTCCCATCTGGTCCTGTTGGTTTAACAGAAGGTGAGCTACTTCAATGCTGAACCAGCATTAATTCTGCTCACATTTTAATGCCATGCTTCCACCTTTCTTTCTCAGCAAGTATGTTTATCACAGCTACAATTCTGTCATAGATTTTTCAGTGCAATAATTGCTCAAATATATTTAGGATGTTAGCTTTCTCCTTTTTCACACACACTTGCTCACTCACATTCTCCATATTTCATAAACTCTTAGCATGTAAGTCATCCACTCTGTCATATATTCAGTGTCTTGTAAGTGTGTTGTTCCAGAACTTGGTATGTCATACTATCTATGCCATGCAACATCTCAATTTGACTTCCCTAGATTGTGAGGCTTACTTTATTTCATTTGAACTCTGCTCATGCTTTGTAACATGATAGAATATGCATCACTTTTCAAATTTCCCTGATTTACCCACAATGTGCCCTTCACTTTCTTCTATGGATATGTTAATATTGCATGGGGTTGGTGAGGAAAGTTATTTTCTTGTGTATGCTTGTTAAACATTCCAACCAAAGGGTGTATCCTTGTCTTTGAGTACTCCTATTTCCTCATGCAGAACAATGGACAAGCTAAGGATGCCTTCAACCTTGCTGTGAAGGAGTACCAGAAATCTGGCACTCAATCTGCTGTTCTGAAGGCACTTCAGCATGCTATTCAGGAGCATGGCAATAACTGTGCTACATTACAGAAAGTCATTATTGATATCATTCTGGAGAACTGCATGTGTAAGTAAATACTATTTAAGCTATTTACTTATTTGATAATTTGCTTCAGCAAAGAAATTCAAATTTTGACCAATTATTCTATGGCCAGAGGGGCTGCATGGAATTCAGTATTTTTTGTACCCATATCAATGTTTCTTCATTTGAAGAATATGCTATGCTTGTCATTGTGCATTCATCTAGTATTATAATGACTGGCTGTATCATCCACTCCCTCTTTCTTTACCTCACATGGCACAAGGAGATATGTGTCCTGCTCTTGGGCATAAAATTATAAAATGCAAAGCTGTGTATCCCATCAGGTATTGCACAAATCAGATGGTTTTCATTTTCATGGTCTGCATCATTTTTATATACATCAGCAAAATGCTTATTTTCAGACAGCACTTGTGACAATTACCATATTATTACAGTATATTATACATACACAGCTGCAGGGTCCCTGTTCCACAGGAACATAGTGCTGACACAGCATGGTAATACATAAGGTGAGTTTGCAGAATTTCATTAAGTCCCATTGCTTATCCCATCCTCATATCAAGACCAGCTCTTCTTGAGCCCATGTACCTTGTTAGGCCATATTAAATAGCCAGCTGAGGCTGACATTGTTCCATGGTATATGGTCCAGTGGAGGTTGGGCCCAGGTTGGGGGTGTCCCTGTACATAATGGCTGGGCCTAGGGATGGATTGTCACCATAGGAAATGGGTGGGCTTAGATATTGGTGATCATCATATATTCTGAATGAACTGAGATAGGGAACAAGAGGAGTAGATCACATTATAAAAACATGGTGTCATGACTAATAGGTGGGCCCAAGGGAGGTTGTATGTACCTACACACCAGCAGCTGCCTTTAGTTGGTATTGTATTGTTACCAGCAAAAGTATTATGTATTACTGGCAAAATGACCTGTTGGGTTGGTGACTCATCACCAGCCTCATGTTGCCTTGATACCATCACAGTCACAGCACAATCACCACTGGTGACAGTTAGGTAATTGTTACTCAAATTATGGTCAGCAGAGTATATCCATCCAACAAGTCTTATCATGGTACTAGGAACTCTTGGGAACAGACTGTAAGTGTAGTGGTGAAATCACTGTTGTGGAATTGGTCTAAAAATGTATTGTAGTGACAGGCCAGTTGATTGAAGGAAGCAGTGGTGGTGAGAATGTGGTAAAATCACCATTAATAAACTGATATTACCATGATTATAGTGGTGCCATTGGCCCTGGTCAGCACAACACAGTAGGTGCTTAGGAGCAAGACCACTAATGGTGACCACAGCAATTACCCCCCACCACTGTGTACCACAATTGCAATCCTTCAATATGGACCACAACAGCAACCATTCCTCATTAGCACCCAGTAAGTTCATACCACACTACCACTAAAGGTTTATTAATCAGACCACCCACCACCAGCATCATTCATCACCACTGCTACTACAGTGCACCATACCACCAGTACCAAGGATTACTGCCATACCACCAGCTCCATTTGGTACATAGATGACTAGACCAGCAACATTTACCAATACCATTGATCTACAGTAGTGGTGTTTGCCAACACTGTGAGTCCATGGTGGCAGTGTTAGCAAATACCATGCATCAATGGTGACATTGATACATGGTGTTAGCTAATACCATGAGTCAATGCTGTGAGTCAACACCATGGATTAACACCATGAGTCAATGCCATGGGTTAACACTGTAAGTTAAGGCTGGTGGTGGCCTAAGCCATGAGTCAATGCTGTGGGTTAACACTGTAAGTCAAGGCCAGTATTGACCAATGCCATGAGTCAACACCATAGGTTAACACTGTAAGTCAAAACCAGTGGTAACCAATGCTGTGAGTTAACACCATAAATCAAGGCTGGTCTTGACCAATGCCATGAGTGAACACTGTAGGTCAACACCATAAGTCAAGGCCAGTGGTAACCAATGCTGTGAGTCAACACCATGAGTCAACAGCATATGCTAACAGTGGCATTGACAAATGCCATCAGTTGATGCTGGGATATTGACAGACTGCTTTCCAGAAGCATTGTTGGCTATACTACAAATGCTGATGATATCACTGGTGCTGGTCAAACACAATGGTATTAACAAAAGCATAGCCACCCATCACACTGGGACCATAACACCAGTCACCACCACCAGTATACCTGGTGAATCTTGTCCCCTATTCAACTAATCAGAACAAAAATATTGTTTATACATATTACAAGTGTAATGTAGCAAGTATGTGAGACTACATATAGATCAAATATAATCCTAGTCTGTATGTACATGATCCATAGCTATATCCTCCACTGTAGGAAGTCCTGGTGTGGGGGTAATACTGATGGCCAGTGGCCCAGCAATTGAATCACCATGGGTTGACTCTGGTGGGGGGGGTGTGATGGTGATGATTGGGGAGGGTGGTGCTGGGATATCAGTAACCAGTCATAGTAGGGGAGGAGCTTCCTCATATGGATCAGTACCACCTACCATGGATGTGACAGAGGGGGTGGAGACCCTGATGATAGTTGAGGAGCTGGTGACATTGCCAGTGGGAGAAGCTGGGGAAGGGAAGGGATTGTGATCTTCATCCACCAATGGACATGGTACAGGCACAGGAGAGGGGCTGGAACATGGTGGAGACATGAGAGGAGTGGTGGGGGATGGTACAACAGACAGGGATGTTGACTTGTGGAGCACAGATGGTGTTGGGAATTGATGTGCTCTTAATGACTCCATAAGCACTTGAAGGGTTTCAACTTCCTGGCATGTCTCATCCAGTTCTGACTTCATCTTGATGTAATCCCACTTGAGTAGGAACATGTCCTCCTTTACATCCTCCAGGCACTCACAGTATGTCATTGCAGTGGTCACAGTACTAGTGGGAGTGGTTGGTGGATTTATGGCTGACATGACTATGGTGGATGTGATGCTGGCATCACACAATTTAGACTTTGGCATCCATGCTGGTAGCTGAATGTAAACCTCAAAGTCTAGTCAGTAATGTCAATAACAACAATGATAATAATCACCAGACTCACTTTTCTGGGATGACCATTCCATCTGAGCCACCTTCACCTTTGATGGCCCAGATGTTGGGTGGGTACTTGATGATCACTATTGCTTAGTCAGTCACAGTGTCACCAGTGGAGCTGCTTGAGAAGGAACTTGAGAGGGAGACCAAGCATGCCTAGCTGTGTTGCACTGGGCCTCAGACTGTACCTGGGACTGGGCACACATCATTGCTACAAGATTGCACCTGTTCTTCCCAGTGTGGCAGTTTCAACAAGCCTGCCAAGGTTTGACCAGACATACCCTATCTTGTGTTGCACACTGGTTGCATTGGGTGGCATCATCAATGGCATTAAAGCCATCAGAGGCAGTTGGATCAGCTACTGTAGGAGAGGGTTGGGTGGATGGGCCTGTATCACCATTGCTATCAGTATCCACTGTTGCTGCAGACTTGATTTGTTTGGATCACCATTGCCTGCTGTGACACTGTCCTGAGTGTGGCTTCAGCTGACAACTGTAGATCCAGCCCTGCTCAGCATGAACACCCCCCTGGTTCTTATCACCTGGTCCAAGGTTAGTTGTGTATGGTACCACAGCAATGTTGAATCTAATTTGCATACTGGAATTCCCCTCAATATTGGGCTCTATCTCTACATCCACTGCCTTACCCTTATCCTTATCCATCAGTGGTAGTTCCATAGTCACCATGGCTTCTGTAACTGCTAGTTCCCATAATTTGAACTATGGGTGGTCTTTAATATCTTGATCTTGTGCATGTTGGATGTCATCTTATGGTGGCCATGTCTTGGACTTCTGGAGTGTCTCCAGGCTGACCATGAAGCAGTTCACAGCAATAATGTATGTTGACATGATGAAGCAAGCAGGCAAGTCACCCACCACTGCTTCAACATGCTGCTGGGAAATACTTAGTGGACATTTTAAAATTGATGTATTTGACTCACCAGTTGACCCCAGACAACATCTACTGCCTTCTGCCAATATACCACATTATTGTTGAATTGGAGCCCATCTGTGTATTGGATAATAACCTGGGCTGCATTGGAAACCACATGCTCAGTGCTTGGGGTTGTTGTGTTCAAAGGTGTAATGGATGTGGATGGTTCAGTGGCCATTGAGATGAGGCTTAGAATGGGACTGGATGAGGATAGGTTGGATTGGTTATGATGAAGAAATGGAGCCAGCCTGGTTGTGGTGCTGCCAGTGTATGTACCTGCAGTCTGGCATTTCTTCCTTACTGGTAAAACTGGTTCCTCAGTATCACTCTGAATAGGACTGTCCATTTCTGCCATGCTGTTTTCTGAAAAATATTTAGTAGTTATTTTCCATCTAGCAACCAATACTGACTCTTACCTAGGATCTTCTCAAATCAGCTTTTGTTTTCTGGTACCAGCATCTGCAAAGTCCCTTTGGAATCCTTCCACTGCCTAAACCTAAATATATCTTGTGGCTTTGACCATTGTCTCTTATACCAGAACTCCAGGATCTTCATGATCTGTGTGTGGGTGAGTTTAGTGGGTTCCTTGAAACTGACACTGACAGGGAAGTATTTGCTCTCAATGTAGCCTTTGGCATCTTCTCTGATGCTCATCCATGGCACACTGACTGTTACCTTCCTGCATGCCTGGCCTGTCCAAAGTGGTTAGTTACCAGTCTCCTGGAGATAATTACTTATGGTAGTGGAAAGTCACAAAAGACCTTATTGTTGAACAAATAGAGTTAAGCACCTGACTTACCTAACAGATGCTCACATTTGTTCTAGGAGATTTGTCATGTGCTTAGTCACTGATGAAGATTACACTTGCACATGTTTACCACTGCATGTGATTATATGACCAGCTATGGAACATTACTGGTGTTGTTCTCACATCATCTCATATGTTCTATGAATATGTACTTATATGGAACAGTCTAGATGCTATGACATCATTATGACATCATTATGACATCATTATGACATCATTATGACATCATTATGACATCATTATGACATCATTATGACATCATTATGACATCAGTATGATATCATTGTTTTCTCATATTCCATCATATTCCATGCTTACTCAGTACAATACTTGAGTCTCCTCTTTATGGAAGGTCATACTTACCATATGTAGCCCAACCCACTGGTTGAGGCAAATACATGTACAAATGCACAGACCATGTCTGAGTGTATATATACCAGGTTCTTAGGACCTTAAATAGTAACAGTTCTCACAACAGTTCTTTGAACAGTCTCCCAACAAACAGAAGGTCTTCCCAGTTGAACATCTTAGTAAGTATCTACACTCTTGCTTAGAAACTTCCACTATGTAGTAGAAGTAGTTCAGGCTTAGCCCAAGCCTACAGAGTATTATGCTCCACCCCTCCAACTACTCACTGTGGAAATGGGTTTTTAATCAGGTCTGGGAATAGTCCATTTAATAGCAGTAGTCATACTATAATGAGATGATAGCTAGTCATAATAATATGTCTGGCTATAGTGCCAAGGTGTTCTCATTTTGAAGCATAGTCTGGTCAGATTCACTCACTTATTGCCATGGTGATTCCAACCCTCCAGATAGTATTTAGACTGGATTCAACTATGATTATAAGCTATGCACACCAAGTTATATCATATAAATACTTATGATCCTCCTCAATTTCAGTCATGGTTTTTAGAATAGTCAGACCAGATTATATTCACTAAATGCCTAGTACATTCTGTGCTTCCAAAATGCCTCCCAGCACCCTGCAAAAAATTGCCCACTGCCTTTATTGCCTCCCTTCTCAGCTAGCAGCATGCCAATATGCATTCACAAAGAATCCCAAGTGGAGGCACACTACCTGGGTCCCAGTTGATGAGCCAAGACAGAATACAGCACAGACATCATGTACCACAGATCTGCATGATGCCCTCTAATTCCCCAGAAATCCCTTGACACCAGAGACATCTGAATGGAGGTATACCTGGGTCCCAGTTGACAAGCAAAGATGGAATAATATGTGAATGGAATGTACCACAGATCCACATGACCTCCCCTAGCTCTCCACAGGACATTTGACTCCCTCCTGCTCCAGGACTTGATGATCCCTTTGAATCCAGTAGACTCAATGATGTGTTTGGTCAGTCTCATTCTGCTCAGCAAACCAGGGATCATGGTGGTTCAACTGTCAGTATTATCACCTCAATTGTATGATACTACCCACTTACCCTTTCTCAAGTTATACACACCCAAACCTTCCTTTGATGCAATGGATGCAACAAGCCCTGTTGACTCACAAGGCCTCCAGGAAGAGCCATCCCATTCCTATCTAGGAGGTAATCAGTCAAGTCAACACCTTGGATTCACAACTTACCATGGGAGCAGCAATGATCACAACTATACACCATTCTTATGGAGTCTCAAATTAGTGGTACTTTCAGGGTAGAAAAAATAACATGTAACTTACTGAAGTATTGTTGCCCTTAGGGAATTGCACAGGCACAGGTAACACTGCAGTTTTCTGTAAATGGGTTCTGGAGGTATGGGTACAGTGTAGGTTAGCTGTACCCATGCATATACTGTACCCTTTTACTCAATCCAAGTACCTCTAATATTTTTTCATCTTCTGGCATAACCCAAACATGGAACCTGCAGTGTTCAGAGTCACCATGGTGTCAGTGGTGATACTGCCATGTTAACAGGTCAGTTGTATACCCATATCCACTACAGGTACAGTATATGAGGGTATGGGTATGGTACTCAACTTTTGGCCTATGATGTTACCCATGCAGAACCCTAGTTGCCCTTGTACACATCATCAGTGCTGAGGGGGCCAACAGCTGGTTCTGCAGGCAGTGGCTCCCCAGTGATATTTAAAGGACCCTCTGTAACACATTAGTACTTAGGGAAATAAAATGTACAATAAATCAACAGCTTACCATGCTGGTATCAGCAGGCTCAAGTTTGACCCTACTGGCACTCAAACCAATAGTGGTGCAGTTGATGATCATAATGTCAGAAGAATCAACAATAAATGTGAGCTCTGGTAAGGTTGTAGTCAAGAAGGCAAGTGAAAATAGACATTGAAGTACTAAGTATTTACATACCACAGGACCTTGAGACTTTGGCTCAAAAGACAGTGTAATTTTTTGGACACTGGTGGGAACTTGAAGTCAAAGGACATGCAGGAGACATTTCATCATGGTTGTGTGTGGAGATCAATTGAACAATAGAGCTTTGATAAGCCCAATTTCACTGGCTTCCAAGGTGGGGATCTTCTTGTTGGCATCAATATGGATCTTGAGAAAGCAGATGAGTTGCAACAGCCATTTTGTATGGGAGGAAAGACACCTTTTGGTTGTTCATGGCATACATGGTAAAGTTGTAAGCCTGGAGACAGACAAAAATTTTGCTAAGTCCATATCTTTTCCTGTGGTCAGAAAAAAGGTTAGAGGGACTTTTCAGATGTGAATAAACTTGGACAATAGAGGATAAAGTCAAGTATAGTCAGGGGAGGGAAAGGCATGGTATGCAACCCAGCTTTGGGTCAGTTTACAGTTGTTGAGCATATTCCAACTCTGTTTAGGTTGTGATTATTTGGATCTGGTGCTCTGAAATTGACAAGTTAGATTATGCTAAGACTAGCAACTATTTGTTACAAAAAAATATCTGAGGTTGGGTTTTGTGAGTCTGGATGATCTGATTATACCCCCACTTAGAATTTCATTTCCACAGTGACTGTACTTCACTTTACTTATGATGTCCTTTTCTGATGCATGCATGTCAAGAATATTTGGAATTTGGGGTGTACCATCTTCAAGGGTTGGAGGTGCTACTGGTGGCCTCTTCTTCCCCTTCTGGACCCTCCTGTTTCCACCCACTCCCTTATTAATCTCCTCACCATCCACTATCTCCTTGGTATCAAACACATCAGTTGCATAGCTTGACCATTTGTCCTGGATGCTTTCCCACTCTGGAAAAGCAGTGCCATCTTCCAGTTCATCATTGAAGTCATCCCTGTAATGGTGAGCCCAGCTTTAGAATGATCCAACTGCCAACTTACATGCCAGCCATAAGCTTTCCCTTGGTATCCTTCCATGCAACCACAATCACAACTTTGGTCCCAAACTGCTTCCACATATTCTCTGCAAAGGCCCTGGCATATTGGTGGCCTTTTTTCTCAGCTACTCTATGCACTTGTTAGCCACATTGGATAAAAATCTGACAAAATACCTACTGGGCCTGTACCTCTTGTTATGCCTGGACCATTTTCTTCTTCTTGTTTCCTTGTGTATGACTAGCATTCATCCAACAGACACTTCATGGACATCTCATATGTTTCTTTTCACCTATGCTTTACTTACAAATGTATGGGACTACTCCTTTCCCTATTTTGGGAGTAGCCCCTGTTGTTGGGTATGGACTCAATTCTCATGGACAATGGAGTGACACATTGTGTCAAGTCATTTAGATATGTTTTGGTATGCATTCTACCTCTCTGACTCCTTTACTAGGACCTGTGTACTTTTACTATTGTTCCCTACATATGGATACAGATGTACAGGAGTATTTAGAGGGAATGGAAGATGGAAGTCTTCCCATCTTTCATCTCCTTTGCAATTCATCCCTTTCCTATTCTATGCTATCCTATGAAAAGTGTTTACTGGTTGAAAGGCTCTGAATGAGGAGTTCTCACTGCAAGAGGAACACCTATCCCTTGTTTTAGGGTTAGGGTTTGAGTGTCAGTTCTGAAGATGTTAAGTCTGTCAATTCACCAGACCTTAATAGAAGATGAAAGATCACTCTTCACTGTCAATGTCATCCTATGCTGACACTCTGTTGCTTTGAGCAGCAGTCAATGCCTCTGCCCACAAGATAGTATAAACTCCTCTACACCTATTCAGTGTAGTACCCCTATCTCAAATGATAGTTTTTCTCACTAGCCCTCCTACCCCTAGCACTACTACTCTCTCTCAGGTAGTACCCACTAGTCCCACTCTTGCCCATCACAGTCAAGAAGTTCAAAGTCTGGTCCTTGTCTAGTTCCTCTAGCAAGTTCTGGCCTCCTGTTTCCAAATGAACAAGTCACCCCACATCTGCAGCCAGCACCTTTGGTCTCAGGATTTTACCTCCCTTGCCACCAATATCCTTGCCAACTGCATCCTCCTCATCACCCCCAGTTGCTACCATTGCAATCACAGGGACCTCATCTCCCATCCAAGTAGATGTTGATCTGTCAGAAGAAGGTCCTAGCTTCTTGAAGTACCAAGACAAGGAAGATCTAGATTCAGACAACAAATCCCTCATTATGCCCACAGTTGATATTCTTGCTTAGTCCATTACTTCTGAGAAGTCTGATCTTCCATTACCAAGCATACAAGAACAAACCATGGCCAATATCTTATCAGAAGCTCTAAAGAGTACAAGTATCAAAGACCCATTTGTGGGGAGACAACCTTCCTCAGCAGAGATTGTATACTGGTACCAAACAAAAATAGCCTCTACTGCCAAAAAGGGTAAAGGCTGTCCTCAAGGATCTGTTAGAGGAGAACAGGATCACAACTCTAATGAGGATGGTAAGGACAGTGGCAGAGAGTTGGGGCTTAACAAGCCCACAGTGTTCAATGAAGATCACCAAACTTACAATGGCTGGATCATGTCCATAAAAATGTACCTTGGCATGAACTGCTATATCTACAATATGGACTGGAAATGGATTAGCTTTGTCCTATCCTTTATGGACAAAGGATCAGCACTGAGTTTCAAGCTGTCCTACATCACTCAATGCACTACTGAAGATGACAGCATTATAATTACAGATACTCTCTGAGAGTTTGAAAAGAAACTTGATGATTGTTTCCAAATAGGTGATATAAAGCAATGGCACTGATCACCTTGTTGTCCATTCAGCAGGGAAAACACTCACTAGACAAGTACATCACCAACTTTGAAAATCTCATAGTGCAAGCAGGATTATTAGAAGATGACTTAGCAGCAGCAACTTTCTTTAGAAAGGGGCTACACCCATCAATTAGCTGAAGAATACTCAGACTTGGACTGGTACTGGCAACCTTGAGAATGTTTGAAGGTAAAGTGTTTGAGTCAGACAAGAATTTCCTCTGGAAAAATAAAGAGTATTCATGTGGCAAAACTAACCAAAAAAAGGAATGTGATCCATATGCCATGGACATCAACAATGCTTCTGCATCAAAGCAAAAGAAGTCCAAGAAGGTAATCATGTGTTACAATTGCAATGAAGATGGTCACTTCACACATGACTGCAAGAAACCTAAGAAGGACAAGAGCCAAAAACCTAAAACTAGGGAAGCTTGAATGGAAGAGCTTCAGGAAGAGTTGGGTCATCTCAAGAAGGAGAACACACTATCTTCCACTTCTGGTGTGTCCTCAAAGGATTTTTAAAGGGGCAAGCTTCTGTTATGGCTTGTGCCCCCTGTATTGAACAATGTAATTTTAGACTAGGAAGGATGGAATGAAATGTATCAAATGCCCCTGTTTATCAATATGAATGGGAGTTACAGTGGCTCAAAAAACTGTCCACATGTTTGCATGTTTTACATTATCTATGACCAAATGCAATACCCCCTAACCCTAGCCCTAACCCATGAGTGTATGGAATAACATACTTACTCTTGGCTTTCTATTGGTCCAAGAATCAACTGATGTGGATAAGAACTGATAGAATAGCAGCCATTTGAAAATGACATGTCATGTGAACAGTTTTTTGACTTTACAAAAATCCAACTATCTAGTACTTGGTATGAGCTCCTTTGGCCTTGATAACTGTCTCAACCCTTCTAGGCATGCTTCCTATCCATTTTTGACACTCTTCCACAGAAATCTTCCCCCACTCCACTACCACCCTTTCCCACAATTGATGAACTCCTGTAGGAGCACTCTCATAACCTGAGAAAGATTTTTTGAGGTGATTCCAAGTGTGTTCAATTGGGTTGAGGTCTGGAGATTGTGCAGGCCAGTCTAGAAGCTTGATATATTGCTCTTCAAACCATTTCTGGGCTCTTCTAGAGGTATGCTTGGGGTCATTATCTTGTTGAAAGATAATGTCATTTTCTGGAATTCCAGATTCCTTCATGCTTTGAAGCAACCCTTGCTCCAAAATGGCCACATACTGTTCAGCATCCATCCTTCCCTCAACCTCACTCAAGGCCCCAACACCATTCCACCCTATACATCCCCAAACCATGAGTGAACCTCCAAACTTGACTGTACCTTTGACCTCTCTGGAAATAAGCCCTTCACCCTTCTTTTTCCACACATACTCTTGTCCATCTGACCCAATCCTGTTGATTTTGGTCTCATCTGACCATATAACTCTTTTCCAGTCCTCCACAGTCCAATGCTGATACTTGAGAGCAAAGGCTAACCTCTTCTTCTTGTGACCAGTAGAAAGCAATGGCTTTTTTTCTTCACCACAGCCTTCAATGAGGCTTCTTTGAGGGTATTCCTCACTGTCTGAGAAGAAACAGGACTATCAACAATAGAGTTGATGAAATGAGTGGCTTGAACAGCATTTTTGACCTTGCCAGTAAGGATTTGCTGGACAATGGCCCTTTTGTTGATGGAGGAAAGCTTGGAAGGGCAACCACCATGAAGCCTAGGCCTCTCTGGTTGGATTTCCTAAAGAACCTGGGATACTGTAGACTTCTCTAGACCAGTCTGTGAGGCAATCTTCCTAGTAGACAGGCCAAGAGAGGCAAGAGAGATGATATTTTGTCTTTGAGAGGTGGAAATGGATTTCATGATAATGAGAAAATGAGCAGAGGGTGGTGGGGTTTATATATGTTGGATCATACTCATTACAGAAAGGTAACATAATAGGACCCTTGATGGATGTATGTAATGATATCACAGCATGCCAGGGTCAATATATATAATCAAAACTTTAAGTCAAACAACTGTCTGCATGACATGTCATTTCCAAATGACTGCTACTCTATCAATTCCTATTCAAATCACTTGATTCATGGACCAATAGAAAGCCAAGAGTAAGTATGCCATTCCATACACTCATGGGCTAGGGCTAGGATTAGGGGTTATCATGTTTAGTCATAACTAATGTAAAACATGCAAACATGCAGACAGTTTTTTGAGCCACTGTAACTAATCCTAACAGCAGTGTGTGAAGCACATGGTCAAACACATGGAGAATCACACTAAGCTTTGGTGGAGGCATAAATAGTACATACCCTTGGCTATGCTATTGCCCCCTAAGTCATGTGATTCTGTTCACACAGTCCAGAGATATGGGCATTTTAAAACAGCAAGTCCATGCAAAGGGTTTTTTCACTTTTGAATTGGTCACTAGAATCTTACTCAAAACACTCCATAATTGCTATTGTTTGTTGATACAAACAAAGATACACATGTAAACAATATGTCTGAGTTTCAAAAAGTTCACACATTTCTTTGTTTTTAACCACCACTATGGTCAGATCTCTCTCTCTTACTCAACAAAACACCATTCTCTCTTTGCTTGACTCTGACCATTCTGGTGAAGCTATTTCCAAGAAAATTGGTGTCAGCCCCTCTACTGTATCCAAACATCACTCTAAGAGGCATTCTGCCCTTTCTAAGGCCATTGAAGGGTGTCCTTCCAAGCTTTCTCCTGCCAATATGTGCCATGGTCAACATCTTATCACCTTTGGCAAGGCTGAAAATGCAGTTCAAGTCACCAAAGCCCTTGCCAATATCATTGACCAGCCTCTCTCTGCCAATACTGTTCATCTTCACTTGAAGAAATCTGATATGAAAGCTGTAGTCAAGACCAAACACCCTATTCTCTCTGCTAGACATTGCAAGACTCACTTGGATTTTGCTTATACCTGCCAGGACTGGACTATAGAGGACTGAAAGAGGGTTGTATGATCTGATGAGACTGAAATCAATCACCTAGGGTCAGATGGATGCAAGTGGGCTTGGAAAAAGTCAGGTGAGGGACTCAATGATAGGCTGGTATAGAGAACTTTCAAGTTTGGAGGGGGTTCCTTGATGATGTGGGGTTGCATGACTTGAAAGGGTGTTGGCTATGCTACCAAGATTGATGGTAGGATGGATGGGGCCCTTTACCTTCAGATTTTGAAGGATAAGCTTCAACAAACATTGGAGCACTATCATCTCAATCCATCTCATACAATCTTTCAGCAAGACAATGATCCCAAACATACTTGCAGAAAGGTTAGAGATTGGCTAGAAGAGCAGGAGTTTGGGACCATTGTATGGCCTGCACAATCTCCTGACCTTAACCCCATTGAACATCTCTGGGGTTGCCTGAAAAGAAGGCTTGCAAGGCATGAAAACCCCCCTAATGGGATCCATGAGCTATGGGAGAGAGTTTAGGTAGAGTGGGAGGGGATATCAGTGGAGGAGTGTCAGAAACTAATTGAAAGTATGCCTAGAAGGGTTCAGGCAGTGCTTAGAGCAAAAGGTGGATATACCAAGTACTGATAATATCCAAATACCCTTGTACATTCAAAAGTGAAAAAACCCTTTCCATGGACTTGCAGTTTTAAAATGCCCATATCTCTGGACTGTGTGAATTTAATCACATGACTTAGGGAGCAATAGCATAGCCAAGAGTATGTACCATCTATGACTCCACCAAAGCTTAGTGTGATTCTTTATGTGTTTGACAGTGCACTTTGCACACTGCTGTTAGGGTTAGTTATGGAAAGGGTTTTTGGAGTCACTGTACAATAAATAGCTCCAGAGGTGCTCAGGAACAGGAGATTAATGAAAATAATTACTACCATTGCTAAAAATAAATACTATCTACTATAGTGAGGCATTACAGGTATCATGTCCAGTGGTCAATGAAGTCCAATCAAACAATTGATTGATCACTGCCATGTTGACCATGGGAATTGTACCAGGAAGGATACATATGGTGGCTTCCAGGGGCATTGTTCTTGTCTGTTACCACATTGAAAATCCTGGATGCATACAATGTCTCCATGACACTACAATATATCAGTGTCTATTTCTGACAGTTTACTCATGCCCTCCAACAGTCCAATATAGTCTCAACACACATACTGTGGAATTGGTTTCAACATGTACTTATGGAAATTGCAAGTACAACTGGTCCCCAGTATCTCAAATGTAGCTAACATTACTTTAGTATGCCTTGAAGTGGCTGTTGGTGGCTTGCAATGCCTATGAACTCATCATGCAAGTGCCCTCTGTAGCAAGCCAACTCATTTGGTGTGCAACAGTTGCATGGATGAAGCCAGAAGAGATGCTTCAACATATTCAGGGGATCAATATGTTCCAAATCAGGTCAGCAGAAGCTCAGATCAAGAATCCAAGAAAAATGCCTCATGCATGGTGGGAGTTGGACAGTCAATGCTACCCCACAGCTATGAACACTGCCAGATCCTGAAAATGATTCAAGAGGCTTAGCAATTCTTTCCAACTCTGGTGATATGTATCCATTCTTTACTTTATATTATTATTCATGTGATCCACAGGATGGGACAGAGACCTTACCACTCCTATTTGATTTGAAGGAAATGCCACTGGACTCCATCAAATTTATGTTGCATGAGTGTGATGGTATGTTGAAAGAAATGGAAGATTAGATAGATGAATTGCATAGGGTAATGCATGTGTCAGAGCAAAGACTAGCATTATTTGATGGAGTCAAAGAGGTCAAGGAGGAACTGGAGAAAGCTTGGGGGCAGTTGTCAGCAGACTGGGAGCACAAGTAGATAGTGTTATGGTAGTTTCATCAACACATGGAATGTAATCTATGGTACATTTTGGATTGTTGTGTTGCATAACAAGCCACCCTGTCACTGCTTATTAATGCCACCACCTGTTGCCAGTCAGTCCAGAACTGTAGCCACTGCAGGAAGTAATTTCTGGTCCACTCCATCTCTGAAGTTAGCATCTCAAACTCCTCCTGCCATCAGTCTCTAAGGGCTTTGGCTCTCAGCCAATGAACCCAGTAAACTACATACCATGGTGAGTTCTGGAGACAGCCCAGAAGGGCAAGGATAACTTACATTCAGACATCCAGTCATTCTTGTCAGTGTCACAGGGTAGATCCATTGTCCAAAACCATGCCAGAGTGTCATATTGATGATCTCTAGCATTTGGCTCTGCTATGGCTGTGGTAACATTCAGGTCAGCACTGTGTAATTCATGATACTGGTCCAAAATATCCATGTCTGCACCCAATGCTACCATTTGCCTGTGGCACCAGTGATATATCCTGGCATACCACTGTAGAGTAGTATCTGTACTTGCCATCCACCCCCATGCCCACATTGTCATATTGTACATAGTTCCTGGCATGCATAACATCCTTCCAGAAGATTACTGCCTTGTCTGCCAGGGTGAGTCAGACCTCATGCAGGCAATCATTTGCCTGGCCCTGTCTCAAGGAGAGCTCCTGTTCAGCCAGGAAGCCCAACCAAAGCTTCTGTAAATGATCAATCCCAATGTAAGAAGGTAATGGAGGGTTGATTGATTCTGGATTCTCATGTGTTGATAGCACAAATGGATTTTCTATTTCATTGGCATCATCACCCTCACCACACGTGGTGACTGGGCCATCAGGATTGGAATATTAAAGGACAAATACATAAGTCATCCTACACTCTAGCAGGCAGAAGCACCAATTATTTTAGCTTATCAAATATTGGCTATACAGTATAACAATGGCTGGTCCTGGGCAAGAAAGGGCTTGCTGAAGTGGGGTCAAAGGTGGACTGCACAAAGGGTCATCAGGCCACAGAAGAAGGTAGAGATTCAGGAGGAGCTCTGAACACATGGTATTGAACCTAGGACCCAAGCCATGATTGGAGAGTATCATAAGGTGGTAGCAGCTGTTATGAAAAAACTGACCAAGGAGCAGTTGGATGAGGCAAGCCATGTTGCAGAGGAGTGGAACAATATCCAGCCAGCACCAGAGGTGTTAAGGTCTGGTGAATTGACAGACTTAATGCCTTCAGAACTGACACTCAAACCCTAACCCTAAAATGAGGGATAGGCATTCCTCTTGCAGCAAGAACTCTTTGTTCAAAGCCTTTCAACCAGTAAGCACTTCCCATAGGATAGCATAGAATAGAAAAGGGATGAATTGCAAAGGAGACAAAAGTTGGGAAGACTTTCATCTTCTGTTCCCTCTAAATACTCCTGTACATCCATATCTATATGTAGGGAACAATAGTAAAAGTACACAGGTCCTAGTAAAGGAGTCAGAGAGGTAGAATGCATACTGAGATGTGTCTAAATGACTCCACATGATATGTCACTCCATTGTCCATGAGAAATGAGTCCATACCCAAAAACAGGGACTACTCCTGACATAGGGAATGGAGTAGTCCCATACATTTGTAAGTAAAACATAGGTGAAAAGAAACATACAAGATGTTCATGAAGTGTCTGTTGAATGAATGCTAGTCATACACAAGGAAATGAGAAGAAGAAAATGGTCCAGGCATAACATCACCCCCCCCCTCTACAATTGATCATCCCAAGAAGTCCACATTTCTTCACATGTGATGAAGTCTGGGTTCCCAATATGGGCAATCTGCTTGGTGCTCCCACCTCCAATGTCCTAGTTGCTGGAAATCATAGCACCAGTATGAGTAGAAAGGGTGCTCCTTGGGTATATCCATCTTGCTGGTGAGGTAGTACCAGAGTTGCAGAACAATTAGCATGGGGAGGAAGACAAGACTGGGGATGGGCCCAGTGGTGGCTACCATGTTGTACAGTCTCCAGTTGACATGATCTTCCCTTATGGCCATGAAGAAGCAGGTCCAGGGGGCCACTCCATCTCTGGTAAAGTCATTAAGTAAGTTCACCATGGCAGCAGCAGTCCAGACAAAAGTGATGTCCCAGTGGTTGTCAGGGGACATGGGGACCAATTGCCCAGGGCAGGCTGTGGGAATAGAGTTGGGGCTGGGGTAGCACATGGGGAAACAGAGGCACCTCAAACTCTGGGACCTCTGAGAGTAAAAAGGACACAAGGTCTAATAGGAGCATTATCATCTCTGGTGAAGTCCACCAGAGGGGGTGTGCAATGTCCCTCCATATGGTTTCTCTGGCAGCAGACTGGGTATTGCAGGCTGTGAGCTGCTGGAGTAGCAGGTCTCAGCAGAGTGGGAGAATCTGCAGGAACTCCTAAGGGGCCTTGTTGGAAAGCCAGAAAGGAATCAAAAATGGTCAGTAACCTGGGTCCATACATTTCATGGATGAGCCTTATTACTTCCAATTCTGTCTCCATCACAGTGATGATGTCCTCTCCTGTGAGAACTCTCACATTATGTTCCATCAGTGTCCCTGTTAAGTCAGCTATGATCTGCTGGCTTACTCTTTGTCCAATTTTCTCAGTGTTCATGAAGACCTGGGACAGCATCCATAGACACTCATGGTCTGATTGTGCTCTCCATCCAAGTGTGTCCCACAACTCAAAGTTACTAAGCACCCACATGTAGCTGATGAACTCATTGACTGTGAGGCATTTGCTGTCAGTAGGACTGAGCTTCCAGGGACAGAGGATGTGGGAGGGGGGGGTGAGAGCTTGGAGGAGCCATTACTATCTTTTGGGCACACCCTGGGAGAGTCAAAACAGACAGGAGAGGGGACAGGGGGTATAACACAGGTGCTGTGCTGCCTGCTTGGCCTCCCAGCCTCACTCCTTCTTGGAGTCAACTGGGGTGCCTGGGGTACAGCCCCTCTGGTCTGAGCAAGGCTGGTTGTGGTGTACAGGGGAGCTGCACACATTGCTGGGGCAGTGTTGCAAATGAGTTGTTGTCTTTGCATCACTGTGTGGGAAGAGTGGATGCAGGGAATATGTGTGGCAATATAGGGATTGGTGAGGTCATTGAGCTGGGGAAGTAGTGCTTCATAGATGTCTTCATGGAGGTTGCCAGGTGTGTTGTATCCTAAAGACATGTAAATAGAAGTGGAGGTTTCTGGGTATGTCAATGGCAGAAAATGGGTTTATTGGTATTCTGAGAGGGCTTCTGGGGTGTTTTTAAAGTGCTCCACCAGTTCCCAGGTGTTTTCCAAGTTGGAATACCCTTGCCATTTGACCAGATACTTCAGTTTTCAGTGCACTGACTTGTGCTTGAGAACCTTCTCTACTTCCCACTTATTGTGACCATCAATGATTTGGGGTGGCTCTGAAATAGGGGTTGATCTGTTGATCAGCATGATGACATATGGAGTCAGTTTGCTGGCATGGAAGACATTGTGGATGTGCCAGGCCTGAGGAAGCTTCAATTGGTAATTGACTGTGGATACTTTTTTGGTAATTTCAAAGGGTCCATACCTTCTTGGGGTGAGCTTTCTTGAGGGGATGTTTAAATGTAGATTAGTGACTTCCAGCCAAATATTATCTCCTACATCAAATTCTGAGTATCTACACCCTTGGTGCTTTCATAGCATAACCTCTTGTGTGCACCTGTAGTTCCTGATATGTAAGTATTAGTAAACTGAATGGCTATGTGTCTTGTTAAGTTAACTAAGGCTTGGCAACCCAAATACCCCACCACCAGCATTAAATATTGCCCCAAATCATGTCTTCCTTTATTTTCTCCATCTCTCTCCCCCTTATTGTTCCAGGTGGTGTACATGACCTACTTGGCAATGTTTGGGGTGCCATTGCACTGCCTCCTGCCCTTGCCATGTGACCTTTCATTGCAGGATTCATTACATGATTCCATGCAGCACAGTTGCTTTCCATGCTGCCTGCCCTTCTCCACCACCATCTCAACATCATTCTTGACATTCCTGACATCCTGCCTGGCTCTTTTCCTCCATCAACCCCCTCAGCAGATATCTCAATGACTCTAACAGCTCTTATACAGTGCTTTCATCACTCATGCTGGGCCAGGACCCCACTGGTTGCCCCTCATCATCACTGCTGACTTTTCCTGATGCTGGTGCTTGCCAGTCTTGAGGATACAAGGTACAGTGGCTCAAAAAACTGTCTGCATGTTTGCATGTTTTACATTAGTTATGACTAAACATGATAACCCCTAATCCTAGCCCTAGCCCATGAGTGTATGGAATGGCATACTTACTCTTGGCTTTCTATTGGTCCATGAATCAAGTGATTTGAATAGGAATTGATAGAGTAGCAGTCATTTGGAAATGACATGTCATGCAGACAGTTGTTTGACTTAAAGTTTTGATTATATATATTGACCCTGGCATGCTGTGATATCATTACATACATCCATCAAGGGTCCTATTATGTTACCTTTCTGTAATGAGTATGATCCAACATATATAAACCCCACCACCCTCTGCTCATTTTCTCATTATCATGAAATCCATTTCCACCTCTCAAAGACAAAATATCATCTCTCTTGCCTCTCTTGGCCTGTCTACTAGGAAGATTGCCTCACAGACTGGTCTAGAGAAGTCTACAGTATCCCAGGTTCTTTAGGAAATCCAACCAGAGAGGCCTAGGCTTCATGGTGGTTGCCCTTCCAAGCTTTCCTCCATCAACAAAAGGGCCATTGTCCAGCAAATCCTTACTGGCAAGGTCAAAAATGCTGTTCAAGCCACTCATTTCATCAACTCTATTGTTGATAGTCCTGTTTCTTCTCAGACAGTGAGGAATACCCTCAAAGAAGCCTCATTGAAGGCTGTGGTGAAGAAAAAAAAGCCATTGCTTTCTACTGGTCACAAGAAGAAGAGGTTAGCCTTTGCTCTCAAGTATCAGCATTGGACTGTGGAGGACTGGAAAAGAGTTATATGGTCAGATGAGACCAAAATCAACAGGATTGGGTCAGATGGACAAGAGTATGTGTGGAAAAAGAAGGGTGAAGGGCTTATTTCCAGAGAGGTCAAAGGTACAGTCAAGTTTGGAGGTTCACTCATGGTTTGGGGATGTATAGGGTGGAATGGTGTTGGGGCCTTGAGTGAGGTTGAGGGAAGGATGGATGCTGAACAGTATGTGGCCATTTTGGAGCAAGGGTTGCTTCAAAGCATGAAGGAATCTGGAATTCCAGAAAATGACATTATCTTTCAACAAGATAATGACCCCAAGCATACCTCTAGAAGAGCCCAGAAATGGTTTGAAGAGCAATATATCAAGCTTCTAGACTGGCCTGCACAATCTCCAGACCTCAACCCAATTGAACACACTTGGAATCACCTCAAAAAATCTTTCTCAGGTTATGAGAGTGCTCCTACAGGAGTTCATCAATTGTGGGAAAGGGTGGTAGTGGAGTGGGGGAAGATTTCTGTGGAAGAGTGTCAAAAATGGATAGGAAGCATGCCTAGAAGGGTTGAGACAGTTATCAAGGCCAAAGGAGCTCATACCAAGTACTAGATAGTTGGATTTTTGTAAAGTCAAAAAACTGTTCACATGACATGTCATTTTCAAATGGCTGCTATTCTATCAGTTCTTATCCAAATCACTTGATTCTTGGACCAATAGAAAGCCAAGGGTAGGTATGTCATTCCATACACTCATGGGTTAGGGCTAGGGTTAGGGGCTATCGCGTTTAGTCATAACTAATGTAAAACATGCAAACATGTGGACAGTTTTTTGAGCCACTGTATGGAAGGAGTTTTTGGAGTCACTGTACAACACTGCCACAGTTTCCATGCCACCAGCACTGGAACTGAACATAACCATCTAAGATTGCCAACAAACCACCTCCAGAGCATCTTTCATTGTCTACCTACACCTACATACCACATTCCACCCAAGCTATGACTACCCAAACAGAAGGGCTTACTAACTACCATCTTTCTCAAAAGATTGCCAAGTACATGCAGCACTGGTTCAACCATCTGGTCTTTGATCCCACCTCTTCCATGCCTACACTACTCCTAGATCTACCTTGCCATGCTTCAATTGATATGCATCAAATGGTATCAATCCTAGTTAAGGCATATCAAAACCAGAGTAAGCTTATATATTTCCATGTGATTTTCCTTTCATATGTATGACTTTAGTTTCATCTGAAATTGACCTCATCAGGATTTCTGAGAGCTTAGCACCTTTGGAATCAGATGTAGAATTAGACTGGAAGGGCTGTTTGTTTGATAGGCATCCCTTGGCAATTACCAGTATTGGTGGAATACCAGCTATTATCTCAGAGCCAGCAATGATTCTTTGGGAGGGTGACACCATTGCCTTATGGTATCTCTCTGGAGCACTTGCAAGACCAATCCAGGTGAGCTCTGTTCATAATTACCATAATGAAATTTATTGTTATGTCAAGAGTCATATTATGGCTGGCCTGGGCCCTCTCCATGATCCTTTCTAGAGTATGCACCAACCAAACATGGAGGACATCTAGCAATTATTTCACAAATGGTGGAATACCCTCAGGTTGCCTGGAATTCTCTCCAGCTAGGCATCTACAAGGCCATGAGGTATGTAACCCTTGCTTCATTACTGGTCAACCATGTAATTAATCTCCAAAATAGACATGGAAACACCAACCCACAGTATCTGCTAACCTTGCTACTGTGACCAGAAAGCAATGGATTGAAAACATCTGCCTTCCATCTGCCCTCCTATCTGGTGCCCTCTCCATCATACATCCCTCACTCTATCAGGTTGGTCTCCAGACCATGGAGTGTTGACAGACTCTCCAAGGGTACCTCTTCATCTGGTTCTTCCTTTACATCATCCAGGATCTTCAATCTCCAAGGCACATTGCACTGTCCCCTTTACTCCAAGTTCCCACCAGTCACCATCTCCTCCCTTTTATCCAAACATCATCCTTTGATTGGGTTTGGATTAAACCTAATCTTGATCAGGATTGCAAGCTTTTATATGCACCCAATTTTTTGACAGTGCTGCCCCAGCCTGATGGCTGGTACCCAGTTTGGTATCACTACAATCCAAATTGGGGGTCCACTTACTTTTTGATAAGTCAGTGGATGAGCAGTTTCAGGATTATCAGCTTTATTATCCCATTGTTGAGTCTTATGCCCCTAATTTCCACCTGCACTCAACATCCTTTGAGCATGTTCTTACTCAATGTTGTTTATTGCAGAATGTCTTACAACACTTCAATAAGCAACTTCAAGAATTCCAACATTGCTTTGCAAGTGAAAATGGAGTACTCCCACCACCACCCTATGAGGCACAGTTTGAAGAGAACTCACAGGATCAAAGCAAGGGCTCAAGTAGGGTCCCAGACCCAACGCTTTGTGGAGGAGATCAGGGAGATGAGGAGACCAATCCCTTATGTGGATCAGACTGGGATGCTGACATCAGTGACCCCTTTGGACTATGGAGACAACACAGAGATGGAGAACAGAGAGATAAAGAAAAGCAAAGGATTGATTAGGAAGGGATTAAAGTGGATCAGGTTTGTCAACACCACTGAACCAAACCATGATTTGGTTCAGATGGTCCTGTATAAAAACCAGTGAGATCTACTATTCTACCAGGTGTTTGAACTACCCTAGGACTGATCTCCAGTGCCTTGTATTACCTCCACTTATGACCCTCCTTCTGGGATGTTTTCCTGGATACATTGGCTCTTCCACAGAACCTATGAGGACACTTCATCAAAACTTCATTGTTACTCTACTTCTGATGCCATCACTGCTTTCTGGGAGACTGACATCCCTACTCACAGCTATGAAGATCCCTCTCTACTTATGGTCCTAGCCTTCAACATTAACTGCCACCCAGATGATTACTCACCAGGGATGTAGTGGGTTCACCCTTTTTGGGATGCTGGACTTGCTTGAGGAGCAATTCCTACCAAGCAGGCCTGGAATCAGTTCCTTGACAGTGTCTTTAGGGATGCTTTTAAGAAAGAAGCTTGAGGAGAGAGAAGTTTTCTACCCATGTGCCTGGATGAACAGGCTGACTACAAAATCACTCAGTGGCTCCTGCTCATCATCAGCCACTGCTTTGACCCTCATATCCAAGCAGATTTGGACTCACTCACATTATGGAACCTTGGACCTAGCACCAGTCTTCATTGGTGGCCCAGAGCCACAGGTTGGCACAGTTCTCCTGGACCTTCATCTTGGCAGCTTGATATCTGCTGAATCAACAAGCTTCCTGCAGAGGAAGTTTCAGGTCTTGAAGCATAGACTCAGACATCAAGGTATGATGGAGTTGAAGACAGTCTTGTCTTACACTTTCCACTATGCCTATCCAACTCCTCACTGGTTTGAAGAACCCTACTCTGGATCTGGACAGGACTATGGATATTTTGCTACCCTTCATACAGTCTCTTTACATAGCTTCTCTTGCAAAAATCCTTATATGTTTCTTTTTCCTTATGAAGTTTTTCCTATTTCTCTTCTGGACCACTCTGACCTTAGGTATATGGGAATCAACCTCCCAAATTACCACTATGCACTTGATTATGACCTCAAGTCTTTCTTTGACCTCAAGGTACAGGTCTCAATACCTGTTGTAACACCACTACCAGGACTTGTTGTAGCAAGTATGTATATAGGCTCAGTGTACTGTGTAGTCAGTGACTGTATGTTATTCACCTATAGTAAGTATATAGGCTATAGAGATCTCAGTAAAAGAAGGAAAAGATAACTAAAGGATATCTCACCTTAGTGTACTGTGTAGTCAGTCACTGGGGTGTGCAGGCTAAGAGCAAGCAAAGAAAAGTTTGCATAGATTAGATAAGCACTGGCATAGCCACACACTGATAATGCTGATTGACTCCAACACTCTCCCTCAAGTGGTGCAGAGTCCAAGTTCTAAAGTGAAGTGCTTAGTCTTAATGCTAGGTAAAGCTTTGGTAAAGGTATCTGCAACCATATCATCAGTAGGGCAGTAAGTAAGAAGAATAGAACTGTTAGTAACTGAGAAACAAATAAAATGATAATGGATATCAATATGTTTGGTTTGAGCATGATAGTTTCTGTGCTTTATGAGCACAATAGCCAACTGATTGTCATTGTATAAGATGGTGGGGTGCTTGAGAGGGTAGAAAACCTCCCCAATGAGATGGCAAAGCCATAAGATTTCCTTAGCAGTGTGTGTTGTGGCAACATACTCTGCTTCCATGGTGGACAGGGTTACAAGTTCTTGTTTGCATGATCCTCACAAGACTGCTCCCCCATTGATGAGGAAAGCATAGCTGGTGATGGTGTGCTGGTGCTCCTGTGATGCTCCATCAGCATCAGTGAAGCTGATAAGCCCTTTTGATTGCATGCCATAGGTGAGTGACCAGCTTTTTGTGCTGATAAGGTAACAGTAGACCTGTTTAAGGGCATCCCAGTGTCCCAGCCCAGGGTTCTTGGTGGACTGTGCAAGCATAGAGATGACAAATGCAATGTCAGGGCAGGTACCTACAGCAAGGTGCATGAGTGAACTGAGAGTGGCTTGGAAGGGGACCTGTTGCATCTTCACAATGTTGACAGCAGATTTGGGGGACTGGTTCTTAGATAGTTGAATATTCAAGTCCATGGGGATGAAGATGAGTTTTTGGTCAGCAAAATTGTATTTAGTTAAGATGGTGTTGACATAGGGTTCTTGCAAGATGGAGATAGTGCAAGCATCCTGACTGTGAGTCACCTTCATGCCAAGCAGCCAGCTGATGGGTCCAAGATCAGTGATCTTGAATCAGGAGCCAATTTCAACCTTGAAGGCTTTGATGAGTTCTTTTGAGCTGCTGGTAATGGTGCAGTTGTCTATGTGAGATGCAAGAAGGATATCTATACCTATTTTTGCTATGAAAATTCCCCAGTCAGCCTCCATGTGATTAAAACCACATTTGACCAGTTCACAACAAAGCCATTGGTACCATTTGAGGGCTCCCTGCTTGGACCCATAGAGAGCAACCCAGAGATGGGCAACAATATCACATCCACCCTTGTTATAGCCAGGTGGAAGCTCCATGTAGATTACTTCATTGTTGTTGAGCTTTCTATTTAGGAATGCACTGTGAAAATTGAATACATTGATGTCCCAGTTGTGATGAGTGGTGATGGTGAGGATAAGTCTGAGGGATGCAAGCCATGCAACTGGTGCATAAGTTTCATATTAATTGACAACTTGGATCTGAGTGAACCCATGGGCAACAAGTCATGCTTTGTATTTATTGATCTTGCCAGCTGAGTTCTTTTTAATCTTGAACACCCATTTACAGTTGATGACATTTATGTTCAGTGGTGGTTGGTCCACAACATCCCAGGTATGGGCTTTGTCAAGACTCTTCAGCTCTGTGTTGATCACCTCTGCCCAGCATGGCCAGTCAGCCTGCTTTTGTGCCTTGTCAATGGTTTGTGGTTCAAGCACTTTGGCCTTGCAAGTTCTTGCAAGCATTGTATAAGCATTGTTTGGGTCTTCAAAGTCCCACTGTGCTGTGGCAGTGCTTGCTACCTCTGTGCTTTCTCTCTCACTCTCACACTGGCTCTTTTCTTTGACACTTATGCCTTGGACTCCTCAAGGTAGGACATCTCCCCCTCATCTGTCATGTGTGCCAGGGCTGTTGCACAGCATTCACAAGTATGGAGATTCAGTTCTTTGGCAAGTCAAGCACCTGAGTTGTGCAGTAGGTGCCAGTTGCTCAAAGTTGAAGCCTAGCAGGTCTGGGGTGGCTGTGGTCTGTGCAATCACCATGTCTTGGGCCTGTGGAGAGCTGGGGTTGGAGCCAGGTGACTCAGGTAAGTTGTCCTTTGCCTTATCATCATGCTGATTGTGTTTTCCACCAGTTTCTCTCTCCCTCTCAATCTGTGTATCATGACCCATCAACAGTCCCTCACATCTCTCAAATGAGACATTTTGCTCAACTGTGATGCTATGCTGGTTGGTCAAGTAGATCCAGTGCACCCCAGTGTCAGCATTAAAGCCTACCCAATGCCCCTTGTGTGCCCTTGCACTGAGTTTAGAGGCATTTGGATCATGCACCCACATGGGTAAGTTAGAAAGTTTGGGTTTCTTTCCATACAGCATCTTGAATGGTGTCTTGCCATCAAGTGCTCAGGTTGCTGTTCTGTTCTTAACCCACATGGCATGCATTAACACTTCTCCCCACAGGTATTGCAGGAGACCACTAGCATGCCCCACAGCATGTACACATTCCATGAGCATGTGGTTGAGCTGTTCTGCCATCCATTGTGTTGTGAGGTATTGTGCACAGTGAGTTTTCATTCAGTTCCTTGTGACTTCAGATGACAATTGAATTTGTCACTCAGGTATTCACCCTCTCAATCTGAGCAAAGATGTTTGATAGTAGCCCCCAGATGGGTCTTCACCCATGCTTTGTAGTCTTTGTAAAATTTGAATGTATCAGATTTCATGGCTAGCAGGCTAACATGTGTATAGTGAGTGTGATCATCCATGAATGACACATAATATTTCTTGTGACCAGGGGTTTCTGTGAGTGATGGCCCCCAGACATCCATGTGAATTTCATCACCAAATGCCTCATGCCATTTGAGTTCCTAGACCTTCCTGATAAGTTTGCATGCTGCTTTAGCATATTCACATGCTTCACATTGACCCATAGTTTTGTGTAGTGGATCCAACTTCACCCCTTCAACCATCCCTTTGGCAAGCATTTCATGAATGGTGGATGGCACAATGTGGTAGAATCTTTCATGAAGCTCTTCCATGGTGAGTGATTTATTTGTGCCTGCAGCACCTGCAAATGGCTGGCACTCATGCTTTATGTGATAAAGTCCATTGATGACTTGGACTTTGCCTACCAGCTGTTTTCATGGATCAAAGATGCAACAAATATAATCACAGAACAGTGCCAAATAACCACTAGCTGCAAGTTTTCCAATTGAGACCAGGGTCATGCCCATGGTGGGTACATAGAGTACATCCTTAAGTAGGACATGGGTTGTAGACTTCCTGTTCAGCAGTTCAACAGGTAAGTCTCCTTGTCTGACTGCATAGAAGGTGTGCTTATTCACAGCAGTGATGGACCTGGCAGGAATGGATTTGTAGTTGATGAAGAGATTGTGATAGGGTGAGAAGTGTTGGGAGGCACCACTGTCATACAACTCCATAGTAGCCATAGTTGTTGGCTGCCCAGTCTGGGCAAGCATTGCAAAGAGCAGTGGTGGTGTTGTGTCTGGCTCAGTGCATTCCACCAGCCATACCACATCACTCTCAGGCTCCTCAGTGCAGGCTGTGTTTGCTTTCACATTCTGCTTTCCCTTTGCATCATTCAACTTCTTCTTCTTCCCTTTAGGCTTCCAGCCCTTTGGGGCTTGTCCTGCCTTTCCTCCACCCTCTTTCCAGCAGTCATCAGCCCAATGGCCTTTCCATCTGCAGTTGTTGCACTTATCATTGGACTTGTTAGTCTTTCCTTTGTGATGGCTCCTGCACTTCTTTGACAAATTGGCAGAGAAGGCCACATCATCATCTTTTTGTTTCAACTTTCCATCACCTTGGGTCACAAAGTGATCATACTCATTGAGAATGAGTGACAAAAGGGTGTTGGAGTTGATGACATGGTTGTGTAACTTCATGCTAGATGAAACTGATGAAAGGATTGTATTATAGCTCTTAGGAAGTGAGGCAAAGATCATGTTAAACAGGTCCTTGTCCAAAACAGGTCATCCCATGGAGGCAAGATCTTCACAGATAGATATCATCTTTTTGAGGTGGGCTCATGCATCCCCACCTTCTTTGAGTTTCATTTCACCAAGCTGACATCTCAGCTCAATGCTAACAACTAGTGAACAGCCCTCAAATTTACTCTTGAGCATTTTGAAGTACTCTTTGGCAGTAGATTTTGACACAAGTTGAACAAATAGGGAGTTGGAAATGGTGATGGCAATCTGTTGCCACATGATGGCATCCTTCTCAACCTATGTCACTAGAGCTGTCTGATAGTCTGCAACTGCCTGTATCTCATTGGCTGTGGTTGAAATCCATGCCAGTGACTGTCCTTCTGCAGGATTAGTTGGTGATGGTGTTGTGCCATACAGATAACCAGTGAGTCCTCTTGCTGATAGGGATAATTCAAGTTAGGCCTTCCATAAAGGCCAATCTTTTCCTGAAGCATCTAACTTTGGGACTTTCAGGAATTCATCTCCTAACTTTATTCTGGATGTCATGTTGAGATATAGGGTTAGTGTTCAAGAGGTATGATATTGCTGTAGCTATGTGAGCATGGGGCTCATAACCTGTAGTAAGTATATAGGCTCAGTGTACTGTGTAGTCAGTGACTGTATGTTATTCACCTGTAGCAAGTATATAGGCTACAGAGATCTTAGTAAAAGAAGGAAAAGATAACTAAAGGATATCTCACCTCAGTGTACTGTGTAGTCAGTCACTGAGATGTGCAGGCTAAGAGCAAGCAAAGAAAAGTTTGCATAGATTAGATAAGTCCTGGCATAGCCACATGCCAATAATGCCAATTGACTCCAACATTTGTTCCTCTAGCACTGGTTGCACTCAAAATTACTTCTCCTTTAGTCTTGTCCAGTTCTTCATAAAGTGACAACTATGACCTACTCATGTTTGTACTTAGTTTGATCTAGAATGGATACAAACAAAGATTCTGGACTTGGAAAAGACATTCCAAAGTTCAATACAACAAACTACCTGATTTGGTCAATCACAATGAAGAACTACCTCAGGGTACTTGGAGCATGGGGGGTTGCAAACAGAACCATTACCAGACTACCTATTACAGCTGCCCAACAAGCAGCCATTGCTGCAGGAGGAGTGGCTCCTCCTGATACACCCAAAATGATAGAATGGGATAA
The DNA here is from genome assembly GCA_029372045.1 of Scleroderma citrinum. Classification (NCBI taxonomy): domain Eukaryota; kingdom Fungi; phylum Basidiomycota; class Agaricomycetes; order Boletales; family Sclerodermataceae; genus Scleroderma; species Scleroderma citrinum. The sequence continues at coordinate 1,046,485 of JARFMN010000014.1, forward strand.
GTTAGACTCACATGCTTTAGGAGCTATTATGAACAGATGCAAGGCACTGGTCCAGATTGAAATGGACCAGTATGACACTGCAAATGAAGTCTAGCAGGCCTTATTCAATACCTATGGCAAACCCAGCACAGCTGGAGTTTATGTCCAGTTTCAACATGCAATGAAGCTTCAAATCCATGAAAAGCAGGATCCTTTCCTAAAGATAATGGAGATCAATAACTCTTTTAGCTTCATGGCAGCCAACAGTATGCTATTGCCAGAATCAGCACAGGCCATGATCATCTTAGCAGCCTTACCCACTGAATGGGAGTCCTTTGTGACTTCCACCTTTGTGACTCTCCAAGTTGCACTCCCTGCTGGCCAAGTCAGTCAGATCCTTACAGTTGAGGCCATACTTTCTCATATCAAGGAATAATATATGCACTGTCATGGAAGGTCTCAACTTCCTTGATAACAGGATAACAAGCTGGGCACTTCTGCCCAGCATGCACAACAGAGACAGCAGGATAAATGCTGCAAGTGTGACAAGGGCCACAAAACAGAAGATCATTGGGAAGGAGGTTGACCTCCTACCAATGCACCAAAACCACCTCTTAAGCCAAAGAATAAGGTGAAAGGGAAGAAGAAGACTGGGGGAGCACCCCAGAAGAAGGATAAGGGGAAAGGACATGCCACACAGCAGGAGGAAGGCACACACATTATGGAAGAATTTGTGAGTCAATACAACTCTGATGAAGAACAAACTGTTATGCAAGACTATGAGTATGCCTCCTCTATTATCATCAATCCAGGGTGGTCCTCTCATGCATCTACCTCAACCTCAGCAGCTACTTCTCCTACTATCAGTGATGTCCTTCAGGACATAAGGAGAAAGGAAGCACAGGATAGAGAGTATGAGCAGAGAAGGATTAGATACCCTTTTGCACATTCTCCAAATTGTAACTTTACTGGTGAATATCCTCCCATTTAAAGTGAGGATAACCAATATGATGATTATGACTGGTATACAGAGGGATCTCCTTATGACCACAATTGGTATAGCAAAGACTGTACCTTCAATCCATTGAATGTCATCAAACATTGCCTTATGGCATGTCCAAGACATAATAGACCTGATAATATCTGGCTATTGGACAGTGGAGTGACTTCTCACTCCACTCCCTTCTTTGATGACTTCATCACCTATCAGAAGTTCAAGAATCCCATCCCAGTCTTTACTGCCAGCACTGAGATCATATGGTTTCAGGGTATTGGAACTGTAGTACTGAAAGTGACCCTTCAAGGTTGCAAAGCCATTCACACTCTCAGAAATGTACACTTTTCTCCATCCAGAGATACTCAGATAATTTCTATCCCACAATTCATGGTAAACTCTGATATACATTTGCTGGCAATGGCAAGAATACTCACATCTACAATACATGCTGCAACCTCTTCTTGGAAGGAGCATGAATTATTCCAAGATCTACTCTCCATTGGTTCATTGGGGAACCACAGGACAAAATGGACTCAAGAATAGCTTTGCTTGCAGATTTGGGCAATAATACCCAATTTACCTACATGGTTTTATTTAAACAAACTCTCAACAACAAATATCCTCTTTGGCATTGACATCTTGGTTACCCAAGTGATCAGGTACTATGAAAGTTACCTGCACACACCACAGGAATTGACTCAATTAAATTTCCAACCTTGGCTTCACCCTGTTCTGACTGCCTCATTGGAAAGTCTACTTCCAGACCATTTAGTCCTTTGTCTTTATGAGCAACACAACCACTCAAGTTAATCCATTGTGATCTTCCTGAATTTCCTATCAAATCTTATTATCAACAACATTATTATCTGTCCATTTTAGATGACTACTCTGGATATGGCACTACTGCTTTGCTTTTCTCCAAGAGTGAGACTGCACATGCCTTTCAACAGTGGGTCATCTGGGCCAAATGACAAACAGAACACAAGCTTAAATCAGTTTGTTCCAACCAAGGGGGAGAATTTATGGCCAAAGCCTTTCAGACTTCTCTCTCTGTGAATGGAATTTCACACCAGTTATCTGTCACAGTCACACCTCAACAAAACAGTCAAGTAGAATGATTTAATAGAACCACTCTGGAAAGGGAGGAAACACTCAGACATGCAGCATGCTTGTCAAAGCACTATTGGAATTTTTCTCTGCAGACTGCTGTTTTTACCTACAACAGGACTCCTCTATATCACTCCAAGTGGAAAACCCTATGTGAACTGTTTACAGGAAAGAAATTGGATGTCTTATACCTTCAAGTTTTTGGATGTTTAGCTTATGTTTTCATTCCAAAGGATCAATGAAAGGACAAGCTATCTCCCAAAGTGGAAGAAATGCTTTTCCTTGGATATCCAGAAGGAACAAAAGGATATAGGTTCCTATGAAGAAACAAGACTATATACATTGCACACACTGCAACATTCATCAAGAATGTTTTCCCAAACTGCCCCATAGAAAAGAACAAAGATCTAACCAATTGACCTATTCTGGACTTCACATCTTTACCTCCTCCACAAAAAGATGAAGGTTTAGATGGACCACCTGACAATCAGGATGACTTACCAGGGACTGACCACCCTAATTCAGTTTCTCAAAGAGCACCTTCACTGGACTTTTGACCACAGCCACCAAGTCCACCCCAACACAAGCAGAATAAATGTCCACCTCCTACAAAGGTAGAGGATGTAACTGATGAAGAAGACAGTGATTCAAGCTCTGAATCTTCAACTCATTCACCACAACCAACACCTCCAAGGCAGTCTTCACCTGCTCCTATTCCATAGCAACCAGGTGAAGGTTTAGGAGAAACTCCTCAAACACCCAAGGGCTGGCCAGACAAGTTACCAGTAAAAAGGTTAAAGGTGAAACTCCTTAAACCAAGAGTTACTCCTGCAAATCCAAGAACATCTTTACCAATTCCACTTCCAAGAGTACAACCCTTTGACTTTTCTGACCAAGCACCTGCTGTACCATTACATCAACCTCAAGATCCCTATAATGTTATGCATAAACCAGCTGACTATGAACCAGTCATGCAAGGAAGAAGATGGCACAATGAATTCAGACTGCCTGAACTACACATTCCAGAAGGACTTCCTAAAAGAATTTCAAAACCTACCTTGAAATCTGATAATGTTTATGGTGACAAAACACCATTGGCAATAGAAAGGGAGGTATAGAAGGAGAAGGATTGGCTATGCCAGGTAATGCCAGGCAAACCATCACATCCTACTCAGATTCCCACTCCTCCACCACCTCCTGCTCCTACAACCAATATTGACAATATCTATGATACTCCAGAACTGTCTTCTCAGACAGGGGGAGATCAAGACATCAAAATGAATCATTTGGTTCATGAGTCTGGTTTTGACTTCATCAAATTTCTTCTTTCACAAGCAGTTTCTGAAGTCCCTAAACAGTACAAGAACATCTTGAAACTCCCAAGGGAAGAACAAGACAAATGGAAATCAGCTATGGTGGATGAGATCAAGTCAATTAATCAATGGAAAGTTTGGATTCTAGTCAATTGTCCACCTGATTGAAAACCTGTCAAGTGCTGTTGAGTCTTTGCACAAAAATCAGATGGTCACTATAAAGCTAGACTTGTAGCAAAAGGTTTTTCTCAAGTCTATGGAGAAGGTTACAAAGAAACCTTCTCTCCTGTAGCAAAATTTGAAACAGTATGACTGTTAATGGCTTATGCTTGCTCTCAGGATTGGAAGGCCCATTGCCTTGATGTCAAGACTGCCTTTCTTTATGGCCTCCTAGACAAAGAAATATATATGGAACAACCAGAAGGCTTTGTTACTCCTGGAAAAACAAACAAGGTCTATCATCTTTTGTGCACTCTTTATGGCCTAAAGCAAGCTGCATTAGCATGGAACAAGGAACTCCACAAATCCCTTGTATCTATGGGATTTAAAAGGACAAAATCTGATGCTGGTGTTTATGTTTATTCCAGTAAACAAGGCCTAGTGATTTTTGTCACTTATGTCAACAATGTTCTCCTCCTATCATCAAACCCTTCACTTCTAAAAAAGAAGAAAGCCAAGTTTATGAAGAGATGGGAAACTAGAGATATGGGAGAAGTCAATGAGTATCTTGGAATTCAGATCAAACATGATCATTTGAAGAAGACCATGACTCTCCACCAACACCCATACATTACCAAGGTCCTAAAGTGATTCCAAATGGAACAATGTTGCACTGTTTGAACTCCACTTCCTAGTGGACATTCTCCAGTCAAGGCACCACAAGACTATCAATCCTCTCCTGCACTTCATCAGAAGTATCAGTTGGTCATAGGATCATTACTCTTTGTCATGCTCAGAACAAGACCAGATTTAGCCTATAGTGTCATTCAAACATCACAGTTCATGTCTAATTCAACACAGGAACACTTGGATAAGGCCATGCACATAGTCAAGTATCTTTCTTCAACTTGCAACCTTTCCATCTGTTACTCTTTTGGTAATCTCTCTTTAGATTGCTATTCCAACTCTGACTGGGCTGGTGATAAAGACACCTACCATTCCACTTCTGGATACACAATATTCCTTGAACCCAATCTCACTTCCTGGCAATCTCATTGTCAACTGACAGTCACACTCAGCTCTACTGAAGCTGAATATATGTCCCTCTGTAACACAGGTCAACAAATCAAATGGATTACTGCACTTTTCAAGGAGTCAAATCTTTCACTTCACCATCAGATTCTCTTCAGAGATAACAAAGGCTTAATTCATCTAGCCAACAATCCTGTCACAGAAGGAAGATCAAAGCATATCAACATCAAGTACTATTGGCTTCATGAAGCCATTGAAAATGGCAACTTTCTCCTTGATTATGTTTCCACAGATAAACAGCATGCAGACTCCATGACCAAGTCACTTAATTGACAGAAACATGACTTTCATCTCTCTCTACTTGGTTTGGCTTGATCAAGTATGTTTCAAGCAAGGGGGAGTGTTGACACAATTACTATCCAGTGTCATATAGTCATGTATTATTCATTATGCTGACACATACCAGTATGGTTGTACTTTCAATGCCATTTACATTTTATCACATGATCCAGCTAATACCTACCTGGATACATTCACATGGAACCATTCTACAGTATCCTTATCTTCTTATCTACATGTGTAATCCCATGGTCACTCTATTAGGAAAGTGCTCTTTCCATACATAGTAGTGGTAGATATAATGCTCCAGACTTACTCCATGCACACAGACCACCTGTACTTCATATATAGGCTAGGTCTTGGAGGGCAGAGCCCTCAGTTCAATTCACTCTTACAACTTGTTCAACACAACAAGATCCTTACCTTTGGTAATACTCAGCTTCAACAAACTCCAGGTAAGCCATACAGTCATTAATGTATCCTGCCCCTGCTTGTTATGGAGAGGCTGAATGCATGGTCTGCTGAGCAAGATGGAACCATGATGGAAGCACTATCCCATTGTCCTGAGACATACTAGGTCCATTTCCAGACTACTGCTAGGTCCACTAGATCATACTACTAGGACCATCAAGCCATACTACTAAGCCCATGTGAGGACCATAGCTAGCCTTATAATACAGCCCATGAATATCTGGGCTATAGTATCTAGTATGGTGACACTGGATATCTGGGCACAACAGCAATGAATTTACACCTTTTTACGGGTGAGGCTTTTGAAATTGGAGAGGGAGTGGAGTCACTGGTGTTTGGTCCAATATTCATAGCAATGCTCTCAGTGTTGATACAAATGGCACCTGCTGCATTGATGTCCACAATAGTACTGAAGAAATGAACAGAAGAATTTGCACTAAGTAGAAGAGTGTTGCTCCATTGTGGACAAGAACTATTGAAAGTGCACCTGAACAGAATTCAAAGATTAGAACAATCACAAATAACCAAGGAATGGAAACAATCATACTGCACAGTTGAAGATTTAGTACCATCATGAACATAATCACTGACAACAACTGAAAAAGCTTTGGTTATACCATCTGGAAGTACCTCCATGTGTGAGACAGCATCAATGCCTGATACAAGAGGGTATGGACAATCAGGCACATGTTGCAATTGATATTCTGTCTCTGTCAGATTCCCAGGAACAGGAATGAGATGATAAGCATCAAGGAGTGCTGTGTCATTGGGTGGACAGTAGGCCCTCATGATGACAAATGTTGTCAGGATGAGGGACATCATTGTAGGGGCTGTATGTAAATGCATATTTCAGCAGGAATGTCAATACTGCCAGAGCATTGAATTGTTGTGGTATAGAAGCAATAGTAAAGTTTACTTGACTTGGCAGACACCACATGCTTTCCACCAGTAAGTGCAAAGAAGTCAATGAGAGTGAATGAAGACATGGGACACATTTGCAGGACACACAGATCAGCATTCATTTAAATGTGAAACTACAGATGACATGACTGTCTTCAAATAGTAATAGATCTAATCTTCAAAAAGATGCAAGCCCATTTGTACAGCAAAGAAGTGTCCAGGAGAGGGAATACAAAGAACAACACAAAGAAATCCAGCTCACTGCTTGAGCACATACTGGCAAATGCAGCTAACTCTTGAGAAGGGTTGACTAAACCAATTATGCATCTGCTGCATGTTCAAAAGAGTGATCTTGAGGGAAGACAGGAAGCAAACCAAACAATGGTAAAGTGACACAGGACATCTGCTTAATATATGGGATATGATAGAATAAGATAGAAGGAGATAAGGGATAAGGAATGAGTCATTCATAGTTATGCATCTTCTCATGACTCATGTATTGCATATTGTCAGTATGAGTCCAATAGCTGGTAGATAGGCTACATTATTGCATAATGGTGAGCATTTATTAGGTAAGCAGGGCACTTTTACCTATTTGCTCAACACCCACTTACTCCCAGCATACTCCTGCTGCCAACATCCTCTGTAGCACAGCCATCCAATCACTGGATTCCAGTGTTGAGACCCACCCCAGGAATTTACAGCATCCTCTGTAAATTTTTCCAGTTAAACTGACATAGTTTTGCAAACTGCTGCAAGGATGTCCCAGATGCCTTGGCAAGCAAGGAAATTATCACATGCCCAGGAAAGTTGTGACAGAATTGAAAGGAAGAGCAAATATAGCTAGCTACTTTTGAATCACAGTGGAAGTAATACGGCACACATATTGGTAGCGAGTCACCAGCACGATACAATACACTCAAACGCTTAGGAAGAAGGAAGAGGGGGCGGCGCATCAGGCTGCGGTGCAAAGATCAAGTGGAGCGGAGGCGTCGTCTGACTGTCTTCATTCAGCACAGTCGCAATGATAGACCGCCCAGCAAACGACCGTCCTGCAAGCGCCTTGAGCGCACCCTGTGCTTCCCATGCCTCTGTGAATCTGACATACACACGTCCAACACCAGCAGCTTCATCTGCGCGCTGTGCGTCAAGGGCAGACTGGAAAGCTGTGTCTCCAGGAGCGAATTTTGACTTGTCTTTCTTCACGGGCCGGGGAATACGCAGGTCCTCGACGGCGCCATATCGAGAGCATTCCTCCTTGACGTCTTCGTAGATATCGCCGTACTCTTGGTCGTCTACGAGGTCCTCCGGCGTAACCATATTGAGCATGAGAAGGATGCGTGCATCCGAGGTGTTGTTTTCGCCAGCTGGCATAATGGGGCGAGGTATCTCCGGGAATTGGTCGTACGGCAGGTTAGGCATTCCTGGCTTGGCACCGACAGAGGCACGTTGAACGACGAGGAATCTATCGCCGAGTTCCATGCCATTCAAGCTCTGAATGGCAACGTCCGTAACAGAGGCATCCACATATTCGAAGAACGCAAATCCCTACGGCACGCTTAGTATTAGAAATTCAAGCAACTTGCAATGTATACACACCTTGGAAGCACCGTTTCCATTTTCTCGAACTAAATTGAAAGCCTTGAGCTCGCCAAAGCTCTTTAGCAGCTCTTGTACCTGCTCTTCGTTGAGGTAAGCCGGTAAACCACCAACGAAGACCTTGTTAATCGAGTCTGGGACATTGGTGGATACGACACCGGGGACATGAACGCTGGCTGGCATCATCTCGGGACCGCCGTAGTCTTTTGGTCTGCGGATTTTCAGCGGCCCGTTGATGAAAATAATGCCGTCGAACGCCATGGCTGCCGTTGCATCTTCAGCACTTCGGAACTAGATGACGCAAGACGTGAGTGTCAGCGAATCACTATACCCCAACAGCCCTCACCTCGACGAAGGCATAATTTTTCTCGTAGTTGCACTGGACCGCGAGAACAGGTTTGCCTGGACCACCAGTGCCGATACCCATTTCGATCATCTTGCTGTTGAAGAAGTCGGCGAGGTTCTGCTCGTTGACGTCGGACGTGATGCTACCAATGTACAGACGTCGGGATTGCCTTGACAAGTTCGGGTTGCTACCTATGCCCATTCCAAATGTCTGGACGGGAATTGGGGGCGGTAAACCGGGAATACCGAGAATCGGGGGGACTTGGGTACGGTTAGCACCAGGGAGATTGAAGAGACCTGTGAAAGTGCTGTAGTCAGACGGATTCCACAGAGAAATGGAGGGAGTCGTCTGACCTGTTTGTTTCGCTTGCATGGCGGAGTACTGCTCGTATCCCGGTGCATGGACGTCCCATCCAGAGGCCTTGCGTCTGCGCTGCGATAGCGGAACACAGCCTTCCGGCGTCGGCGACCTTCTCTCTGGTGAGCCGCCACCACCGCCACCGGCAGCGTCTTTCCGTCCCCGACCGCCGCGACGAGCAGGCGAGCCCTCTTCGCGCCCTCGACGGTGACCACGATCATCATCGCGCCTGAACTCGCGACGCCTGTCATCATTGGGTCGGTGCTCCTCGTGCTCCCTCTCACCCCGTCCCCCGCCACCGCCACCGTAATCTCTCCGCCTATCGTCTCGTCGTGCCGAGTAGCGCTCTCGATCCCTATCTCCTCTATCCCGCTCCCTATCTCTGTGTCCATGCGGCTCACGTTCCCTGTCCCTATCGCGGTCTCTGTCCCTATCTCCACGATGCCCTTCTCTGTGGCTGTACTCCCGTTCTCTATCACGATGTGCACCATCCTCGTGCCTGCTCCTTCGCTCGCGGTCGTCGCGGTGTCCACGCTCTAGAAAAAAAAGAAATAAAACCAGGTCTCGTGAGCAATCTGCGGTGCTGCTGACGGATTCTCAGCAGATGGATGCGGTGGGGGGAGAGAGGTGTGGAGGAGCATGAGGGGGATGTCGCAAGCGATGAGACGCAGACGAGAGATTTATGATGGGCCCTCGAGGCTCGAGCTAGCTAGCTATATGAAAGGGAATGGACACGTGCAACGAAAGGCGGAGGAGGGGGAGGAATGCACCGATGAGTTTGTCGTCGTCGTTGCGCACAAAACAAACAAAAAAAGAAGAAAAAACGCAGAAAAAAACAAGTCAAGTACCTCGGTCGCCTCTTTTCGAGTACGAGCTGACTTTGACTGTCCAAGTGAAACCATGTACGTGTGTCTGAACAAGTTTTAAGTCGACTTACCTCCCGCGTCTGCCATGGTGGATGGTTGTTTTGCTGGACGTGTGTTTTGGTTGGACACAGGAAAGAAAAAGGCAAACGCTGACTCATCAGACCCCTGACACCGCAGCACTAGTGACTGTTCGCCTCTTCACCCACTCGTCTCTCCAATCTTTGCTATGGCTACAGATCTACCTTACGCTGCGGACGCTCAGGTCTCGCTATCATACGACGAACTGGAGGTTCGTGTGTATTTTCTATCGAATTCGTTCACAGTGCTCAGTTGTCGGTGCGCAGGTTCTGCGGTTGCAGTACCAGAAAGAACTGGCCCAGTCTCACGTCACGGTCCAGACCAAGTTCAACTATGCATGGGGCCTCGTGAAAAGCCCAGTCCGAGAGCACCAGGTTGAGGGTGTCCGGCTACTGCAAGGTAGATTTCACATTGTGCGTCTGTCTGTGTGCACTCACACTCTCCATAGACATATATCGCACAGAACCATCACGGCGCCGGGAATGCTTGTACTATATCGCACTGGGGTACTACAAGATGGGCAACTATGCAGATGCAAAGGCGTTCAATGGTAGGGAATCACTGCTGTGTCGCTCGTCACATTAGCCTGACGCCCATTTCAAGACTTGCTATTAGCGAAAGAGCCTGCGAATCTACAAGCTCAGAGTCTTGCATCTCTGATCGAACAGGGCGTCACAAAAGGTACTGCCTCTACATTCTTTGCAGGGATGCATCTGATGTTCCATTTCAGAGGGTTATGTTGGGATGGCACTGGCCGGTGGTGCCGTGGCGCTCGGGACGCTCCTTCTCGCGGGGATGATACGGCGAGCAAGTCGTAAATGATTCCTAACAGTCTCGCTGATGTTCTGTCTCCCTGCACATACGTGTACCACTTCCACCACTTCATCGCTATCGTATTGTCGCAAATTCGTTGATTTATCGTCTAATGAATTCATGAAACGCTATATGATTAGGCGATCTCCGTGACAGTCGGGCTAGCGTGACTTGAGGAAGGCGGCAAACACAATAGTAACATTAATTTATGCAACTGTCTTGGATGATGACCGAGAACAATCGGGTCAGTCGTTGGTGTCTCTGAGAGTAGTTAAGAAAGCGAACAAGTATGCAATGCAGTATAGATACGTGCGGGTGATGTAGCAAAAGATACAAAAAGAATGTAGAGCCTTCTCCAAGTGTACAAGGGTCCGTGATTGAAACGTGATATAGTATCCGAATAGCATCGTGACTTGGACCATTTTGCATCATGTAGGCAGAAAAACAGCTTTGGAAATGGTCAGCTGCGGAGTAGCCCCAGGTGACAGTTCCTTACCTGCTTGGTTGTCCATGTCACTGGTGGAAAGCTGTGAAACGATGACTCGTCACACGTCCACGGCCAAAAGAGCATTCGTCTCACCTTGAAGGACACGATACCGAGGAACAGAAATGCTATGCAGATTCCAATCTGGAATATGATCCAAATGCACGCCCAGACTGCACGGGTCAGTGTGCATTCCAGCGAAATGTGCGATGGTCTTACAATGAGCAGAAAAGCGCGGATACATGATATGGAATTGTGTGCAGTCAGAGTCGTTTGCTTTTCGGAAGAATTTGTCGTCCGTAATGTCCCCTGCGGCACGTGTGATGAAAAATGGAAAAGCTAGGATCCGATCACCTCACATATCACAAAGAAGACACTGCAATTGCGATAACGAGTTAGATTGCAGAGGAAAACAGTGTAGGGCCGGGTATACCTACTTCATGACCCCGACAAACAGGCAATACCATCGCAATGCCTGGCTGCGGATGGAATAAAATCCCCACAGTATGGCACAAGAACGACGATGACTTACGCATGGCTGACGAACCAGAAGCCGACCAAGAGTCCTTCATAAAGTACCGTTAGTAGAATCGTCCTGTAAACGAGTGAAAAACCGTGGTTCGGCGACCAACACCCCGTTCGACGTACAATTTATCACGGACCAACACGAGTGGAGTGACCAACCCCAAGCCGAGTACGAAACTGAGTATTTTGGCGACGAGGGTATCGAATCCGCCCAGCATAAACACGCCGCCGAATATAGTCGATCCGATATACCCTGCTGATAATATGATGGACGGTTTTCCGCCTTCTACGAGGGTTGCTCCGCCAAGGTAAGGGTCTATTGTCACCGACATGATAGACCCGCCGGTGAGGATTGCCTGTCGTGGCGACTATGAGTGGCGTGTCCGGGTGGTACATACGGGTACATACAGCGATGATATGGCAGAGTTCGTGCCATCCGATAGTGAATAGCTTAAGGGGATTGATGAGCGTGCGTGCACCTGGGATATTCCATATCCCAAAAATGACGACGGCATACACGACAGTCTGACATTCTGTGTAAAATACGGCGTCTATGGGAACGACATGCACGTACGACGTATAATACGACGACCTATAAAGTGAGTCAGCCAAGTTACCATCGACGTCGACGCGCACACGGACCTGATCGTGGGTTGGTTGGAGCGGGGGAGTGTACGGGGGAGTGGGTAGCACGCCTGCGGGTGGACCTGCAGAGGACATTCGATTGGCAGCTCCGCCAGCCCAGAGAAACTGGAGAGAAAGAACAAGAAACGTGCTCGCCTCACCCCAGAATCCGGTGAAGGACCGTGCGAACTCCGGGCGCGTCGAGTCACGTGCAAAACGCGTTGATTGCCTGTTCGGTTTCAATCTCCGCCTCCCATTAAATACCTGGCGCGTCCACCGCGTTCTTGCATTCCGTCTCTTCACCCCAAACCACCACCACCACCACCACTCATCAAACCATGGTGCGTATGCGACTTTTTCACATGACGGTCTACTCACTCCCATGCAGTCTGGAAAAGGAAAAGCGTATGTACCCGCACCCCACAGCATTCCGAAACCTGACATGTCTCTCTCAGTGGCAAGACCTCTGGCAAGACTGGCAGTGACAGCAAGACGCAGTCACGGTCCACCAAGGCCGGTCTCCAATTCCCCGTCGGTCGTATCCACCGTCTGTTGAAAAAGGGCAACTATGCACAACGTGTTGGTGCAGGTGCACCCGGTGAGTAGGGTATCGCCGACTACGCTGCGTGTCACTCATTTAGCGCCAGTATACCTCGCTGCCGTTTTGGAATATCTTGCTGCAGAAATCCTCGAATTGGCAGGCAACGCTGCTCGTGACAACAAGGTGAATCCTCCGGCTGTACAATCTACGCTGTACTGACGCTGTGATTCAGAAACAACGTATCGTTCCTCGTCACCTTCAACTAGCCATCCGGAATGACGAAGAGTGGGTTGCAGTTCTGATCTGCTGTATTTGTATTCATCCATTTACAGATTGAACAAGCTCCTGGGAGACGTCATCATCAGCCAGGGTGGTGTCGTACCGTTTATCAACCCAGAACTCCTGCCTTCAAAATCAAACAAGGGCAAGAAGGACGGTGCTTCGCAAGAGGTTTAGATTTGTATTCGTTCTGTTCTGTATCGTTGTATTTTATTCTGGTAATCTACGTTATGCTTCGTGTAAACATGTTTGCATTGTGAACAATGCATTGCTAAAATCGATCGCAAAAAATATAGTATACAATTACAAGGGAATTGTCCAAAGTGCGGATATAACAAACTCACTTCTCTACCACCTCATCCTCCGCATCACTCGCCATCGTCCTTCTCGACAACCCACGTCCACTAACCCGACCGTGCACACCACTTCCACCAGGCCTCTTATAACCAGGAGAAGGTGGGGGTGAGGCTGTCGACGCTCTATTCAAATTCGCAATCATACTGCTCACGTTTCCACTCTGCGGCCTTGGTCCACGCGCCAGCCGAGGCCCACGCGCTCCAACACCAACGGTCTGCCCGGACGTATGCCGTGACAAACTCGACCGACCAGGATTCAGCGGCTGATCCTCACTTACCGCACCAGTAGAAATACCAGACCGTGCGGACATAGTTGCCGGCGAGGGACTTCGCGCAGGTGAGGCGCTTCCTGAGGAGCGTACGGCCGAGTTGCGCCGAAGAGCTTTGATAGGGTTCTGGGGTGTCGCAGGAGTAACTGCGACAGCGGGAGAAGGTGTGATTCTGCCCTCTGCCACCGCGGCTGTGGCTGTGGGCACAGGTGGCGGTGATGCAGGCGGGGAAGCAAACGCGGATGGACGCGTGGACGCATATGGTCCGTCGTCGGTCTCAGGGGGAGGCTCTCTGAACGATGGACGCGGGGGAAGGTCATCAAGTTCCGGTGGAGGCTCCTTGAACATCGGACGGGGAGGGGCACCAGTGTTTTCGGCAGGGTCCGGCACAGATTGACGGGGAGCCTCGGGCTCGGGTTCGCCCTCCGCCTCGGTCTCAGTTTCAGCAGAAACTGACTCCGGCTCAGTTGTGATCTGGGATGCCGCCGCAACTGCAGGGGTCGAATGTCCCTCTGCAACCTTTTGCGCAGCTTGTTGGGCAGCAAGGATCTCCCGCGTAGGCGTGCCAACTGAAATCTTACCTCTGCTCATGCGCATATCGACAGGCGCTGTGCGCTTCCTCACGAGACCCTTCCGTTCCGACTCGCGCTTCTTCTTCTCGATCGTGGGAGGCAAAAGGTTATCATAGTTCTTGACAAGGTCGATGAACAGGACTGCGTGGGAAACGTTGGTTTCAAGACCAGGCTGTAGAGGACATTGGCTTACGAGTTGGATGGCGGTCCTGGATGGACAGCTCTGTCTCGACTTTGGGCCGGATAATTGCTACATAGGGTGAATGAGGACACCGTACAAACATAGTACATCACAGCACTCACTTCGACCCACTGACAAAGCAAGTTTGGAAATATACACCTCGTCATCTTCCGACGTGGTAGTGGATTCGATCATACTAGGGAGGAGAATGAGCCACATAAAAATGTCAGCGGTGACATGCTTACCCGCGAAGGTGCGAAACGATGACATTGAGCACGTAAAGGTGGACTTTTGGAAGCTTTTGGAGGGCCAGTTGCAATTCCTGAATATGCTGCTGTTCCGAGGCTTCGTCGTCGGCTTTGGTAGCAGCACCAACTACATACAGGAATCGGTAAACGCCGCATACAAAAGAAACAGCTCGCATACCTGTCGGGTACAGCTTCCTGATGTCGTCCCATCCCTCCCACAGTGCGAGGGGAGGATCAAGCTCCAACGCCCAGAGCTTCACACAGCCAGCAAGGACAGGGGGATCGTATTTGGCCAGCATCTCCTGGGAGAAAGCCTGGCCTGGCGGAATAGCATTGAGGCTCTCACGTAAATGGTGTAAGACAGGTAGCGGAATGTCATATATCCACGCCCTGCGTTTCTCTGAACGAACAATGTTACACCCGGCCATCACGTACACGCCCACAAAGGCGATCACTTACCAGCATCATTGGGCAGTCTCGGATATGCAGCGTCCAGCGCGTCCAAGAGTGCGGTGAGAACGGGGGGAACGAGATCTTGCTTCTCCTCGCCAGAAGTGAGGCTGGACCAGCCGCCCTCAACCCATTTGCGCAGATCAATACCAAACACTACGTCAGACTCGTCGTGTGCGACGGATTCGTATAGTTGCGGGACGGGTCGGAATGGCCCTGTGCGGTAACGCTCGATGAGAGCGGTTAGGTCAGACTCGGGTTGGTAGGTCGCAATGAAAGTGGCGGAACGTTCTAGCGTGGGCTCGAATGCCTTGGGCAGGTTCGCGAGTGTTCCTTGGTATTGAAGGAGCACTGGGGCAGGAGATTAGTGGATATGCTCAGGAGCGGACGGACATGAACTAACCCGTCTTGACGGCCCGCAGACGCTCCACCTCCCATCTCTGGAGGGTCTTAAGAACTTCCTCGATTCTCTCCTCCAGACCCAGTCGTTGCCTATCAAGCTTCCGCACAGCGACGCGGTATATCTTGTCTGCCTCGTCTGCCTCTTGACGTAGCCGGATATAAGGCGGTTCGCTCTGTGCGTTGGCATGCAACGCCTTGGTGACAACATTGACGAGGTTATTGGATCGTTTGAGGAGGTTATCAGCAATCTGACGACCTTTCGGAGGAGGGGCTGGTTCGGTTGATTTGCTTTCCAGGTCGAATGCCTTTATGAGTCCGTTAGAGATCAAGCACACTGATGACTGCTATGCTCAACTCGCCCACCTTTGGACGAAACTGGTAGTACGCGTCATCCGCGTGCACGAACTGGTTTCCAAACTCGCCAACATGCCGAAGGAGACCTTCTCTCTCTGCCAAGTCTCTTGCGGCGTCTTCTGCCAGATCGAGGCTTCCTTCGAACGCAGGCACGTGTTTATTAAGCCACTCGACGAACTCTGCACCAGAGAAACACTCTGGGTATTCACCCAGGAGAGGAAAATGTACGGGCCGGAGTGGCATTTCTGCAGCAGCCTGTGTGAGCAAACTGGATATGGCAGCAGCAGGGAATGCGATGCCCGCCATGACAATGGAAGATGGGTCTGTAGAAGGCTGTGGGAGTGGCGTATCAAGCTTCGCAGGTGGCAAAGGAGGCGACATTGGCGGTGGGGAGGATATTTCTACAGCTTTACCCTTGCCCTTGTCCACCTTTGGTAGCTCCATCTCTGTATCTGTTCCTTCGGTCTGCGTATCTGAATCGGCTGTGGAGCTGATAGACCCCGCAGCCCTGCGCTGTATCTCTTTTAGTCTCCGTGAGATGCGCTCGGAAACGGTTCCAGACCGTTGTGGTGTGCGTGTGTCACGAGGAGCAAGGCGGGGAGATGTCGTGTAGTGGTCGTTCAAGTCGTTGCTTGGAGCGAATCGTGCTCTGTAGTGTTGTTAGTCAGGGGAAGAGAGGAAAGGACGGAGACGGACTCGTCCTCTGCTTCGTCTGCTCTACGGGTCTTGGTGAGGTATGTATTCTTTAGTTTGATGACCTAAATGAATGAGGATGGTGTCTGCATACGCCATCACCTGGCCTCACCTCTTTCTGTGCGTCTTCATAGCCGCGCACCCAAGTTTGCAGTACTGTCCCTTTGCTGGACGACAGTCGTTCCTGGTATACTACATGAGAAGACAACCAGAGGTGCACGTCGGGACCATACCTTGTATTTCTCAGCCCAGTCGTCAAACGGCTCTGCAACGAGTGTCTGCAAATCCCTCGCTATGTCTCTGTGAATTTTGCCTTGGGCAAGTGATTCATCCTGCAGTCCGCGGAATGCCATTAGAAGGGATGCCCCGTCATCTCTACTGAAACCGGTTCCTGGGAAGGGTTGGTGTGTTTGGTGACGGGGATGGGGACGCAACTCACCTGGTGCAGGTGGAGTGAGCAGGACAGATGCAAACTGGTTCTCTGCATTGACCCGAGCCTGCTGGGGTTGTCAGACTGAGCAGGGAGTGCCAAGGGATACATACCGTGATGAAAGCGACGATCTCGCCGTTCTCCGCGACACCCTTCGTATGGTGAGCATGGAAATGCCAGTGGAATGCGACACCCACCTGTTCGAGTTTGCCATAGAGTGTTTCGAGGCCCTTGCGGTAGTCCTGGGACCAGAATGAGTTGGTGAATGTCAAAGGCAGCGACACGACTGCCATGGTTTGAAGTGTAGTCGACTCGGCTAGTTCCGAGTCTCTTTTTCGTTTTCTTCAATGAGACGACTGTACTCGTCCGCGGCTGCCCAACTCGCCGTGTCGACTGCCCACCTCAAACGTTTTCCCCCCAAAGAAGCCACCGCAAGAACAGCAAAGGCGTCCTTCGCTCCCGAGTCATGGGCGGCCCTCCAGCCTCCCCCGCCGTCTGCTCTCATGGCGTTCTCGCACAGAATAGGGCTCGGAAACATATTGACCACCCCAGCAGCAGTCCAGCGCGCGTGCACGCACAAATCGTTCCTTGACCTCCATGCAAAGTATTACTCGCTGAGTCCGGCACCTGCCACGAATGCGAACCTGGCTTCCCTCGGAAATGCTCTCATGGGTCTATTCGCGACCGAACACCTCCACGCCTCGTACCCTCACCTCCCCACTCGAGTCCTAAAAGCCGCCGTCAGTGCACACGTCGGCCCATTGACGTGCGCAAGTGTCGCACAAGAGATGGGCGCCGTTCCGCTGTTGCGCTGGCATAGACAGGTTGGCAGAGCTTACATGCTGCACGAGACACCTATTGACCTGTCACTTGTTAGCCTACGACACCGACATCTCCCGCACTGCTACACTCCGACGCGCTAGCTTCAATACCCCGCGCACTGACTGCACTGGTATACCAAGAGCGATCGCTCGCGTCGGCACGCAAATTCATAAACGCATTCTTCCTCAGTCGACAAGTAGACCTGCGAGCCATGCTAAAGTTCAGGGACCCAAAACGTGCTCTGATGGAGACAGTCTCAAAATTCCAACGAGAACGACCGAAATCCAGGTATGTCTTCGCATAGGGTGTGTACGCGTGACAGGTGTTTACGGCAATGCAGATTACTAAAGGAAACGGGTCGTTTCTCCAACTCGCCGATATTTGTCGTCGGAATTTATACCGGTCCAGACAAACTCGGCGAGGGATTCGGTAGTTCTCTCAAAATGGCCGAGTACAGGGTACGTTTATTCTTCGTTCATCAAGCACGACACTGAACGTGCTTGCAGGCTGCAGAGGACGCTCTGCACAGACTATACCTGACCCGGACACCATCACACCTCCTGCAGCTTCCCTCGTCGACGTTTGGACAGAACGCCAACATTTACAAAGTTGCGAGCGAGGCACCGTATACACCAGGGGAGCTCGGAGAGATGGAGGCCTTGTACGCGAGCTCAGGTCGAAGTGGGATTATTGCACCAAAGCGACCAATACCGGAGGAGGCTGTATAGTATACATTCCAGACCTAATCTTTGCATGGCATGCTTTAGTCCAAAGCCCAGCGTGAGTACTTGAGTGTGTGCGAGTATGTGGTAAGTGCAGATGAGCGTGAATGCATCACCGTCCGCTGTGAATCATCTATTAGGCCGCGAATACATTTCCGCGACTGAGTATTTACCCCGTGAGCGTGCACTTGTTCCAGGACGGTTCGACAAACCTAGCCAAACGTCTACTCCTCTTAATATTCCCCATGCCCCTCACCCCTTTTGTAGCTCTCCTCGTCCTCTCAACTCACCATGCATCACTGTCTCGAAATTGACGAAATCCTCTGCAACATATATGGCTACATCGATGACCGGAGAACGCTGTGCAATATAGCAAGGACATGCCGTACTTTATCTGAACCGGCAGCGGATTTCATATGGGAAACGCTTACAAACCTGATACCGATTCTGCTTCAGTTGTCCTGTGTCGACCTTGTACAGGGCCATGTATCTGACCCTATGGTATGTCTCCTCCCTCGATAGACAAGGCTGCTGATACTGTTCCATTATTCTCGAACAGCGATTGAAATTTACACGCCCACTCACTAACACAGACTGGGAAACCGTGAGACGGCTGTCGAGCCGTGTACGCAAGCTGCACCTATCCGACATTGACCATAATACACAAGGCATGTTTTATCTCTCAATGGCACAGGATCCAGCATACATATTCCCCAATCTCCATGCACTGTCAATCGAATTTGGGCTCTGGCATAACGTTCCTATGACATACATATCTGAGATGTTGATACGACCACATCTCACTGCACTTCGGCTCGGCAGGAATGCCGTAAACTGTTTGAGACTGGATGTATCCCGTGTACCAGTATCCTTACCGCACCTCCGTTATCTCAACATTGGTGAAAATGACGACATGTGCACAATCATCCCCCAGCTACATTCTTTGGAATCTCTCATATTCCGGGTGCGATCATGGGACAACCTTCGGCACCTCTCCCACCTTCCCCTATTGACCCACCTGATGGTTCGTTTCCCACTAGGCTTTAGCCCTCTGGACAACACCACTAGTGGTATTTCCTTTCCCAAACTTATAGTCCTCTGCATACACCATTGCACTCCCGAGTTGTTGGAAAACCTGCTTCACCATGCCACCTTCCACAATGTCACCTCTCTTTCTGTCACTGTAATGAATCGCATACCCTCAGAAGTAGCAACAAATCGGGACTTGCTAACATTTATTCTCACCCAACTTCCCCACTTAGAGTCGTTGCGCATGAAAAAGTATGTCGGGGCATTCCACCCTGAGACATGGGACTGCTCAGCCATCTCAATATCACCATACCTTCGCCTCCTTGATATCGAGGCATCGTCGGATTTGGCATTGTCAGACGAAGGTCTCACACAGATGGCTCGAGCCTTGCCGCACCTCGAGCACCTCCACATAGTCAATCCAGAGGGGCCGCATGCACATCTGTATCTTACACTAAAGGGGATCACATCCCTTGCATGGCACTGTCCACAACTCAAGGGTTTCAAACTCTCATTCGATGCAAGGCTTAACAGCTTGCCCACCGACTTCCTGGAAAAAATTAACCATATAGCCATTCAAAACAACAACGTGTACTATATGGATGTCCTCAATTCCCACGTTCGTGCTACAGACAGGCCATATGTGGCAAGGTTGTTGTCCAAGGTATTTCCATATTTGCAAGAAATACACTATGCAAAGCCATGGAGATGGGCCAAGGTGGCTGCACAGCTCGATGGACGGCCTGCACGCTATGCCAATTCTGATTCTGTCGAAAGGGATGTGATCGAGGAGCAGGAAGGAGTGGAGTGGAGGTGGATTGGGGAGGAAATGGGAGCACCCAGAGCCATCAAGGGACTTCTCTGCACCGCATCTACTTTGTCTCTGTACGACTAGGTATCTATCAAATATCGTTTAGGTTGAACATATGCTCATTGTCATCCATATTGCCGTGATATTGCACCACACCCTCCCTACAGTAACAGTACTTTCATGCATCAAAATGCAGTTATTGTTATGGTTTTCTCGTTTTTCTCGTCCATTTTGTTTTTCTCACTCGGACGTTGCTGTCTGGTTTCTCTTTTCTCGCCCGTAACATGCTTACCAATACAACAGACTCTTCGAGGACTTTCTACACCTTTCCATTGACGTCATGTAAGGGTCTGTACATTACTCACCATTACTCCATACTCCACTGGTCATGGCCATGGAGCTTCTACTGCGGATGACCCCCACATGTTGTACCATACCAACCACTTGTACTTATACGTATGGACCAGGGAACAGATCCCTTGTCTTAATTCTACTTGGTTTCTCGTACCAAACTCTTTGCCACAAGTGTTCTTTGGCATTTGAGAGTCTTCCTTGGGATTCTGTATCATTCCTACATTGACAACCGCAAGTGTTCTTACAGTCACCCATTGACATTGTAGCATAGCAAGTCAATTGTTCCAGTGTCATATTCACCACTGTAACAAAAGAATTAAGACCCCCCATCTGGTACGTTTGTCATCCTACAAACGATGCTCACCACTCCAAAGAAACACTACCCTCCAGAGAAAACCAGCACCTTCACCCTAGCATGAAGTACCCTGCTTAATTCACTTTTATTTGACCTCCCTATGAAGCCTCGCACTTGTAGTATCCTAATCATTATATCCTCTGACGACGGGCCATCAATCCCTCATCAGTTACCCCTTTCATCATGTCTGAGGAAAGACCTCTGGTCCCTCCCAGACCAGGAAGAATCATGGGACTGTCCATGTACGAAGACAAAACTTGTGCTTTCCCTCACTGCTTCCCTCCCCCATCTCTTATAAACCCTTCAGTCCCAACCGTCTCTCTATCCCCAGAGGTAACACCTGTTGCCACTACCAGCTACTGCAACCCTACCAGCCTAGTCCCCAGTGACTCAGAGGATGACCCCAATTTTGGACTTGTCTCTGACAACCCATCTGAAGATGTCCCTATCCTGACCGTTGCGGAAGAAACAATGACTGAACAACTTGCACAGGCCACTCAATCTCTTGGCCTCACTGACCCCTTTGTTGGACAACAACCCATGGTGGCCCAACTCGCCTCATGGTATGAGTCAACCTACCAGCAACTGGGTGTGGTCTGAGGACTGTTCCCTCTGCCACCAAGGAAGGGTAAAGCCAAGGCCACGACACCAGGAGACGATGATGAGTATAAGCCCTCATCAATGAAGGAGATTCTAATCAATAAACCCCTGACCTTCACGGGAGACCACACTGCCTTCAGCGGATGGCTCATGTCAGTGAAGACCTACCTCGGAGTCAACAGACACATCTACAACAATGACACCAAGCAAATTGCTTTCGCCCTGTCGTTCATGATGGAAGGCAGCGCTATGGGGTTCAGAGAAAATTATGTTGTGGATAATTGGATGGACAAGACTGGGTTTTTTATCATTGATACATGGACCACCTTTGAGGCAAAGCTAAAAAATCAGTTCCAGATCAGTGATATCAAAGCGATGGTGCTTATCCACCTTTTGGTAATCAAGCAAGGAAAGTGCATGCTGGATGAGTATATCACTGACTTCGACAATTGTCTTGCCAAGGCAGGACTGGGTGTGCTTGACACAGCAGCCACCACCTTTTTTGGGAAGGGCCTCAACCCTTCGGTAAGTAGGAAGATATTGGACCGAGGACAGATTCTGCAAACCGTGCAACAGTGGAAAGATGCCACCATCTCAGTGCAGGCTAGTATAGCCACTTGGAAGGTGTTTAACGAATCTAGTACCCTTCAGGACAGGAGTTTCCTGTGGAAGAACTCCAAGAAGGAAGAACCAGTCAAAGACCCCTATGCTATGGATGTTGACAAGTCCCAATGGTGTCAACCCTGTGCCAACCAAGCTCAAAAGACATGCTATGGCTGTGGGAAGACTGGGCATTTCCAGGACAGTTGTCCTGAAGAGAAGAAGAAGAAAATCAGGAGGATGAAAGAAGAGTTGAAGGCTTTGGAAGGCGGGGATGCACTGACCCCTTCATCTTCAGGTGTGTCCTCAAAGGATTTTCAGTAGGGGAACAAGCAGCCATGCTCGATTCCCCCGTTTCTCACTCTTGTAAAGTAGGAATTGTAAACAAGGTCTATCAATATGAACAAGACCATTTTGTCCCTTCTCTAGCAGGGATTGTCTACTTGACAGAGCACAAAAATGTGGCTATTAGGACGCTCATTGACTCAGGTGCCGAAACAAATCTTATCAATGAAAGAGTTGTGGAGCGTCACAGCATCAGTAAACAGCAGATAGAAGACCTGTTCAAGGTTCATGGAATTGCTGGACCAACAGGATGAATGATCACTCATATCATCACGATGAAGGTAAAAATTTGGGGAAAAGAAACTAGGTTGTGGGCCTATGTTTCATGGCTAACAGGGTGGGAATGCCTTATTTTAGGAATGCCTTGCTTATGCAAGGAAAACCCCATCATCAACTGGAAAACCCACAAGTTGATCGGCTTTGATCTAGAAGAGGGAGACCTGCAAAAGAAACACCCTGAAGGACTGCAGGCAAAAAGAATGTCCATCTCTACAAGATTGGAAGCTGAACAAAAACAAAAAGTGGTAGGGCTACCCGAAGAGTACACTGACTTTTCACTAGTCTTTTCCAAAGAAGGGATACTGCTCCCTGACCACCGTCCAGGCTTGGACCATGAAATACAGTTGAAGCCAGATTTCATCCTGAAGAAAGTGGTCCCTTACTGACTTGCCCTCAACGAACTAGCTGAGCTCGACAAGTTCCTCAACGAAAACCTCAGCTGTGGCAAGATCTGCCCCTCCAAAAGTCAACAGGCATCACCAGTCTTCTTCATTGGGAAGAAAGATGGAAAAAAGCAACTGGTCCAAGACTATCAATACCTCAATGCGAACACAATCTTGGACTCCTACCCCCTACCAGACGTCAAGACCCTCCTCAACAAACTGGCTGAATCCAAGTATTTTGCCAAGTTTGACGTGAGGTGGGGCTTTACTAACATATGCATAAAAGAAGGTGACAAATGGAAGTCCACCTTCATCACTCCACGAGGGCTGTATGAGCCCATGGTGATGTTTTTTGGGCAGACTAAATCACCACCCACTTTTCAAAGGTACATGGATCACACCTTTGCAGATATGCAGCATGAAAAGAAGGTTGCCATTTTCATGGACGACACCACCATCCATGCTAAAACCAAGACCGAGTTGCAGGAATGAGTATGAGAATTCCTGCTGATCACCCAACGAGAAGGCCTATGCCTTAAACTTTCAAAATTGACCTTTGAGACCGAGCAACTCAATTTCCTTGGCTATATCATTTCACAAGGGCAGTATGAACCATCACCTGTCAAAACTGCGGCGATACAGGAGTGGCTGGTGCCGGCCACACTAAAACAGGTGTGCAGTTTCCTCAGATTCTGCAATTTTTATTGGATGTTCATACTGGGGTTCTCACAAATTGCATGCCCCCTTCATGATTTGAGCAAGAAGGGTGTCCCCTTCATTTGGGGCCCTCCCCAGTCCTTGGCATTTGAGGAGTTGAAAGCATGGCTGACAGCCTCCCCAGTGCTTTCACTCCCCAATTTTACTAAACCATTTGTTGTCCACACAGATGCGTTGAAGCTTGGTACTGGCACAACTTTGTCACAAGCAGACTTGCAGGGTGTGCTCCACCCCTGCGCCTTCCTCTCCCAATCCCTCATTGGCACTGAGCAAAATTATCAAGTGTATGACCTTGAACTCCTTGCCATGGTCTGCGCCCTCAAACACTGGCACCCCTACCTGCTCTCCCTGGTTGCCCCCACAGTGGTGTACACCGACCACCATAACATCCTGTATTTCCACCAACCCCAAAATCTCACCCCCTGGCAAGCCTGTTGGCAAGCCATGCTGCAGGAGTACCCCCTGTGGTTCTCCTATCTCCCCAGGAAGCATAACATTCCCCCCAACACCCTCTCGTGCATGCCCCAATTCAGTGAAGAGCACCCCCTCCCGCAAGTTCTTCTCCCACCATCCCTTTTCATCTCCCCAGTGGCAGAGAGGGGGGGTGGTGTTCAAATTTCCCCTTCTCTCACAAAACAAAAACAAAAAACAACAAATACTTCCTCTCTAAACCCTTTAGCACCCCCTTTTTACCCAAAAAATACTCAGATATGCATTCTCTCGAACCCTCTAAAAAACAAAATACTTAAACAAACAGAAAATAAAAGAAATGATAATGGATTGATATATGTACTGGAAAACAAAAGAAAAGAGGTGTTGAAAGAATATCACAATGGGCAGATGAATGGTCACCCAGGAGTACGGGCAATGACCAAGAAGATGACTCAGCACATGTTCTGGCCCCGTATCCATGCTGACATCTGTGAGTATGTCCACGGTTGTTCCATTTGCCAGGCGAACAAAGTAAATACCCATCCGACTACCTCACCTCTTGTCCCGATACCTGTTGCTATGGGACAACTCCCTTTCAAAACCATTTTGGTGGACCTCATCACCGATCTCCCTCCAGCATGTGGATGTGATTCCATCCTGATGGTTGTGGACCAAGGACTCACGAAGGCAGTCCTGTTCATCCCTACGGTGAAAATGGCTGACTCATACGAAATCACCCAGCTTTTCCACACAAATGTCTACATGCAGTTTGGCCTTCCTGACGTGGTTATAAGTGATTGCGGCCCACAGTTCGTGTTGGCATTCACCAGGGACTTGTACGTGTCCCTAGGAATTGAATTACGAGCTACTACCACCTACCACCCCCAGTCCAACAGCCAAGCAGAAAGACTCAACCAGGAACTAGGAACCTTCCTCCAAATGTTTGCTGCTGCCGACCCAGATAATTGGTCGAGATACCTCCCTGATGCCGAATTCACCCATAACAGCCAAGTTAGCTCCGTAACAGCCAAGTTAGCTCCATAACAGGAGAAATGCCATTCTCCCTCCTCTACAGATACAAGCCAATGCCCTACCTGTTGGATGTAGTGAACCCTCCAGAACTAGCCACTGAGCATTTAGAGCTGTTAGCCACTAAGCGAGATTCAGCCCTTCTAGCCTATAAAGCTGCTCAAGCCAAAGTAGCCAAGTGATACTCCAACACCAGCTATGTGGAGTTTGCTGTGGGAAACAAGGTATGGCTGGATGCCACTAACCTTAGCCTGGCTGCCCCAACCAGAAAGCTTGCCCCACAGAGAGTTGGACCCTTTACAATAACAGAGAAACTATCACCTGTAAACTATCAGCTGGAGCTCCCCAGGGCCTGGAAGATCCATGATGTATTCCACACGTCCCTGCTGACGCTGTACATGGAAACCCTGATCAACAGAGCCCCACCCCCACCTCCTCCCCTGGACCTTATTGATGGAGTTAACAAGTGGGAAGTGGAGCACATCATCGGACACAGGTATGATAAGTGGAGTTGGAAAACCCAATATCAGGTCAAGTGGAGAGGATACCCATATTCAGAAAATATGTGGAAGCCTGAGGAACACTTAATAAACGCTAAGTCTCTCCTTGATGAGTACAAGCGAACTCACCACATCCCCACGAAATGAGTACTGGCTATACCACTCCCCCAAACCCTTTCAATTATGATCCCATCTCCCACTCCCTGTCCCCCTCTGTCTCCGATCTCTTGGTGGAATCCCTCTGCTGGGGAACCAAACCCCTTCCAAACCCCTCCAGGTCCTGTTCGCTATCTCTCACTCCCACTGTTGGGCTCCACAAAGGGAAGTCTCGTGCAACCCCCAAACATACAACTTTGGTCACCCTGACTTCACTTCCCAGAAGCCATGAGACCACTCTCCCTGCTGAGCCCCCTACCTCCAAACCCGTTCCTCCATGACCAGCAGCCCCACCTGCTTGCGATGACTTACAACCTGCCACTGGTCCCTCCACAACATGTCCACCTGCCATTATTGTCACCAACAATGACCCCTTATTGGACATCGCCAATGCCACCTGTGCCCCCCTATCAAGCTTCATCCCTCCCACAAGCCAACCATCTGTTGACGAGTTCGTCAGTTACAGCTGGATCCTTGCAGGCTATCCAACATGGGAGGCATTGGGATGGGACATTGGACCAGACCACCACCACCTACAGGTGCTGTCTTCAGTCTTCCACAATGCCAAGAATATAGGATGATGACTGGTCAAGTTAGCCGACACAGTGGATACCACATGGGAGGAGACGACAAGCTTGAGGATCAATGAGATGATGGGAAGCTTGGTAATAGAAGCAATGAATACCCAGTTGGCGATAGTCTCCATTGTTCACTGTGATTACAGGGTAAAGCTGATACAGTCCTTTCTATTGTTTCTTTCCAGGAGAACAGTCCCATTGGACACTACCAACCTCGATCACTACAGTCCAGGACTGTCTCTAACAAACTAAAGGCAGGAAGGGTGCAGTGACTCTGTGCTCACCTGGAGGTTTGTGCTAAGAGTTTGAAGAACGAGTATATTGCTAATAGAGTAATCAAGTGTCGAAGGACTTGAGTACTCAGTAGAGATGAGAGAATATAAGATTCGAACCTAGGGAATGACACCCTAGGAGTACAGCATATATACGTACTGTACATGGTCTGTGCACATGGAGAAACTCCAGAGCATTGTAACTACAACTACTACTTATAGAAGGAGTAAGTTTCTATACAGGGATAGAACATTGTAGAACATAAAAGAAGGATACCAATGGTGCAGTTCCATGTGATTCTCGGGTATCTGTGATAACCAGTCATGTGTTAGATAAGTCGTTTCAGTAAACGAATAAAATATCCAGGTCAAGTAATATGACCAAGTGACAAGGATAGTCATCCTGTCAACAGTCTCCTGCATGCAAGATGAGTGCACCTCCTCACAAAGGAAAGACGACAGAACATGACATATCATCACTCCCTGACCTTTCCCACCTCACGCTTCACCAAGGAACAGCTCAACAAGCTGCACAGATATGCTCTGCAAGGGATGTTGCAGGCCCAGAAGATCTTGGGCCTGAACCGGACACAGCTGGTACCCCTCCCCCCTCCTACTCCCAGCACACCTACAGTTTCACCTGCTCCCTTTGCAATACCACCAGCAGGTCAGTTGGGTACTGGCTCCCCTATCTCATGAAACTCCGTGACTTACCCCTCAACAAGAATGTTCCCAACTCCCTCAGGTGCACACTCCCCTTTCCCTGTGACACTTTCCTCCCCGTCCCCCATACCACAGCCCTTAAAGTGCTCCTCTGTGGGCAAACAAAGGTCCCTACCAATCACCCCCTCAGGCCTTTCACCTGCTACCATTGCAGCTACCTTGGCCATTGGTCAACTGATCATGACCCCAATTGGCCTTGATGGACGATCTCTGACCGCAGCCCAGCTCCTCTGGAGCTCAGCGACTATTGCCAGCAGTGATTCCCCTCTCAGGATGTTTGGGTGTAAACAGGGGGGTAATGTTACAGTTTTCTCGTTTTTCTCATCCATTTTGTTTTTCTCACTCAGATGTTGCCATCTGGTTTCTCTTTTCTTGCCTGTAACATGCTTACCAATACAACAGACTCTTCAAGGACTTTCTACGCCTTTCCATTGACGTCATGTAAGGGTCTGTACATTACTCACCATTACTCCATACTCCACTGGTCACAGCCATGGAGCTTCTACTGCAGATGACCCCTGCACATTGTACCATACCAACCACTTGTACTTATACGTATGGACCAGGGAACAGATCCCTTGTCTTAATTCTACTTGGTTTCTCGTACCAAACTCTTCGCCACAAGTGTTCTTTGGCATTCAAGAGTCTTCCTCGGGATTCTGTATTGTTCCTATGTCAACAACTGCAAGTGTTCTTACAGTCACCCATTGATGTTGTAGCATAGCAAGTTGATCATTCTGGTGTCGTATTCGCCACCATAACAGTTATCGTCCAATGGGGCTAAGAAAGTTCAGACCAAGCGGTCAGATGAGCGCTATGCCTAGTCTCGATGCTACTCGCTCTACGTATCTGTACGAAGCTGGCCACAAGCATCACCGTTTCCTAGGATGGCTAGTTTCGACACCAGCTGCACATCGTTCTGCTTCTCCGCAGTCAAGTACCTTATGCTATCATCTCCTCTTACCCGTCCAATATTACCAATGCACTCCATGTACTTAGTACATTGTAGCTGGCCACCACTTGAAGGATGTAGCAGAGGTCCACAGCACGGGTAAATTGTGTGCGAATAAGAGAGAGCTGTGGGCAGCTCCCAAAGAGGTGATGGTTACAATATACTGATCACTATACAACAGTGGAAAATGGGTCATGCTAGATGAGTCTGATTTCCAACGTCCAGCCGGCGCTACCACCGGGGTGTTATCTGGCGACAAGGATTTACAACACCTGAAAAGGGTTAATTAAGTGTGAATATTCAAGGAAAGTGACATACTAGTAATATAGCTGTGCTGCTCTTCATTTGAGATGTCCTCCAATGTTCTTTGCTTGGTTTCAGGGAGAAGTAACGTTGAAAAGATGCCGGTCAACATAATAAATGCAAAGATCTCCATGATTGGTTTCACAGATTTTCCAATCCCTCCCCATGCGAGCTGGGCGACAACGGCGCCCAGCTTCCCAGATGCAGCGGAAATGCCGTGGGCGGTAGAACGGTACCGTGTCGGAAAAGCCTCGCCAGGGATAATGAATGTTGTTGTATTAGGACCGAAGTTTTGAAAGAAGTTGGCGAGGCAGTAGAGGGCGACGAACGCATGCCTGCCGGACTGCGAGGCATTAAGAATGTTGTAGCAAAAGCCTATTGGGTGCACACATGAGAGACAGAAAATATCAAGAGACACCACCATACCCATAATGAGAAATAAAACTGTGAGGATAGTAAACCCCATCAGCTGAATGGGCTTACGCCCCCAGGTATCAATAAAAAGGAAAGATACCCAGTATCCTGGGATGAGGCCTGCGACGGAGAGAATAAGGATTCCGATACAGTTATTTCGAAGGCTCTCGTAGACAGAACGAGAAGTGTTTGTGAAGCTAGATGGACTAAATTTTATAGCAGTTAAAATGATTGAGCTATTAAGACCAAGACCGTAAAAAGCGATCTGCGGAAAATCAGTAACAGGGATGGTAAAACGTCTAAAATAAGCTCACATCGAGAGCGAACCAGGAGTATGCTGTGCCAATGATGACTTTCAGGTTTTTCCATTGTGAAAAGTAGGCAATGAAGTCAGCACGGCTTGCTCTAGGAGCTTTTACGTGTTCTACAGGACATTCATCGACGGCACCTGCGCGAATCCCCATTACAGTATTAATATCCTTGGCAGCTTGAGATACGTTGCGCTCAATATCCATGGTGAAACGTGGGGTTTCGGGGACAGTAAGACGGAAGTAGAGGGCGATAACACCCGGAACGCAACCCATACCAACGAGGATACGCCAGCAGTAGTCAATTGGAGTGGAGGCGGGGTAAGGTGCAGCGAGGATTTCGCTTTTGAACGCAGATAAAACGAGGATGCCAACGACGGCAGCCGCTGAAGCAAACCATGAGAAGTTGGGTGTAGGCCAGTTTGGCGGGACGTACTAAATTGGCCCCAACCCTGGAAGGCGAATACCACGGTCATAAGGCGACCACGGATCCTGGTAGCCGCAAATTCGGAAGAAATAATGGCGCTGAGGGGGTAATCACCACCGATACCGACGCCCATCTGCAGGGCACTTCAGATAAACAAGATAGGCGCAAAGGTTGGAGTACTGACAACGAAGCGCCAAAATATCAGAACACCAATGATTCCAACTGATGGTGAATGGCCAGATAGTGCCTGGCAGAAAGTTGCAATAATCACAATCACGAGCTCAACACCGTCTATGGATCAGTGTAATGAGATGAGATAAAGTCCGGCAAGGATGGTGTCAGCGTAACGCACACAGGCGCTTCCGACCGTAAAGATCGGCGAGCCAACCGAAAAGGAGTTGACCAACGAGATTTCCGATGGGTGTTGCTACCTTGAGGCAAGTAGATGTCCAGGAAGAAATGGAGCCTGGCAGAAATGAGTATACTGACGTATCTGTGAAAGAAGAGGTACCATTTCCATAGGTAAATTTAAGCATGTTCACAGCAATGTCGATGGCAAATATGTCATAACTAGAAATAGTATGCCCTCGTAAGTAAGAGCTAAAGGATGCAGAATCCGAAAAACACGTACGCATCAGTGAAGAAGCCTACGCC
Source organism: Scleroderma citrinum (assembly GCA_029372045.1). Classification (NCBI taxonomy): domain Eukaryota; kingdom Fungi; phylum Basidiomycota; class Agaricomycetes; order Boletales; family Sclerodermataceae; genus Scleroderma; species Scleroderma citrinum. The sequence continues at coordinate 1,077,014 of JARFMN010000014.1, forward strand.
TGCGACAATGCAAACTTTGACATGGAACCACCTAGGGAGCAGAGGATAAGAAATAACAAATGGAAAGAAATAAAACAGACGAGAAAGGCGCGTTGTCGATTTCAGCGAGGGCTACGCGCCGACGCTCGTCAGGACTAATGGCTGATCTACGGTCCGAGTCATTGTCGGAGGCTAGGTTGCCATTGAAAGCCATTGAAATAAGAAAGGAGGGAGTTACTCCCGATGGACGGATAGTCAAGGGAGAGAAGCGCTTGATATGAGCAGATCGGTGGGTCAATATACGATAGGGCAGGCTCGGCGAAGCGTTCAGAGTTGCATGCAGGCAGGACCACTAGTCACCTATCCAAACACCTTACTTACGCAGTTTACACGATAGCCTAGAAGACGGATTCCACAGGCCTGCAAGTAACATAGCTGTTTGACAAACACCCCACGATCGTATAGGGGTTTTCCCAGTGACGTCACCGTGTCAAAATTTGATTTACTCCACATCCACTTCCACTTGATGGAGATGATGTCAAAGCTCACGGAATCCGACACCTTTGCGTCTCACCACAGCATCAATAGGATTCAACGGTTTGTAGTACCCTCAAACACCTCCGTATGATGCATGAGGAACGGGGGCTGCGTCTGTGATCCCCTTGCCAGGTTATTTGGTGATACCCATTCACCCCTAACTTGTGTTGCGAGGATATGATTCACCACGAGACACGATCAATCACGCGACTAGAACGGGTAAGTAAAGCATGCCATGCAAGATTAGATGTGGAGTGTGTACTATAGAGCCCCTTGTGTTGGCCACTTTGGTGCAATAACCCCATCTCGACCTGAGCAAGGCCTCCGAGCTCCACGGCTCCTCGTAGCTCTGTAAGTGTTGGCGTTCTATCCGAACGTAGATTCATAAGAGAAGCTGCAGGAGGTGCGATGGTGTCCAGGTAAGAGCCTGCAGGTATGTTCAGTATCGTGCTTGATGAACAATCGAGGAAGGCATGTACCCTGTACTCGGCCATTTTGAGAGAACTACCAAATCCTTCAGAGTGGAGACGGGTATACATTCCGACCACAAATACTGGCGAGTTGGAGAAATGACCCGTGTCTTTTAGTAACCTAGGTTGGGTACATAACTCTATACGGAGACACCTAGATTTTGGCTGTCCCTGTGGGAACTGTCTCTATTAGAACACGTCTTGGATCCCTGAACTTCAGTATGACTCGTAGATCTATCTGGCGACTGAGGAAGAACACGTTTACGAATTTACGTGCCGATGCGAGTGACCTCTCTTGGTATACCAGTGTGGTCAGAGAGCGGGGTATTGAAGCTAGCGCGTTGGAGTGTAACAGTGCGAGAGATGTCAGTGTCATAAGCTGACAGCTCGCAGGTCGATAGATGTCTCGTGCAGCACATCAATACCAGCGCAAAAGCGCAACGGCCCCCATCTCTTATGTGACACCTGCGCATGTCAATGGACCAACGTATGCACCAACGGCAGCTTTGAAGGTGTTCAGACCCAAAAGGACCCATGAGAGTATTCCTGAGGAAAGACAGCTTCGCATTCGCGGTAGGTGCTGGGCGGAGCGGGTAATACTTTACATGAAGGTCAAGGAATGATTTATATGTCCAAATGGATACCCATAACTGTCAGATACAGTGGATGACTTCAATAATCTGCTTAACAGTTATAACCAACGCACCGGTAGGTCGATATTAGAATCCCTTGTATCCATTTTTCCCTTCGAGCAAGGTATGCTGCCCATACAAGGTCTCTAAGCCTTGGATCCAGCACACGAACGAACATTGCTTACTGCATGATTGGTGCACCGCCTCTTGTCATAATACTAGCTTTTAGCCTTAGTCATCGAAGCATACCCAATGTGACATCCGGAGCGCCGCCACGGGTCTCATTTGGAAGATTGCCGGCGCTCTCTTCCACAGAAGGGAACAATCATGGAGATTAAGGATGGTGCACGAGAGACGAATAAATGGCCCCAGGGGACGTTTGGAGAGGAAGGCTCTAGCTTCTGTGTGTCAGTAATTCAAGCGTACACATTCATGCTGGTGATCCACACCGAAGCAGTTATGCGTCGTGAATGATAACCCGTTCGAGAGATGGACGAGGTCTAGTAGCTCACGGCAACGTCAATTACAACGCCTGAGAGAGAGCTCGTCTCCAGGTGATCAAAGAAGTTCAATGAGGCGGGTGGAAATCAAGCACGTGTGTGCTCAGCCAGGACCGACGCCCGCGTGGTCAGATTTCATAGTAACGTCGAGCAGTCGAAAGGGAATTCTTCTGAGACACCATAGACCGTCGTGCGGTCGTGTAGGTTCGTGTCTGGCGCAATGAACCAATAACCTGGCCTTAGGTCTTTCTTTCTTCAGGGTTTGGCCTTCGAGGGAGATGACGACGGTGACGGTGGAGGTCTGCTGACGATAGGCACGTCCAAGGGGATGTTCGAGATATCCAAACCTCAGGTCTGCTAGTTTCCAGTGAGAGCGCTTTCTGGATTCATGGGACTCCGAACAAGTAGGCCTCGGTGTTTAAATTGGACGTGTGTGAGGACGGCCATTCACAACTTCAATGTTGGAGGCGGAGCTCTGAGCTGAGCCATTCAAATCGGAGTCACTTGCAATTTTCCCTCCGTCAAGGCAATTTCCTGTATGCCCGTATGCAGACCAAAGACCCCAAGACAGAAAGTCGGAAGTCGGTCGAGCTTGGATACCTTGCCGCTTCCGAGGCGAGCTATCGACCACCTTGTGGGAGCTCGGCCAAGAAATTCTGTAAGCACAACCGAGTCTACGTCGCAAATCCAGTACGGGCTTGAAGGAAATCTGAAACAGTCAACTCGTTTGCCACACCTAGAAGATTCACCGTGCACAATGAACTCGCAGACAGCTCCAAGCCCCATGCTTCGAAGTAAGAAATCTCCATGTGTCTACGTAGAAATAACCCAAGCATTCGACTCGAGTAGATTCGCAGTGACCCATTTGCCAACGTGTCGAAGGTGACCCATGCACCACATCTTGCGGGTGAGCCCTCTTTAAGTTTGTCTGACAGGAAACAACTTGTTTAAAATTCGCCTTGAACGCTTACACTGGACGCTTCTAACTGTCACCTTAGCACATCTGCAAAACTACCTGGGGAAACCTCAAGACATGACACCCTCCATTTGGAAAGTTCATGCTGTAAGACGTCGCTTAGACCGCTGAGGACCAATGAGAGCGCTCGTTCAAGTGCAAAAAGAACCGTCTCGCTTGTCGATTTTGCAGATGCAGGAGCCCTTACGTCCAGTAGTTCAGACGGATTTTTCTCTGCGTCCAAGACAGCAAATCAAAGGTAGGGCCTAGCATGCATTATCGACGTGGAGGACGGTTATTGGTGTGGGGATAAGCAATTGCCATCATGCCCACGTGCAGAATGTATCCCTGCATTGCGGTAAGTCAAATTCAATCATTGATGCTTTACCAAACCTTCATCGAGGGTATCTTTTAAGTTCTAAGTTTATGTATTCGACCGAAACCTGATGTTTAGACATTAATGCTTCCTGGCCTTTAGGGGTTCAGGATGATCCACTTACGTCCTGCAGGCCCCTGTCCGGATAAGATGGCCATGACTAGGTCGTCTTTGGCCCACTATGATATTCGCACATATTCATGGCAAAGAAGGCATAACTCCTGCAATTCTTGAGGTAGCTCCTTTAGACATTATCCAGGTATTCCGGAAGCCTAGCCGTGGATGTCATTGGGCCGGCCCTCCATCACCCAGAGAGCTTCGATAAGGTTTCCGCTTTGTACAGTGAGTAAATTAAATCGGCCAATGGATAGTGGCCAATACATTAACAAACCTTTAACGAAGGTCTTCAAACTTATATGCTTATATATTCAACCGAAAGTTGAAGTCTAGATATCAAGGACTTTCTTGTCCTGGAGTCGAAGGGTGACCAACTTGCGTCGTTTAGACCAAGCTGTCCACGACTACGTCCTCTTTGGCGTGCTAAGTCGTTCGCATAGATCCATGGGGGCCCTCTGGTCCCTGCGGCTCCGCGGTGTCTTCAACTATTGTCCAGATATTTCGGGAGCCCAGCGGTGAATGTCGTTTGGCAACCTTCCACTTGGAAAGCTTTGATAAGACTCTTGGGCTGTGGTATTTTGACGGGAATGACTTGCGGTCGTATTATGCGGGTCTTACTCGGGGCTGAGTCAGCCGGGATATATCCGGATCCAATAGTACTCCAAGAGACAGCGTCGAGGACGAATGGTTTCATCTTTCGAGTGATAGTTATCGCCATTGTCCCTAGGATATGCTTGGGGCAACAGGAACGACACCGCCGGAGGGTCTTCTTACAGATAGCCGCCTGAGACTATGAGTACAATTGGCCAATATCCACTGATCCGTGCTGGCAATGTCTTGCTTTCTGGGAGCCAAGGAGTTCAACAAAAAACCGGCGAGGCCTACAAGCCTGTGTGGTCGATTTAACAAATCCTAAATTGACCATCTTGGGAGGTTCCTTCATTTGAACTCGTGGAAGATTGGCAGTCTCTTGACGATCTTCTCTCTGAAGCTTTAGCAAGATTTACACCTCTTCAGTATTCGTTTGCCATCACCGAAGCTTTTTGCTATCCAAAAACCGCAAGAAAAAAATACTGTGTCCATCTCAGCAACCCGTTCACAGTTCACCCTATGGACGATTGTGTTGGCCATCCTTCGCCCTCCCGCCCTCCATCATATCTGTCTATCATGGAAGGCTAACGCCTTCTAATCCCCTTGTTTTTGTCGGAATTGTACCTGTTTTGCCCCGTCTTACCGCCCCTCCAATGGCACCTGCTATTTTTCCCCCTGGAAGGCTTTCTCGGTGTCCAACCTTGCCAATTCACACATGAACATGTTTAGCGTCATAGCGTGGCTTCACTCCCTCGAATTCACCAATATACATTGCACGACGTACTCGCAATCATGCATCCACTGCCCCAAAAATGTCGAACTGCCCTCCGCAGAATGATCCCAATAGTCATTTGCAGCAAATTCGCTCTCTCATCACTTATTTCGAAACAGAGCCAGTCAAGCACTTTGATGAACAAGACAAGTTAGTGGTCTTCTGGGATGTCTCGTCTATGATTTCACTGTTGTGTATCACAAGGCACCTTCTGAGTCAATTCTCTGAGCTGCATGGGGCAATTACCTTACCAACGAGCGGCATGTTGAGGTGAAGATGTCTCTACAGTTTTTGTTGCCACTTTTATTTATGATCTTGTTTTGCACTGGCCCCGGGATGTCTTGTTTCCCAACGGAGTGCTCCCTGAAGGTCTGTATCTCATTCAGACATCCACCGCTAACTATATATTTACTACCGTTCACCCAGGGGTAAGCTATATGTTGACGGATCGTTTTCTTGCACTTATTCTTCATGAAGGAGGCAAACCGAGATGATGAAGATGCACAGTTCGTATATGTAAACCGCGACGGAAAAGATAGAAAGTCTGAGGTCTGAAGGATCTTTGCGTCTCGGAGTAGTTAACAATGCCTATGTTCTTCAGTTTCTATGTAAAGGCCAATGCGCGGATGGGACGTCATGTAACCGACCGGTCTCGTTCGATTCCTGTGCTGATCACCTTGATCGGTATCACGATACCTCTTCCTCAAAAGACGTTCAGTGTCCGTGGTGCGGCCAAACTAAATCCCGAAAGAATCTGGCAAGGCATTACCAAGAAGTTCACTTGCGTTTTCCTCGACGGAGACACCCATGACGGTCAGCACCATCTCCTTCTCATCGCCATATACCAAGACCTTATTCTTGTTCCCGTGTGATATTTTTTTTTGTCACTCCAGGGATAGCCTTCATCCTTTCACGATTCTGGCTAGGCTATAGTGGTACATTGGTGCATCAACTGTAGTGTAGGGAGGGATGCAAAACTGCTGAAATCTAAGTGCTGCGAAGAAACAATTGTCTCCCTCAGCTGATCTTTTGTGAGAATTTCTCACACTCTTGAGTTTGGCTTGGAGTGGACCAGAACAACGCATTCCCACATTTTCAATTATGGACAGATGTGAGATGAAGAGTATATCTGGGAAACCGAAGATGTTCTCAATGACACCAAGTCTGCCTGTTGCTGCTGAAATTGAAAGCCATTAATGAGAGGGGGTTCACAAGCTCAGATGATTCATAAGACAGGATATTCTGCAAGGCTTGCCAAAGCATGGTCCCCCCATTGCCCAGTAAAGCCCCCTTTTTTTAATTGCTGAAGCCAGTTTATTGGTTTCCTCAGCCCTCAAGAGTACAATGTGCCTTACTGCCCACCAAACCCCATGCTCCTTGACCAGGTCCTGTAGAAATCAGGCCAATGCAGTTGCATCAATATGAACCTGTAGGAAAAGAATGCATGACACATGCTGGTCAATCCCATTTGCCCACCTGGACCTGACAGGTTGTCAGGTATGGAGAGCTGAAGCTACTGGGTCTAAGCACAAGCAACAAGCCCCAATCCCAGATGCATGTTTCCCTTGGTGCATGCTGTGGAAAGTCAATGGAAAGCTATTATTGTGTCATGATACACTGCCTATCCCATGCCAGTGTGGTAGACCATAGCAGAGAATGTTCCCTTGGCACTTGTCCAAATAGATAGGATGCATAGCATTACACATCTGGACATAGATAAAGAGTCCTCACAAGATATTACTCATAGCCACCTACAACATATCAAAATTGAAAAATGTAGTTAGCTTCAGCAAGTAATAGAACAAAAGTACCTACCTTTTTGTTCAAATGCAATATGAACATGATTTCTGCTAGAATTTCTGTGGTGATGACAACTATGAGTGTCACCCATGTTTAATACATTGTGCCAGATATCAGCACTCATAACTAAAGCAAAGTAGTGTAGCTGGGAGACTAAGTCAAGTGTTATATACTTGACTTAGGCTGACTCTGGGCTGAGTCCTGAAACTACTACTTCTACACAGTGGAAGTTCTAAGGTAAGGACCTTAAGACTTAGTGTTTACCCAGGGTAATTCTCTAGTTGGAGGTTTTGAATGCTTGTTCTAACTGTTGAGTTACAACTGTTACTATTTGTGGACCAGAGGGTCCAGTATATATACACTTCAGACATGGTCTGTGCACAGTACATGAGTTTGCTTCAACTGGTGGGTTGAGCTACATATGATATGTATGAGTTGCCATATAAGTGTCTCTTCAGTATCATACTGAGTAAGCATAGAAGAGGATGGAACATCATAGAACAGATGATGTCATAAGTGTCTAGAACACTTCCATATAAGAGAAACACTGGTAATATACATCAACTGGTCATAGAATCACATGCAGCAACGTGCACATGCAAGTGTCATTCTGTCAGTGATGTCACATGACAAATCTCCTAGAGCAGATAGTCAGTGCCTATTACATAAGACTAGAGCACTTAACACTATTTGCTCAACAATAACAAGAATATCAAGCTTGCTGTTGACAGGATAACTATCTGCATCTCCAGGTCACATGTTACTGACCACTTGTTACTGACACACAGGGAATATCAATATTTTGGAGGTGTAAAAACTAGTGACAAAATGTATTTCAAAATGTTAGGTTTTGACAGCAAATTTTAAGCTTCACAAAATCTTAGATTTTGGCAATGTGAGAATATGGCAGAAAAGTTTAGATTATGTCCACAGATTTTAGGGCTACTACAATGTAATTGAAAATCATAGCTTTCAGAGGGTGATATATTATTATTCATAATATTACCTTTCATTAGTTGTTACAATATTTAATTTAATAACATTGACAACATGGTGTTACAATGTAATATTAAGATTTCCCACCAGATTTTGTAGCTCACAAAAGGAAAAATTATGACCATGGTAAAATGTATAATTTTGGAAACAGATTATATCACCCAGACAATTAGGTGGGCAATGAGTCTCAGTGAAAAACGGTAATATGTATAGCTAGCTTGAGAGATGTATTCCTATGTAGCAACTATGATTTGCATGTATTGGTATGTGTGGCTACTTGACTATTATGACCCTAGTTTGGCATAGTGTTCCATATTGCTCATTCCACTCATTGAATGTTGTCAATATCCTCAACCATATCATTTTGTGCAATGCAATCTGATTTCACCCATTCTGCTCTATGCATGTAGTTGTGATTGGCAAGTTGCAGAGTAAAATGCAGCTGATGTAATCACAATGCATTCAATTTTTTCCAAGTCCCCTTTTCCACTTACCACTTGTCCACCACATTGACTGCCTCACATGATGATGACAACAGCCAGCACCACCATCAGCACAACAACAACAATATTGTCATGAGCCCCAAGCTCTAAGCTTGGAAACTTGACTGATTAGAATGATCTCATTGATCATGGACACTTGTAGGTTTCTTTTTTCTTTTTTTGTGCATGTATGCACTTTACTCAGCAATGAAGTGTGTAGATCACATCATGGGCATTGGATTCCTTCTATTATTTTCTGGCATCTAAGTGGTGTCTACTCCAAGTCTGGTAGATGGTGACATAGGAGCCCAGGTTTTGGTCTCAATGACAGACAAATCTCCAGATCTTCAATGGTGATGAAAGGCAGGAGTAAGTGGCTAGTTCTAGTTCTTGATAGCCCAGTAAGCTTCAACATGATGCTCTGTTGAGAGGCTAATGTACAATCTGATTGTTGATTCCAAGGGGCCACTACTACCACCTCTGTGCTGATGACAACAGTCCTACCACCCCAGAATTGACATTGATGGTCAGTCTCATGACCAGTATGACAACCTCAATGGCCAGCACCAGCAACAATGATGGCCCTAAAGCAAAGTATGGCAGTTGGAGGGACTGAACTGAGTGTTATATACTCAGTTCAGACAGGCTCAGGTGAAGCCTAGAACTACTTCTACTATGCAGTGGAAGTTCTAAGGTAAGGTCATTAAGACTTACTTAGTGTTTACCCAGGGTAATCTTCTAGTTGGGAGGTTTGAATGCTTGTTCTAACTGTTGAGTTAAAACTGTTACTATTTGTGGACCTAAGGATCCAGTATATATATGCTTCAGACATGGTCTGTGTGCAGTACATAAGTTTGCTTCAACCAGTGGGTTGAGTTACATATGATAAGTACAAGTTGCTATATAAGTGTCTCTTCAGTATCATACTGAGTAAGCATAGAATAGAATGGAACATCATAGAACAGATGATGTCAGACATACATCATAGTGATGTCATAAGTGTCTAGAACACTTCCATATAAGTAAAACACCAGTAATGTCCATTAGCCAGTCATAGAATTACATGCTGTGGTAAACACATGCAAGTGCCATTCTGTCAGTGACATTGCACATGACAAATCTCCTAAAGTGGATAGTCAGTGCCTGTTACATAAGACTAGAGTGCTTAGCACTATTTGCTCAACAGGCCCCACCAGCATAATGATGACAGTGGTGGGTTCACCATGATGGCCACTACCATCTGTACAACAAGGATGCTGGCCCCACCCAGGAGCAGCATGATAACAATAGCCAGCACCACCACCAGCACAATGACAACAATGACCCCACCACCAGTATGGCAATGATGGCCAGCACCAGTACCATCACAATGATGACAACAACAGCCTTACCACCAGTAGTTTGTACTTGGACTACAGCCTTGTTTGCAGAGGCAAAGATAGTAAGTTTTTTTAATTATCTATCAAGTACACTATGAACTAATCTACATATACAGAAATACAAGGAAGAGGTGAAGAAATTAGTATGTTTCATCAAGTAAACTATCTCCTTCTGACAAGCCATTCAGCAGGTCACTAGTGGTGTGTGGATCAACAGCACAGTAGACATTATCATGAAGTTTTTGAGCATTCCAATGTATTGAGATTCAGATTTCTGCCTTAGTGCATTGTGACCTGGTGGTCTGAAGGGATGGGTGAGGGTATTGGCTGTACATCATGTCCACTGATGAAGGGGAGCAGGGGCAGGGCACATTTTTATTGCTGGGTGGCAGATAGTGGTGGCAGTGCAAGGGTGGGTTGGTGGGTGGTTACAGTCACAACTATTTGTACATATCAATTCATAGCTGGTGCTGCAATCATGAGACTGATTATTGGGCAGAGTGGCATAGGAAATTAAAGAAAAATGGGAAGAACAAGTAACCTATGTAGATCTATGTAAAATCTATGGCATAGTAATGTATACTTGTGATTAGATCAACGTACTCAAAACACCTATGGTTATGCCCATTTTCTATGTGAGATGATGTCCATCTATGGCATACATATACCTTCATGTACATTATTACCATTTTTTACTGGGAATGAGTGGGCAATACAAATACTCAGGTGGGCACTCTTGTGAGATGGAGGCACAAGACACTAGGTCCATGTTCTTTCTACATATAATTGTGCACAAAACTAGGAATGCAAGGTGAGCAAGCACACTAAGCACACTCAAACATATGTATGCATGAAATGTATTTACAACAAACTGTGCTACAAGAGAATAGGCAAAACCACAATAACATAGTCTTTTTTTGCATCAATTAAAGTGTATTCAGGGTTATAAACCCCATGTCACACTATTCTGTAGTAGTTCTAGTAGTCTATGGCCCCAGTGGCCAGCTTTCCCTCCAATGTGCAAATGCCCTGCCAGCCAGGTCATAGACCTCCAGCAGTCCCTGTCCATTCCTGCCAGCCAGGTCATAGACCTCCAGCAGTCTCTGTCCATTCCTGTCAGCTATTTTAGACACACCACCTGACATATGGGGGAAAGGCTATTTACAGTTGCTAGCATATATATATGTATTCAGGTCTAACATGTATCCAGCTGCCATTGTCAGAGTAGGTGAATACAGAGGGGATGTTGGTATGAGTGTGCAGTTTGAGATCACTGTGGTTGTGTCACTGGGTGTGTAGTTATTAACTACAGAGCTGCTTCTTCATGTCATGTTGTTGTGTGGGGGTTTGCTAGCATGGCATGTGAATGCCCTCTTGTATGCAGGTAGTTGAGAAAGAAGTGAGAGGGAGGGGAGGGTGAGGGAGGGTGAAGGGTGACAATGAGAGAGGGAGGGTATGAGTGGGGTGAGGTGAGGGGAAGAGAGGCAGAGGCAGTATGGAGAGGTGGGGGTGGAGCTTTGAGAGATGGCAAGATGTGAGAGGGGAAAGTGTTCTGTGCATGGAACTGGATGGCATGTTGGTAGTGACTGGACCTATCTTTTGTGTGTTAATCTGCATTGCATGTGTTGTAGTCTGTTTGTGGCTTTAACAAACCATAGTATTTCATCTATTCCTTCTTTCTTCAATAGTAGGTATGAGGTTGGTAGCACTTTCTGTCCTAGTTTGTTCTGCATGATGTGATGCTCTCTTGCATATCTTGGGCAGTCAAAAAGGAGGTGGTGCACTGTTTCCAGCATTGTGTCACTGGATTGAAGGCAGTTTGGTGAGTCACTATGCTGCATGCAATAAAGATGCCTGTTCAGAGTGATGTGTCCAGTGCATAGTTGGAAGATGGTTCCTGCTCAATTCTTTGGTAAGTATCTTATCATTTTCATAAATAAGTGGGGTTTGCCTATCAGGGAATATGGGGAACCAGGGGTGGCTGCAGAACACTAAGGTAGGATTGATTGGATTATTTTTGGTGATATGATGCATTACTCAACTTCAAAAATGGTGGGAACTTACCATGGAGGTTGTTGATGTCACATAGCATGTAAATTTCCTGCAGTCAGGTTAGCAACACCTTACAACCACTACTCTGTATACAGACATTGAATCCTAGCCCACCAAGTTCACCTGAGTTAAGGAGGATCAAATCAAGTTATATTTAGTTATTATCATACAAAGGGGTTTCATTTGGTACTAATCCTTCACAAACAGTTAGTGCTACTGGTGAATCTCCAACAAAAGCCACTCACCCATTATAGCATCAGAACAACATCACAGGAAGAGAATGTCCACTGAGCATAATGAGACAGTACCCATGTGGGGTGGATCTTTTCAAGTATATCAGACATTTGACATGAGTACAGCTGTGCTGGGAAGTGTGGGTAATGGCAAAATGGGTCTATGGTGCCTTGACTTGCAGGAAGTTGCCACTGAACTGCAAAGTGCATGTGGCCATCATCTTTGAAAATATACTTGATACTTATTGGAACTGGGGAAGACTGAGCATTCCCTGAGGGATAAAACATAATTAAACTATTGCCCACATGCATTGAGCAACAATTAAAAACAACACTGCCAAACATATGCCATGCATGCAAAACTATGCATGATTGGGAGATTGTGGAAAGAGGTCACTTGGTGTAGATATGGAAGCTGGTCTGTCCTCTGAGACAGCAGAGTTGAATGATAGTTCCACATTACCAGGTTGCACATACAGTGAGCAACAAAAATGTTGCAATGTTTGCAACATTTTCATTGTGTGCCTTATAACATGAGATGGAGTGTGGTGCACTTGTGCTAAGGGGGACATTTGTAGGGTGTGGTCCTAGATTTCTATTGAGCCCTGGGGCAAGATCTGAGATGTAGTGGTTCCCATTCTATGAGCCAAATACTAAGGCCTACTCATTGCAACATTTTCATTGCTGATGGTCTGTGAGATCAAATTCAGGCATGGAGCATGTATTTGTGGTGGGAATGCTGATGTAATATGTCACATGATCTGCTAAATGGTTCACCAGATCACAAACAACACCAAACAGTAAAATTTTCACCCACCATCATGCCCAAAGCTATCCCCTCCTCTGCAACTGATACTATCATTTCTTTGCTTTAGCAGGGACATTCTCTCAGGGAAATCTCCACTACTACTGGTGTCCACTATAGCACCATCAGTTGAATACATTCCCAGCATTGTTCTACTCTTGAAAAATGCTTTCCTGGTTGTTCTTTCATCATTACCCCCACTGATGTTCAGCATGTCATGCAATTAATTGGATCTGGGAAGGCTGAAAATGCTGTGGAGGTCACTCAATCACTCCAGGACATGAAGAACATACCTATCTCCTCCCAAAAGTCCATCATCACCTGAGGATAGCTGGCATGAAAGCTGTGGTGAAGCAAAAATGACCTCTACTTTCAAAGCATCATAGGCAGAATAGGCTAGACTTTGCTCTAAGCCATCAAGACTGGACTGTGGAGGACTGGAAGAGGGTTATCTGGTCAGATGAGACCAAGATCAATAGGCTAGGGTCAGATGGCAGGAAGTGGGTGTGGAAGAAGCCTGGAGAGGGCCTCAGTGATAGGCTAGTGTAGGGGACTGTCAAGTTTGGTGGAGGTTCCTTGATGATGTGGGGCTGTATGACTTGGGAGGGTGTTGGGATGGCCTGCAAGATTGATGGTAGGATGGATGCTGATCTCTACACACAGATTTTAGAAGATGAACTTCAAGGTTTTCTTCAATATTTTGACGAATCTCCTGAAGATGTTATTTTTTAGCAAGACAATGACCCCAAGCACACCAGCAGGAAGGCCAAGCAGTGGTTTGAGGATCATGGATTTGAGGTCATGAGTTGGCCTGCACAATCTCTTGACCTTAACCCTATTGAACATCTATGGGTTGTACTGAAAAGAAAGGTGACATCCTACCCAACCCTCCCAAAGGAATTCTTGAGCTATGGGAGAGAGTTGAGAAGGAATGGGAGGAAATAGATGTCTCCACATGTCAAGGTCTTATTGAAAGCATACCTAGAAGGGTACAGGAGGTGATAAAAGCTAAGGAAGGATACACTACATACTAATAATTGTCACTTTTACCATATAATAATGTCAGCAACAAAAATGTTGCAATGAGTGGGCCTTAGTATTTGACTCATAGAATTGGAACCACTGCATCTCAGATCTTGACCCAGGGCTCAATTGAAAGCCAGGACCACACCCCACAAATGGCCCTCCTAGCACAAGTGCACAGCCACAATTCATCCCATGTTATAAGGCACACAATGAAAATGTTGCAAACATTGCAATGTTTTTGTTGCTCACTGTACTTGTCAAATAAGTCCTTGCATGCTAAAATGGTGGGGGGACAGTCAGCATGGGCAAACCAAGATTTTAATTTAGCACTCGGAATGAAGGTCTGCAGGGCAGTTTCTTCCATCTCCCCTATACAACTGTATTTAATGACATAAATAGAAGCAAGGTGTACACATGGCTCACCATACTTGTCATTCACTGGCAGTGTTTGTATGTGGCCAATGAGGTGTTTGAAAGAAACACCACCACAAGCATATTTACAGGTCTGAAAAGCTTGAGATAGTTGTAAATATGACAGGCATGTGGCAGTTAGGGTGAATGGTTGCCTCAGGAAGAATGTCTGGCAATGTCTTAAGCCAAGTTATGATCCATGAGCAATAGGTGAGGATGTGGCTTTTTGTCATGACAGATGAGCAAGCAAAACAAATTGCAGAAACCAACAGTCAAGTATTGTCTAATATGCTCTGAAGCTTCACTTCCTCCACCATGAATTGATGATGTGTACCTTCACCCCACAGACTGATGAGTGCTAATGGGATGTATACTGTTGCCAATGTATGCCATTCACCACCTTGACAGTGCCTGCTCTTGCATCACCAAGGTTTGCCAGTACTGATCAAAGCCAGGCAGGTGTGTTGGTTTCCACAATAACTGCTCAAATCCTGTGGAGTACTTCTGGCATTGAAATACAAATACAAACTTCTGCAGAGGCAGCCATCAGCCATTCCCTCCATTAAAAAACAAATGTCAGACAATGTAGGATTAAAAATATAAGCACTGACCCACATAATTAAAAGTTTGACCCATTGTTGTTTAGGTGGCTTGTTCTTCTCCACCCTTAGCCTTTAGCTATCACTTTGAGGGCAGCAAGATGCCTATTCAGGAGCTTGTGCTTGAGACTATCCAGGTACTTGCCAACAGGGGTGTGGTCCTTCTTACCACTGAGAAGCAGTGCTTGGATTGTCTCTACATCCTTGGGTTCTTTGGTGCTGAGAGTGTCCATAAATTGATCAATTGGACAAAAGCTCTGCTTGAATGCCAGTTGCCTGACCTTGTTCATCAATAAGTTTGCTACAGTTGATGTTAATCTGAGGTACTTATGAAAGTGAGCATGCACTAGACCCAGTAGCAAGCAATGCATAGAATCTACCACTAACTGATGTGCTGGGTCCCAATTTGGTAGATGTTATGCTTTGTCTTTGAGTGAAGCAGAATGACTCAAGTCTTCATCAAAGTCTTCAGTAACCCTAACCCTAGAGCCTATGCTTGATGATGGCAAGAGAACTGCTTGGACATGAAACACCTTGAGTCCAACCTTGAGGAACTTATGAATGGGTTGCAAGATAGGTGAGGAGACAAAGCTTGTACTGTATAGAAAGGGGAAAATTGCATGGTGATGTGTCTGTAGGGAAGGGAAAGTAGTCCATAGTAAACCATGAAGAAACAACATGATTCTAGTGAGTGGGAGGCTCTCCAGGACATATCAGGTGTATAGGGGTAGATCAAGTGCTGAGGCAGGTGCTCCAAGGATCTGGGTAAGCAGGTAATGAAGAAGGCCAGAAGCTGGTGGTGGTGTGGAATCATGTGAGGAATGGCAGTGTCAGGAGTATAAATGGACATGGCAGTGCTAGGGGTAATAGTAAGTGTGCTGCTTAGTAAGCAGGCATCTAAGCAGGTGTCTTATGGAACAAAATGTTACAGTAGACACCATAATGATGACCATTGTACCCCATACTGGGAGAAAATTTTATTGCATTTAGTCAAGGAATTGGTGTTTCATCACTTCTCTGCATACAATTGCAGCTTTGTCTTATCCCAAAAGGACCATGTTTGTGCCTCAATATTTGTCCTTCCTAGGGTGGTGAGGTGAATGCAATGACAGGCACTGCAATAGAAGTGGCTGGTTGCAGCTGCCAGCTGTGTCATTTTCCTGGCTGCAGGAAGGTTGCATATGACACATGCAACTGCTGAATGAGTAATCCAATCTGTAAAGGAAGGTGTGTGCAAAAATCCCACCCCTCTCTCCTGACCATCCACCATGTCATTAACAAGCAGATTGTGTTACACCCCTATGGTAACATGTTTCTTGCATGCACCTTTTTGCTCATACCATTTGTGTTATCCAACAGACACTTTGTGGACTACTGCTACAGTCATTTTGCAGGTTTCGAGACACTAGCAGGTTTTGAGACACCAGCTTTTTACTCATTCCATCAACACAACACACCTCAACACTTCTCAGGCAACTTGCCTATGGTCCCCCCTAGGTTCTGCATGGAGTACTGAACTACATACCACATAGATAAAATAGCTACAATGTAAATAATAGCTTATATTGCACTTTTCTGTGTTCTATTTTGCAGCAACACACATTGTCAGCTCCTCTAACTCTGGGGAACATAGAAATAGGTCTGGTGAAGCTCCATACCATATCCTTTAAAATATCAACCCTCTATTGACTTGCCATAGCAATGCCAGGGAGGGGTGTTTATGACTGTGTTATCTATATCTATATCTACACTACATGAAGAGATATGCCAATTATGGTAAGGCTGATAAGTAGACTAGGATCAAGTCATGCACCCAGATCAACAAAGAAATCTGGTCACCCCACCAGCAAAATGGCTAGGCATGCAAAGTCCATCTCAAGTAAGAAACAGGAAAAATCAAGAGCTCAAGAAAAAGCCTTAAAAGAGGCTGTGGCACTATATACAGATGAGCTTACAAAGCCAGAAAAGGAGTGGAGGGGACTCCAAGGTGTCTGTGCAGAGGTTCAAGCAAAGTGGTGGCAACACCATAGGGATGTAACCATGGCTGTGGAAACTGTGAGGCACTGGGCCAAGGGAGGAAGGAGCCATCAGGATTCTAGTCTCCAGAGTCAAGGGTGGCTTACCTTGGAAGAGGAGTTAGTTGTCAAATATTGCCTTGAGCTTGCTGCAAGAGGCTTCCCATTCAATCATAGGATGCTGAAGTATCATGTTGACAGTATCCTACAGGCTCACTTGAGAGATGCCTTCCCAGAGACAGGCATTGGGACAAGCTGGACCAACTGCTTTCTATCTAGACATGATGATTGGCTTAGAGGGTACTGGAGCAGTCCACTGGAGGCTAAATGTGGGTGTGCAGTCAACAAGAACATGAATGAGGCATGGTTTAACTTACTGCAGGACACAATCACTACACATGGGATCATGCCAGACTGTATCTGGGCTGCTGATGAGACAGGGTTTCGACTGGGTGAAAGAGTGTGTCTTTGGGGCTGTTAATCAAAAGATTCAGCACCAGCAGCATTGTGCCTACTGTCATCTGCAAGGGCCAAGGCTTCTCAACAAATTGGCATCAAAATAATGACTTGAATGCTTCATGAGTGATGGAAGATCTTCAAAGGGATTGGCAGCTCACCATTTGAAGCATTGCACACTCACCAAAAGGCTGGACAGATGGCAAAATTGGCCACCAGTGGATCCAGGACTTTGACAACAAAACACACACAAAGGCCAATGGACATGCACATTTGTTGCTTGTAGATGGGCATAACTCACACTACATGAAGGAATTCTTAGAATATGCAAGAAACAACAGCATCCATGTACTTTGCTACCCAGCCCATGGTACACATGCATACCAGGGGCTTGATGTTGTCATTTTTGGACCTCTCAAGTGCTCCTGGTTGCAGGAGCACAATACATTCAAGTCATCTATACAAAAGGCTGTATCAAAGGAGAACTTTATCTCAATTTATGCATGGGCACATCAGAAGACACTTACTGCAGAAACAATTCAAGCAACATTCCAGAAAATGGGTGTTTACCCATTGAACCCAAGCACAATAACTGCCAAGATGATGGTGCCTAGTTTGGAGATGTCATGTGATGCAGAGGGCTGTTTTCCACTTGCCTTGCCCAGCCCAGTCTGTGCAATGTCATTGGCAATGTGTCAGTATCAAAAGCTACAAGGAGAAGAAGATGACTCTCCTGGAGTTGTGGCTGGCCTGCTGCACCCACAAGCCACACCTGCCTGGCATTCAGTTGCTAAGGAAGCTGTTGAGGCATTAGCATCTACTTCCACCACATTTCTCATTGATGGAACACTGATGAATTCATCACATCAGGTCCCAACCTATCTCCCACCCCTGCTAACTCCAACATGAAAACAGAAACATGCATTGTTAAATGAAGAACCAAGCAATGAAAAGGAATGTGCTTACCAAGATGCTTTGTCAGCAGGTTATGCACAAGAGGCACAGTACAAAAGTGCACTTATTGGATCCCAGGCAATGTTTGTGTTGCAGTCCATGTATGTTGATCAGGTAACAAAAGAATTGGCCAATAATGAGGAGAAGCAGAAGAAGAAGAAAGGTCAGCTTAATGGAGATGGTCTTCCAAAGTTACTTACTGGTGAAGAGTTTTACGACTGGGTTGTGGACCATCACAAGTCCATTGCAAAGCAAGATGTTGCTTGCAAAGCATGGCAAAAACAAAGGGATGAATGGAATGGACTGTTGTCAGCATGGAAAGAGGGTGAAGTAGTGTGGCATGGGCATAACAAGACCTGCTGGAAGACATATTGAGAAGAATTGCAGCTCTGGGAGGTCAAGAGGGATCAGGCAAAGGCAGAAAATCATTGACCCCATTGGGAAAAACCAAAGCATGGTAGGCTTGAGGGGCCAGTTCCAAAGCTCATCACCAATGGTGGAGATACAGAAGGGGAGAGTGACAATGTTGTTGATGAGGAGGATGGTGACAACAAGGACATGCAGTCTGATCATGATTGATAATATTTCTGATAAGCACAGATTCCCACTATGCTGCATTTGGGGTGTCTCAAAACTTGGTCTGGCCATAGATAAAGTGCCATATTTTTCAAGCTTCACTGTTGTATAACTTTAGCTACAATCCTAAAGGAATTTTATTCAGACATTCTCTACTACTTTAACATCATCATGGTCTATACTGATCTATTTAAATTTGTGTTGTTGTGTAAAACAAGCATTTTTTATTTTGGTGTCTCAAAACCCACCAAATGACTGTATATGTTTCCTTTCTGTTTCACCTTTCTGTTTCCTTTTGTTTTATAACTACTTATGTATGTATGTAGACATTAGTGCTAGACATGAGTCTGAAATAACCTCACCTTCAACTTTTGTATCTCAGAGTTCATGATAGTCTCCACCTTTGTGAGATGATCTTTCAGTTACTGGATGGCTTGAGTCTGTTGAATAATAATGGAATCCCTTTCCACAAGGTGTCTACACCATTCTTCACTCTGTCCTTCACTATCAACCATTTCACTGCATGCTTGAGAGTGAGCAATATCCCTTTGGAGATCCTTAATTGCTTGACCTTGCTCCATGATAAGGGAATCTCTAGCTGTGAGTTGCTTGCACTCCTTGACCTATCCA
The DNA here is from genome assembly GCA_029372045.1 of Scleroderma citrinum. Classification (NCBI taxonomy): domain Eukaryota; kingdom Fungi; phylum Basidiomycota; class Agaricomycetes; order Boletales; family Sclerodermataceae; genus Scleroderma; species Scleroderma citrinum. The sequence goes on from JARFMN010000014.1 coordinate 1,096,357, forward strand.
ACAGTTAGCATGACATGACATGATCTGTCCTACCAAACTGTTACTGACTGCTTTGCTTATATGTTGTTGGGTGCACCTGAGCTGTTCTTGGAGTGCCATGATGGATTCTGACTGTGCTGCAATCATTTCATCTTTCTTGGTAAGCCCTGCTTGGATTTGCTGCATGTCACTTACCAAGTACATGAAGTCCCACTTCTCTGCCATGGTAGTCTATGCCTCAGTGTTAGCATCTATATCAGCATCAGAAAGACTTGACATACATCTAGTAAGTCCCTTTGCTCTCAAAAGCAAGTTTTCAGTTTATTCAAACCTGACTGCAATCTTCTGGATTCATCCACTTCAATCACAGCTACTTTGTTATTGTGCTGCATCTAGCAGTATTGGTTTCAGCTGATCATTTTGGTTCAGAAAGACTCATGGTGACACAGTTGGAGTCTTGATTCCAGAGAATAGATGTCCCTGAGCCAACCAACTGAGTTAAGCCTGGCATGCTAGCTGGCAACAGGAGAGGGAGTCTGAATACAGGAGAATGCATTTCTGCCTGTGGAGCTGACACTATCACTGATGTAGCAGTTATCTGGGGTGAGGTGAATGTAAATCTGGCTTCTTGTAATGTCTACTGTGAATCTTGACCTGAATCTGTGGGTAATGATCAAATATTGGATGCACTCTACTCTACATTGCACTCACTCTCATGTGGGTCAACTTCCATCAGAGGGTGAATCACTACCTCAGTAGTCTGGCTCAATGACATATCCTGGGATGTGTGTCCTTTCTCTTTGCCAGCATGAGAAGGTACAAATAATGAAGTGAATGAAGAAATGAACACCATTGGTTTGAAGGAAACTCACTAAAGTTGGGCTAAGGACCAATATTCAATGTCAAGGAAATTAAACTCTCTAATTGTGGTTTCATAAGGCAGTGGTTCATGAAATCATTAAGACAGCTATTGTATAGTCAAAGTGATAATTCAACAGGTATGATAATCAGTGCAGCAACTGAAAGACAGAGAACCTGTTGCTGGCTTCATGAGAATAAAACACAGCATGGTGCATCATCTACATCACCTGATGTCCAGCAATTATTCTAAAGTATTGTTGTAAGATATATTAAGATATGAAATATGGCAAGGTGCATACATAATGCCCAGCAATTGTTCTATGACCATTGTTCTACTATAAGCATGAACTTCCTACACCTTCATTTCATCACCTAACAATAACTTCAATCATAGCTTTCAAAGTTTTGATGCATTGTAGCATACAGGTTACAGACACTTTAACTTAGGATCTATCAAGCAGAGAGGTAATCCAATGTCTCCTTGCATGCCTCATTCAAGGCTTCAGCCATGGTAGATGCTGCCCCATGGCCAATTTCAAGTTGGTTGACTAGAGCTAACTGTCATCAATGAGTGCAACATGAACAAATTGAAATATATACACTTCAGAATAGTAACCCAAGTGTGCATTTTTGGAGGGCCCTCTGGATGTGTTGTCAGATGAAGCCATAGAGTACTACTGTGATGAAACAGCATGTAGTTGTACAGCTGCTGGCAGAAATTGCCTGCTCAAGTTCAAGCAATCAGACAAATTTGCAAAATGTGCAGACTTACAGGAGGGGTTGTATGAGGGTGGGTCCACAGTTGTGTTGGGATGGGGTAGCTCCATGGTTCTGCTGGGATGGAGTACAGGTGCATCAACAGATGGTAATTTCATTTGCAAAAAGGTGGTTATCAGTGAGAAGGAAATAGCTATGATCATAATATGTTGGAGGGACTTGGAAGGACTCACTCTGCAATGTCAACTAAAGTTGCCAGGAAGAACAACACTCCAATACAGAACAGGTAGACCTGTATATGCAATAAGTAGACTGGATTTAGTGTATCATATCAATTGCCCACCCTGATTGAGCTATTGACCTCCATTATTATCAACTGTGTTTACTTGGACTATGAAGGACTCCTTGTTACCATTACATGTACTGATAATATAAGGAATATGATTTAAGGGTTGTTGTGGTCACAATGACTTCTTTGTGTGAGGAGTTTCACTGGGCAACTTATTGCCCTACAACAAAATATAAGGCCCATCCACATTTCACCTAGTCTTGTATGTAAGTCAAGCTAGTAATGAAGAGCATGTGACACACTATTAGAATTGTGAGCTTCAAGTCTATCAAGGAACAGGCCCTGATATAGTGTTTATGTATGGCTAGACTCAATTGGTTGCTACATATATTCCTCATTCAAAGAAGTCTATCAATGATTGTGCAAAGAAAAAAAATGTATACAGGTGAACATACCCCAGCATAAATCCCCATATTTCTATTCATAACATTTAAGCCATCATAGCTCTGCACTCTATAAAGAAAAATGATCAGACCACTGGTCAAGTAAGCTCACTATATACAATTGATTTCCATAAGTGAGAGATGACAGCATATGTACAATTACAATGGCAACTCTGGTCAGTAGATAACTAAAGACATGTACAATCATAGCCCTAGTCAGTAGATAATTATATCCAAATACTCTGTCAGGGAAAATGCATGGAAGCTATCAATGATGTCCTTGTTAGTCAGACTAGTACAGGTATCAATGCACACAGAGCAGAGGTATGGAAATGCATGCAGCCAGGACCTGCATTGCACCTGCAAACAATGGTTAAATCAGAACCTGAATCTAGATAATGACATACATGTACACAAGTTCCAGAATAGGACTTCAGATGGAGGATAGATATGGTGGAATTTTAGATATCTCATTTGGGATAGGCAAGACAGGAAGCAAGTTTATCTTCCTCCTTGTGGTTGATGAGGGGGAGGAAAATGTCTAAGATGGGTAAAGATGAGAAGTAATCTGTGCAAGACAGTACAGATAACAGAAAGCACTCATAGACATTCAATTCATTGAAATGGACCATGAGGTGCTGAAAGCAGCCAGTGACTGATATCCTGTGTGAGAGAGGTATGTAAAAGACTGGAGGGTGAGCCCTCTAGCTTGGCCAGATGGGGGAGAAGAACAGACAGGAGGAGTTTTCAAGGACTGAGATGAACAGAAAAGGTACCATAGAGCATGAAGATAAGGTGTTTGATAAAATAGTGACAAGCAAGGAATCCAACAAGGTCCAAAGTAGGACAGCCCCTGTCCACCTCCAGGCAGACCAGGTGAGGAAGGGAAACCTGATGAAGAAGGTTCAACCACTGCATGGTGTCAAGGGGCATCCTCATTATAGACAAGTTTGTCAGCATGGCATTGCTCAACATTGAGAGGGTGAACATGATGATTGCCAGTTTAAACAAAAGGGATGACACAATCCCCAGAGAAGAAAGTTTGCTTAAGGTGCTCATATGCACTGACACTCTTGAGGTTACATGCAAGTGATCTTGCAGAGGGGGGAGACCATGGCAAGATAAATGCTGGCATCTGTCATGATGTTCCACAGGTCTAGATACAACCTTGAGCCATTTGGCTCTTTCCCAAATTACATAGAATGTTTCTGAATTGTTTTAGAACCTCCCCAAATATGTTCATCTCATTTCTGAATTGGTTTTACCTTGTTTACTGAACATGCCCCTACATCTTGTTACCCCTAATTCAAGAAATATTGCCACCAGAGGAGCACTAGGCTCCTTTAGGTTAATCATCATCTTAGACACTTGGTTATAAGTTTCTCCTGTACCTTAGTCATATGCTTAGTCATCATCTTAGTTATCCTTGCTGTGCATTCAGTTTTCCAAATATACTGACTACATAGCATCTGCATTCTTCTGTGGTATAAAAGCCCTGTACTTTCACTGGAGTGCTCTCCAGTTTGGATATTGAATTAGATACTCCTCTCTGATACTCACTCTCATCTCTGAACTTGCTTCCAGCCTGACTTAAACTTGAGCAAGGGTGCATAGGTGTGTGCCAAACTGGGGCTAGTCATTATATGTTTTGTTATTCAATACTTCATTCAGGTAACTAAATCTACACTACATAGCAACCCAGAAGTACACTGCCTACTCTGCCTGTTCAACCCTAGACCAAGGAGAACTAGTCTTAACAGTATATACAAGGAGACAACAAGGTCAGAAATTTGAATGTGTCAATTCCTTTGGTGTGTGTCAGTAACTTGCATAGAACCTGATCACTGGGGTGTCCAAGTCATTGATGCCATAGGTGATATTTATCATCATCAGTTTGTTTAAACAGTACTTGATAAATACTGGCAGTGTGATTGCCCAAGTTGGCAAGTAAAACAACTCTGTTGTCCATTTTGTTCTGTGGTTCCTCAATAAATCAGTGAAGAGTAGATCTTGGAATAAGTCTTGCTCCTTCCAAGAAGAGTTTACCATGGCTGTCACAGATCCAAGTATATCACCCATCACCTGAAAAAGTATAGTATAGGTTCACTGTGAACTGGGGAATTGATATGATCCTAGTGTCTCCAGAAGGAGAGAAGTGAACATTGCATAATGTGTGATAGGCATTGCAACCATTAAGGGTCACCTTCAGTACTACAGTTCCAATGCCTTGGAACCATATGACCTTGGAACCTGCAGTAAAAACTGGTATTGGTTCCTTTAGCTTTCAATAACTGATAAAATCATCAAAGAAGGGTGTGGAGTGTGAAGTTGCTCCAGAGTTCAATAGCCAAATGTTTTCTGATTGATTGTGACATGGACAAGCCATAAGGCAATGTTCAATGATGTTGAGAGGATTGTGGGTCCAATCTTCAGAATACCAGTCATAATTGTTGATCAAATCAGGAGTATGCCAGTCATAATCATCAAATTCATTATTCCCACTTTCAACAGGAGGATATTTTCCAGTAAAGTTACAACTTGGTATATGGAAAAAGGGGTATCTAATCCTTCTCTCCTCATACTCTCTATCCTGAGCTATCTTTCTTTGCATGTCCATACAGACAGAGTTAATAGCAGGAGAAGTAGCTTCTAAGGATGAGGTAGAGCTCAGAGAGGACCACCCTGAGTTTGTGATAGTAGACTGAGCATACATGAAAGGGCCAGTGCAATTAGTTTGATCACTGTCATCTGATTCATATTGAGAAGCAAACTCCTCAGTTATGTGAGCCTTCTCTTGTTGAGAGTGGCTTGCCCCTTTCCTTTATCCTTCTTCTGGGATGCTCCCCCAGTCTTCTTCTTCTCTTTCCCCTTATTCTCCTTCTTTGGCTTGGGGGGACCATTTTGTTGCTGCTGAGGTGGATGACCACCTTCCAAATGATCTTCAGTTTTGTAGCCTTTGCCACATTTGCAACACTTTGGTCACTGCTGCTGAGCATGCTGAGCACTTGAAGTGCTTGCCCTTTCTCCCTGTCTGGGAAGTTGACTCTTTCCATGTCATCAGAGATACTCCTCCTTGATGGGAGGTAGAATAGTATCTACTGTAAGCATTTGGCCAACTTGGCTGGCAGGAAGTTGCACTGATAATGTTGCAAGCATAGAGGTGCTGAAGGTCTGCCAATCAGGAGACATAGCAACAAGAATAATCATAGCCCTTGCAGACTCAGGAAGTGGCATGCCATTGGCAGAAATGAAGCTGAAAGAATTGTTGATCTCCATAATCTTCAGGAAGGTATCTTCTCCAGGTGTAATTTGAAGTTTCATAACATGCTTAAACTGGACATAGACTCCAGTGGCACTGCATTTGCCATAAGTATTCTTCAGCTGAGTCCAGACCTCATGAGCAGTGTCAAAGCAGTCCATTTCAATTTGAATCAATGCTTCACACTGATTCATGATTTCCCCTAAAGCATGTGAGTTTAACTTATCCCATTCTACCTATTCTGGAGTTGGAAGGGCAGGAGCAGCAGCTCCTGCAGCTTGAGCTGTGTCAGTAGGTCAAGTCACTGTTTCATCAGTTACTCCCCATACTCCTAGAACACAAAGGTAGTTCTTGATGGCAATTGACCAAACTGGATAGTTGGTCATGTTGAACAATGGAACATTTTTGGCAAGTCCAGAATCTTTGGATTCCATGCTAGATAATGTCAAGTACAAAGATCAGTTGTTCATAATCATCATTGTCAAGACCAAGAAATAATGGATAAGAAATGACTTGTGATGCTACTAAAGTGACTACCACCAGAGTTGGATCCAGTATCTGGAGTTCAAAGAACTTATCCAGTTGATAATCCAGAGCATAATGGTAATTGAGGAGATTTATCCCTATATCACCTAGGTCAGGATTATCCAAAAGAGAAATAGGAAATTTTTGTAAGGAAATGGAATTATTGGTAAGTCATAAGTGGAAAAGGTATGTAGAGAGACCATATGAAGCTGTCCAATATCAGAATATACCATCCCTCCTCCAGAGTAGGGATGTCGAATCCAAGGTGCAGAAGGATAGACCCTATGCAGGTTAATGTTGAACATACCTTGCAATTGGTCACAATCCTTGCTCAAATGGTCACTCAAGCTCTGGAACCTCCTCAGCTGGTAAGGAGTTAATCTGGCAGAGGTCATTCTGCCAAAATGATGGTCCAGGTACACCCTTATGGTCCATGGTGCCAGGCCACCAATGGAGACCTGTAGTGGGTGGAAGGTTCCATATAGTGAGTGAGTCCAGATCAGCTTGAATCCTAGGATCACTCCACATGTTCATGACAAGGCAAAGCCACTGAGTGACTTTATAGTCTGCCTGTTCATCCAGGCATGCAGGTAGATATGACACTTCTCCTCCAACTCATCTCTTAAATGAGTCCCTAAAGCACTGGTCAAGGAAGTTGAGCCAGGTTCACTGAGAAGGAATTGCTCCTCAAGCAGGTCCAAGATCCCAGTAAGGGTGAACCCAGTCAGACCCTGGCAAGTATTTGTCAGGGTGGATGTCAATCCAGAATGCTGGAACAGTATATATAGAGGCACCTTCATAATTGTGGGTTGGTAAGTCATAGCCCAGAAATGAGTGATAGTGTGAGGAGTTGAATAACAGTGAAGTTTTGGAGATGAATCTTCATAAGTGCCATGAAAAAGCCAATGGATTCAAGTGAAGGAGTCAGTAGGGGGATCAAAAGTGGAAGTAAGGCAAGGTACCAGGGATCAGTCCTTGAGGAGCTCAAAGGCTCTGTAAAAGAGGAGATTTGGTTGGATCTCCTCTGAGAATATCTATGACAGATGCTCAGTTGGTTCAGTAGCATCTATGAACCTGGTCCACTTGAGACCCCTCCTAATTGGCCCATCACTTTCCCTTATCTCTTTGCTCTCCTCCTCCAATATCCTCTAATCCTCCCTCCTCAGATGGGTCAAAACCCTGTCCTGGTTCCTCCACATTGGTATCCTTTGATCCTTGATTTCCTGTATGAGCTGTTGAGTCTGTGGAACTACTCAGGCCCTTGCCTCGTAAGACAGTGGTGGATGAAGGTGGTGTTTGAACTTGAAGTGTTCAAGAAGTTGGTTGAGTTGTTCTGGAAAGCTTGAGAGTACATCCTGCAGTAAATGAGATCACATGAGAAATAGATCAAGGGATGTCAGAGAGTTTCCAAATGTGGGGGCATTAGACTCAACAATAGGATAATGAAGCTGGTGGTCCCTGAACTGCTCATCAAGTGAACAATCAAAGAAATAGAACTGATTGTAGTTCAGGCTATACCATATCCTAATAGGGTACCACAGATCTGGCTGAGGGATCATAGTAAAGAAGTCAGGTGTGAAAAAGAACTTAGGGTTCCAATCACAGTGAGGATCAATCCAGGTCCAATCAAATGTGGGTGCCTGTAAGAAAGGCAGGGCAGAAGGTGGAGGTGGGACTGGGAGGGGGTTGAGATCATACCAAATAATGGTAATGAACTGGAGGAAGAGGTAAAGCTGGAGAGTATGAAGAGGAATGATTCTGAATGGTACAGTATCATGAATAGACCACCAATAAAGGGCTATAGTGACAGCTAGTATGTAGTACTGAAACTCAGAAGCAAAAGCATCAAACAAGTCTACCATGCTACTAAGCACTGGTTGGATAGGAGGACCATCACTAAGGACAGAACACTATTGCCAGAGACTCAGAGCCTGGCAGGGCTCATAACCTAACAAACAAAGGGCAGGACATACTACAGCTAGATGGCTTACCTAGAGTTGTTTGATACTTAAGAGATTTGCTAAAAGATCTTGAGTTGTTGTTGTTTGAGAGAATGAAGACAAGAGTGAATTGACTTAGGGAGAATATCTCTAAGAGACCTAATCTATATACTACATAGAGGTGGTCTGTGCACATGGAGTAACTCCAGAGCATTATATCTACAACTACCATAAAGAGAAAGAGGACTTCCCTAAATAGAGTAGCTGTGAGAGAACTTGTGTAGATAAGAAGATAAGAGTACTGGTAGTACAGTACCTGGTGATATACTGGTATTGAGATAACTGGATCACATGTAAGTTAGGTAACAGTAATAGGAATATAACTGAACTGATAAAATGCATAATGAATGATGCATGAGTTCTGATACTGAATAGTTATCATGTCAACAATACTCTGTACAGCAACATCCAGTGCTGCAAGCTCTATACAGCCCTGTCCAGTACCTGGTCTTGTCCAGATTTGTCCAAATATACATTATGTACAGCATGGATAATTCTGTACAATCATGTCACAGCACCTCACAGCACTGTACCATAACTGTACAGACTTGTACAAACAAGATCCTATTTGTACTGCTGTAGCAACTGTAGCTAACTGTAGCTGGCTATACAGTTTGGCACAGTAACTTAGAGTTTTGCTGATAGGCTGTAAGGTGCGGTGCAAGGTGCAGTATGGTGTGCCCAGCTTGTTTGAGCTCCGGGCCTTAATATAAATCGCATGACATACTCACAACTACGCATCCACTCTTCCCACAATGTCGAACTGCCCTCCGCAGAATGATCCCTGTAGTCATTTGGAGCAAATTCGCTCTATCATCGCTTATTTTCAAATGACGCCAGTCAAGCATTTTGATGTCCATGAAAGGTTAGTGGTCTTCTGGGATGTCTCATCTATGGCTTCACTGTTGTGTATCACAAGGCACTCTATGAGCAAGTTGAGCAAATTCTCTGAGCTGCATGGGGCAATTAACTTTCCAACGAGTGGTATACTAAGGTGAAGATGTCTCTACAAGTTTTATTGCGTCTTTTATTTATGACCTTGCTTTGCACTGGATGTTTTGTTTTCCAACAGAGTGACCCCTGAAGGTCTGTATCTCATTCAGACATCCACCACTAACGATATATTCACCACCATTCATCCAGGGGTAAGCTATCTGTTCACGGATCATCTTCTTGCACTTATTCTTCGTGAAGGAGGCAAACCGAGATGATGAAGATATACAGTTCGCATATCTAAACCGCGATGGAAAGGACAGAAAGTTTGAGGTCGGAAGGATCTTTGCGTCTCGGAGTAGTTGACAATACCTATGTTCTTCAGTTTCTATGTCAAGGCCAATGCACGGATGGGACGTCGCGTAACCGACTGGTCTCGTTCGATTCCTGTGCTGGTCACCTTGATCGATATCACGATACCTCATCCTCAAAAGACATTCAGTGTCCGTGGTGCGGCTCCCGAAAGAATCTAGCAAGGCATTACCAAGACGTTCACTTGGGCTTTCCTCGATGGAGACGCCCATGACGGTCAGCACCATCTCCGTTATATCCTCATACCTAAGACCTTATTCTTGTCCCCTTGTGATATTTTTTGTCATTCCAGGAATGGCTTTCATTCCTTCACGGTTCTGGCCAGGCTATAGTGGTACATTGGTGCATCAAATAGACTATACTGTAGTGCAAGGCAAAACTGCCAAAATCTAAGTACTGCGAAAAAACAATTGTCTCCCTCAGTTGATCCTTTGTGATACTCACTTTTTAGTTCGAGTAGACCAGAACAACCCCTACCGACATTTTCAATTACAGGATGATGTGAGGCGAAGAGCATCTCTAGGAAACCGAAGATGTTCTCAATCTCAATGACACCAAATACGTCTGTCGCTGCTGAAACTGAAGGTCATCAACGAGAGGGGGATCAGGAGCTCAGACGATTCATGAAGTCATGATATTTTGGAAGGCTTACCCAAGCGCGGTCCCTCCTTTGCCCAGTAAAGCGCCGTTTTTTAATTGCCGAAGCCAGTTTGTTGGTTTCTTCCAGCTCTCCAGCTCTTAAGAGTACAACGTGCCTTACTGCCCACCAAACCCCATACCCACCGACCAGGTCCTGTAGAAATCGAGCTAATGTAGTCGCATTGATATAAACTCGTAGGAAAAGAACACATGACACATGCTAGTCGATCCCATTTGCCCACCTGGACCTAACGGGTTGTCAGGCATGGAGAGCTGAAGCTACTGAGTCTGTTGTTGATGAAGCACAAGCAACAGGCCCCAATCCCATATGCACGTTTCCTTTGGTGCATGCTGTGGAAATTCAGTGTAAAGCTACCATTGTGTCATCGTACACCACCTATCCCATGCCAGTGTGGTAGAATGTTCCCTTGGCACTCGTCCAAATAGATTGGATGCGTAGCATTACACATCCGGACGTAGAAAAAGAATCCTCACAAGATATTAATCATAGCCACCTACAACGCATCGAAATTGATATGGTGTGATATTCTTCTCCTCTCCAGCTCATCTTCTTTCTGTGGAATTGAATGCAAATGTAGTTAGCTTCGGCTAGCAATAGAACGAAAGTACCTGCCTTTTCGTTCAAATGAAATACGAACACGATCGCCGCTAGAATTGCTGTGGTGATGACAACTGTGAGGGTCACCCATGTTTAATGTACCGCGTCAGGTATCAGCACTCATGACGAGAATATCAAGCTTACCACCGCGGGTGAAGTCTCCTGGGACAACATTAGTAACAGGCGCTGCATGTCATAGTGATGAAGGTCTATCCATCTGTAGTTCCTGTGAGTGCAAGTTCAACGATTTCTGTGTCCCAGCACCCACCATGATTCCAGAGATACACAAACAACTCCTGCTGGTCAACATCGAGAGAGAGAACGTCCAGACTACACGACGGGATCAGATGGGAACTAAATTACGGGCAAACGTGAGATACCCACAACTGATCGCCGTCGATTACATGTCCGGTGCTGTCTAACCCTAACGACTCCACCGACATAAGTGCGCTCTTGGTAAATCGTCCGGGCAAGAAGGGTCTCTATCAGAGCACGTTTTGGATCTCTGAACTTCAGCATGATTTGTAGATCTATCTGGTAAGTGTAAGCTGACAACCCGCAGGTCGATAGATGTCTCGTGCAACACGTTAACTTTGCCAACCTGTCAATGCATTATGCTAGCGTAAAAGTGAAACGACACCCATCTCTTGTGTGACACTTGCGCATGTCAGTGGACCGACGTGTGGACTAACGGCGGCTTTGAGGGTGTTCAAACCCAAAGGGACCCATGAAAGCATTCCCGAAGGAAGCCAGGATCGCATTCGTGGTATGTGCTGGACTGAGCGGGTAATGCTTTGCATGAAGGTCAAGGAACGATTTATGTGTGCACACACAGTGGTTAATATGTTTCCGAGCCCTATTCGGTGCGAGAATGCTATGAGAGCAGACGGCGGGGGAGGCTGGAGAGCCGCCCATGGTTCCAGAGCGAAAGATACCTTTGCTGGTCTCGCGGTGGGTGGAAAGCGTTTGAGTCGACTACACTTCAAACCATAGCGGTCGTGCATTCACCAGTTCATTCTGGACTCAAAATTACTGCAAGGGTCTCGAAATACTCTATGGTAAACTCAGACAGATGGGTATTGCGTCCCATTGGCATTTCCATGCCGATCATACGAAGGGTGTCGCGGAGAACGACGAGGTTGTCGCTTTCATCACGGTATGTATCCCTAGGCACTCCCTGCTCAGTCTGACACCCCGTCAACGCAGAGAATCAGATTGCATCTGCCCTGCTCACTCCACCTGCCATTGGTTCACCAAGTGTGTTGTGTTTCCATCTCTGTCACCGGCCGGTACACCAACCTCTTCTAGGAACTGGTTTCAATGGAGATGACGGGGCATCCCTTCTAATGGCATTCCACGGACTGCAGGATGAACCACTTGTTCAAGGCAAAACATAGCAAGGGATTTGCAGACACTTGCCACAGAGCCGTTTGACAAGTGGACTGAGAAATACAAGGTATAGTCCTGATGTGCATCTCTGGTCGTCTTCTCATGTGGAATACCAGGAACGACTGTCGTCCAGCAAAGAGACAGTAATGCAAACTTGGGTGCGCAGCTATGAAGATCCATAGCAATAGGTGAGGTGAGGTGTTGGCGCATGCAGACACCATCCTCATTCATCCAACCTTCAGGTCATAAAACTAAAGAATACGTGTCTCACCAATACCTGTACTTCAGATGAGTTTGTCTCGACCCCATTCTCTCTGCCTCTCATTAACAACACCCCAGAGCACGATTTGCACCAAGCAACGGCTTGAATGACCACTACATAACATCTCCCTGCCCCGCTCCTCGTGACATGTGCACACCACAGCAGTCTAGGGCGCATTCCACAGAGACTAAAGGAGATGCGGCGCAGGGCTGTGGGGTCCATCCGCTCCACAGCCAAATCAGATACCCCGACCGAATGTCGCCTCCACCACCAGGTAGGTGTGCCACTCTCACAGCCACCCACAGAGCCATCTTCTATTGTCTTGCTTACACACGGGCTACAAATATCATCACGGCCCATACATTTCCCTCTGCTGGGCGAATACCCAGGGTGTTTCTCTGGCGCAGAATTTGTCGAGTGCCTCAATAACACGTGCCTGTGTTCAAAGGAAGTTTCGATCTAGTGGAGGACACTGCAAGAGACTTGGCAGAGAGGGGTTTTCTTCAGCATGTTGGCGAGTTCAGCAACCAATTCGTGCACGTGGACAATGCGTGCTACCAGTTCCGTCCAAAGGTGGGCTAGTCACAAAGGCCCCATCAGCTTAGTCCTACGTAGATCGAGTTCCCTCAGTCGTGACGGTAGTGACATCTAGCGTCCCACCAACAAGGACGATCTTATATGCATTGTAACGAGTTGTGCCAGCGTCTCAGTATCGAATTAAATTGGTGGTTTACCGCTAGCACGTTTAACTCCCCATATGTCCCATCTGGTGCCAATACGCTGATCCCATTAAGGTGTACATGAAAGGAAAGTCTACCACGAAGGGACCATGGGATACATCCAAGATTATGGACAGGTTGTATGCCCAGAGCCAAATCTATGTACATCGATATTAAAACACAAAAAAGTCATGGTGTTTGACCACAGTACTTGACCTACACGAAATACGTGCCTTAACGAAAAGCCAAATCAGTAATATGTTGATAAATACGTTGCTGCACACTCAACCCTGTTGCCCCCTTAGGTCAATCAACTTCGTTAGACCATCTACAGAAATTTGTCAACCACCTCTCCTAACTCCGAGGAGTCGTCCTCGTTAACTCCAGTGCAATGGTCGAGGGAACTCTCCATCCTCTGCACGACGGCTGGAGAGTGCATCAAGTAGACACTGGATACAGCCCCTTGCCTTTTTATGACCTTTGTCACCCCTGTGTTGATCCCAGCTGGATGCGATCCCCTGGAATGAGAAGTCGATTGAGGTGGGTCCCGCCAGGTGGTTGCAATGTGCGCACAAGTTTGTTCGTATTGCCGTTTTCGAGTCGTATCGAATGTAACCCCTGTACGCCTCCGTCCATAGGCACCAATCATTATGTGCGATCTCGTTGTCGCCATGCACAGTAGATGTGCTCCTCAATGTGTTCAATATGCTCTAACGCCTTCTTCATGAGATCAGTCGTTTCCCTGGGAGGGCGACGACCGAATGATTCCTGATGGCTTATTGTCAATGGAAAGACATCAAGTACTGGAAGTGCACTCACCTGCCGGTGACATTCTGAGGCGAGCAGTTTGATAAGAAAAAGTTGGCGGAGGGCCGAGCTGTAGGAGAGGAATGGGCACCGAACTGCTTCTCCAACTGAAAAAGTGCGACGTCTACCATAGTCTTGTCGATGTCGAACAATCGATCCCGGAGGTTCTGGATACGCTCGATATGCCCCAACGCCTTCTTCACGAGACTGGTCGTTGTCCCCGGGTTCATCAGGGACATGCGTACATGCGTGACCAAAGGGCAGGGCCTCGACAGTTTAAACAGTTTGTCGATGAAGAGATGTGTCCAGAAAAGTGGACAGCCGAGTGCAGCATTGCCCCAGTGACGACAGACGTGGGTGAATCGAACTCATACAGGAGTATCTTCATCGACCTGTGGCTTATATTCGGCATGCCACTGCGACATGCATTCCAGGAAGACGGTAACAAGTAGTTCTTCTGGCAGACATGCAATCGGGGATAAGGAACTTCGACAGGAGGGCGGCGAATGAATGATTGCTGTGGACTCGTTGTCAATGGGAAGACACCAAGTGCTGGGGCTGCACTCACCCGCTGATGGCATTCTGAAATAAAGAATTTGATAAGAAAAAGTTGGCGGAGGGCCGAGCTGTGGCAGAGGAATGGGCACCGAACCAGTCAACCTCAGCGGAAGATACTAGATGTCGAGCGCAATGCATCTGGAAAATGAGGGAAGGAGACAACGTACCCGTTGGATTCTTTGTACACCCCGAGGGAAGGGGGGCTGCCTGGGCGCAGAAATGAATGTAGAGCTCGTCGAAATGGTAGCACGACAAGTTGGAGAAGGGCTGACATCAGTGAAACCTTCAGTATGGGACCAGAAGGGGCAAAACTAATGAGCTTATAAGCACGGGAAAGACGTTGCCGTTCTGGCGCAGGATCTTGTTGATACCTTCCTCAGTCTCGTCCTGTGTTAACATCAAGACCTTGGTGGTTTGTGGACAAGTGATATGATTGGCGCACACGCATTCAGGGATTGCCTATTTGGGTACACACACTTTTCTACACGTGATGCTGGGGACAAAGTCTTCGTGCGTCGTGCTTAGTACACCATAGCCGTGTTACTGGGGCGGTCGCGCGACAAACGGGTGACCATGATAGATGGATGGGTGCGAACCAAGTCCAAATGCTATGCTAGTACAGGTACAACTAGGCAACTAAATCTTCTGACAGGCCGTGCCCACTGCCCAAGAAAGTCGTGACATATCAACCTTCAGAATAACAACTTTTGACAATTCAGTTATCTCATCTTCTGTGACACCTGCACAGTTGTTGAGGAAGAGTCTGTGAAGCACGACTCCCTCCTCCATGCGGCGGGTAAGCATCAAGTTCTGAGTGTGAACTCACTATCTGAAGAGACCCTACAATGAGGAGTTTGGCGAAAAACAATTTGCTTCTCGTCAAAAGGGGCAGAAACTGCTGACTACGCTGATACGAATAGATGTAAATAATCCACTATGCGCAAAAAGCTACAGGTATACACGCAGGGAAATACCGTGGCGAACAATCTCACTGTTTGACCTAAATGCTGATGACGGTGGAGGCGGCGAACGACCCGGGTCTTCAAGAATAACAAACACAGTAATACACAACTGAAATTCATTATAATGAGGCGAGTACTTGCTTGGGATGTTGATATGATGACTAACCTGCCTGCAGTGGCTGATATCGATGATCGCCCAGGCTTGTTCTAGAGGTGCATTCACTCCAAGGATTACAACCAATCGCTTGTGTCAATATTTGAAGGCAGGATCCATCGGGTGTCGTTCCTCGTTTCATCCGAGAATGTAGGGTGAAGGATGTCTCATCTGAGCTTGGGGCATGTGTAACAACGCAGTGGGTCACTTTTATAGGGACTCTCTGTCGTACTTGATGTCGGCTATAATGTCCGCCTCGAAAGGATGGTCTTCGATCTCGACCACAAGCCTTGCCAATACAACAACACTCTGGCTCTCATGCTTCAATAATGCTTGCAAGTATTCACATGGAGTTCTTCACCAGGAGCATACCAGAGTGTCCACCTGGAGAAAAGAAATCACACATGGACCAGGAAACTATTGGTCTCTTCGTCGAATCTAAATGTAAGATGATGACGGTGAGAGGGAGCGACGGTGCGTGCACTGGAGGTTGATAAGTACCAGAGTATCGTCTTGACTGGGAGGGATGAACCTTGGCGATGAGTGCCTCGATGTGGTGAAGGTGTTTGAGTTCGACTCATTGAGTGGGAGCAGGGGGAGATCAAATGGATGAGGCGGCATCTAAGATTGTGCATGCTGAGCAAATGGTGTTAAGTCTAGGTCCTGGATGCGCTCGACGCCAGGTAGAGACGCTGAAAGTTCACCAGACAGAGCGAGAATCGAACATCGTTCCCGTTCGCTTTCATAAAGTGGTTTGGGGAGTCCAGAGAGACAATTGCGAGCTTCCGGCGGCCTTACAAGTTCGTTGCTTTGGACCATCCTATCAACTTGGATTTCTGTGCATTCGGATGCAAGGCAAACACCTAGACTTGAGATACAGAGACAGGAATTGATGATAGTTGGACGATAGCCTGATTGACGAAAGATGAACTCCTCCGGAATAAGGTCTGATCCAACACTGTATTCTTCCCACCTTTCCACTAACTATGTATACCAAGGAAAACCCAGGGCCCATTTCGATTCAACCACCATCAAGGAGCTCGAAGAAGACAGCTCTGTTCGCACTTATTGCCATCCTAGGTCTGTTGGCAAAGTGGACCTGGCAGAGTTTCGATTATATCGACGATGGTCCTATCAGTGATGTCTGCCCTCAAGTCTCTGCGCTGATCCCGGAGAAGAACTACGAGCTCTGGGAGGGTCTCAGGAGTACTTACAGTACAGACTCCTTTAAGTCAAAGGCAGTCAACTGGCTCTCAGGAGCCGTCCAGGTTCCGTGAGTCTTACGCTGGACCCAGACTAGTACACACGCTGACGGGCACACATCCTGTGCACACAGAACCGAATCCTACGACCATTTTGGTCCAGTCGGGACAGACGTGCGCTGGGAGAAGTTCCAGGCCTTCCACGACTACCTCCTTGATGCGTTCCCCCTGGTGTATGTCATGTCTTTTTATGGTTGAGATAAAGAGTCTCACCGTGTTCTTTCCTTTGCTTTGGTGGAAAGGCACGCTGCGCTCGAGTTGACTAAGGTCAATACCTATGGTCTCATCTTTGTCTGGAAGGGATTAGACAGTGCATTGAAGCCATTGCTTTTGACCGCTCACCAAGGTTTGTCAGGCTCTGCATGATTGACGAGTATATTTCTGAGTGATCGTTGTCAATAGATGTGGTTCCCGTAGAGCCCAGTACCGTCGATCAATGGATCCATCCTCCGTTTTCGGGATACTACGATGGTACGTCCAGTATGTTTTTTTCACCAAACTGTTTGTCTGATGCTGGGTTCAGGAAATTTCATTTGGGGCAGGGGGAGTAGGGACGACAAGGGTGGTCTGATCGGTATCATGTAAGTTTTTCCTGGCACTGTGACAAGGCAGACTCCATTGCATTCACGGTGCGTAGCTCTGCTATAGAGACCTTGCTGGAAAACAGCTACAAGCCAACTCGAACAGTGGTTTTGGCCTTTGGATTCGATGAAGAGTGTAGCGGACGCTATGTAGGATGTCCTGCTTATCTGTCTACTGTGCTTTTATTGAGGATATATGAAGGGCGCGCAAACGCTGGCCATTGAACTCGAAGAAATGTTTGGTGAGAATGGTTATGCCATGTTAGTCGATGAAGGGTGTACGTTCTTTATACTGGCATAAGATTCTGCTAGGGTCTCAGAGAACTCTTCAGCAAATTATCAAGAGCAATTCGGGCGTGTTATCGCTAGTCCAGCAATCGCTGAGAGGGGGTATATGGATGTTCGCGTGGAAGTTAACACGCCTGGCGGACATTCTAGTCTGCCCCCTCCCCATACGGTGGGTAGACCCTGCATATATCAAGGAATGTTACTTACACGCTAATGTATCAGAGCATTGGTATCCTCGCACAGCTTCTTGTCAAGGTCGAAGCAAATCCTTTTGAAGGTCACTTGGTGTGTCTAAGTCATGATCCCTGACTTCTAATGTTCAGTCCAGTAGGTCCGGGGTTCACCCATGTATAGGGCTGCTCAATGCCTGGCAGCACATTCGCCAGGCCTCCCAAAACGCCTCAGAAAGGACATCTTTCGTTCTGAACATTCTGACAAGGCACTTCGTTCGGCAGAAAAGCAGCTGTTCACCAGTGCTTCCTTCAGGGCCCTTGTCAGTTCCACCCAAGCGATTGACATCATACAGGGTGGAGTCAAAGCGAATGCACTCCCAGAGCAAGCCTGGGCCATCATCAACCACCGTATATCGATGGAGAGGTGTGTTATTATCATAATTCGAGCGAACTGGCTTACCGTTACAAAAGTTCCGTGCACGAAATCAAATCCCGAGACACCGATTTACTCAAGTCCCTTACCGACACGTTCAACTTATCGTATGTCGCATTCGGTGCCGATATTACCGATCCCACGACTCCTACATATGGCAGCCTAAGTTTATCGGAAGCATTTGGGAAGAAGCCGCTCGAACCGGCGCCGATTACGCCTGTTGACGATGCTGCGCCATTCGGACTTCTTTCTGGGACTATCAAGGCGGTGTACAATTCCCATAGGGGAATAGAGGGAGACGATACTATCATTGTAAGTCCGGGTATTATTCCCGGTAACACTGGTGAGTACTACTCTTCCTGTCGCTCGTGTGCATGTTCTAGCATGATCCATAGACACGAAATACTATTGGAACCTTACGCCTCATATCTTCCGATATGGTCATAATCGAGGCGCAGGAGACAGGTTACTCCCTGTTGGGGTGCATACAGTCAACGAAGGTAATGTCCTCTCGTATTGCTCATGGGGTTTTCTTGTCTGACCTTGTACTCGAATGAAGCTATCTATGTTGATAGCTTTGTGGAGATAATTCGGTACTTTACGACATTGATACTGAATGCAGATGAATCGATCTTATTGTAGACGGGTTAAGGTGCACGTAAGGGAAGATCAGACTCTTGGGGAGACCATAGAGTACACGTAACATCGGAGACTATGGACAGTAATAGGAAGGCTGTGAACGTTCCACACCCCGAGCCGAACGAATACTCATATACTCAACCACAAAGATAAACCGTGGTGATTGACCACAGCATTTGACCTAAATGCTAACCATGGACGGTTCCCTTAAAGAATAATAAGGATCAGCGAAGAGATGACGAACATATATGCCATTTGATGTGGGAACACAATTTACCTTCGTCCGACGGTGATTCCTTGCGTCCTGCCAACGGCGACAACGATAAACTTAACGGAACCCGCTTTATCGGGGTCTGTCGCGGCATATTGTTCTTTGCGAGCCCAGAATTCAGAACGTCACCTGTATAGTTCCTTACAGGTGGTATGGAACATACCAGCATTAATTTAATTCGTGATGTCACATTGAAGCGCACTTGATAATGATGAGTGTTCTGGCGCAAGTGTATCACATCAGGTGCGGACCGAGACACGGGGAGATGTGCACACCCTTTGTCATTGTCGATCAGGTCGATTGTGTGCCGCACTTGGCTTGCGTTGGGAAAAGCAAAGACAGATCCACATACCGCAGCTGTCGACATTACCCATCCCTGTTTCGCGCATGAAACTAGAGCGCCATACCAGTCAAAATACCTTGGCCTGCAGGATGCCCGATATGATTTTCATGGTGCACGTATGAAGTATTGCCTACGAATCCCACGTGCGAAGGCTCGCGTCCGGATCCACCTCCAAACAGGAAGGCTATCTTGGACCGGTCTCGGTTTGCGAAGTGAATGACTTGTCAGTCATACCGGCGACTGTCCCCCAGTGACGAAGTGTTAGTGCGTTGCGTTCAATTCACCTGATCTGAGTTTATGATAGTCACTGTACTGCTAAGCTATAGGAGTTTGAGTCGACGCAAACTAGGTTTATGTAAGTATGTCGCTGCAAGCGCTCGACTCGCACCACTGCGATGGCTTCTGATTTTCCTTCACCAAACGACAATGCTAAACCAAAGGACTATTATGCCAAGTTCTCTGTAAGTCCCGTTTCTATACTTTTGTCCTCGCAGCTCATATTCTTCCCTAGGCCCGTACGACATACAGCAAACACACCGAGTAAGTCTTCCCTTCTGGTTCATCCTGCTCGCTTGACCACCGCTCATCAGCCCTTGTGAGGAGGCTGCCAAAGCCTCTCTGACGTGTATGGATCGAAATCAATATGACAGGGAAAAGTGCCAGGACTTCTTCCAGGCATATCGGGACTGCAAACGAGCATGGGTGCGTCCTCTTGCATTCATTCTGTCTTCACTTCACGGATGCACTCTATGACACCGCTTTTTTCTCTCATGGTATGGATCGGTGTTATTATGATGATGCAGCTCTTAGAGAGGTGGAACGATCGACGAGCAGGGCGAGAAACCCCCGTATGACTGGTCCGTTGCACGTTGCTACTTAGCGTCCTGTGAAATGACTATCCGATGCCATTGTATGCATGCCACGTAGATCGGAAAACACGGAAAGCACTTCTGCGCTGATAATGAAATGCTACGGCTCAAGACGTCTTTGTACAGCTGGCAGAACAATTGCAATTGAACCTGCGTATCTATTGTTTAATTACATTGATCCCCATCAAGTCCACCTAAACGTTCTATGTACTTATTTCCGAAAGTCGATCGCCAGTGTAGCAGGATAATTGCTGACTAGTGTGGCCGTTGTTAAGTCAACTGATATGATCGCTTGCAGAAGAGTGCTATCTGTTCTAGCATATCCAATCCACATACTTGGTCCTAACGATGTCAGCCACTTCTCCTTCTCGTCGCACCACCAGCACCACCTGGCCACGACGACTTCTCCATTTGTTTTTACGTCCTGGAAAGAACCAATGGTATGTCGTCTTCTTCCCTCCTTTACCTGATGTCACACGCCCGACATCCAGTCTTGTTCTGATGTCGACCTATTGAGCACCCATCCCTCCTTCAGACCTCAGCTCTTCGTTTGTTTTCACACTGTCCAGCGTTTCTCTTCTCTAAGACCCCTGGAATCTCACCTACGATTTCGCTTGACAGAGGAATTGTGATTATCCATCTCTTCGGTTCGAGGTGACAGGTATATTCACCCAATCAAGCGGGGATCTGTGAAGGAATGCAAGTGCTTTCAGCCAAACAGGCAGTCTGCATTAGAAGAATTCTTGATCTGTTTCGAGCATCTTCACTTCTTATAAGCTACCAGGTGCGGCAGAAAGATAAATGAGAGGAATGAGGAAGCCACGAATATAAACAGGCCCAGTGGATGCACAGCATACAATCCGACATAGTTAGACACGCGGACACTCGTCATAAGTAGAGGAAATGACATGGGTAGTTTGTGTGCACAAGTAGATAACACGTAGCAAGAGGACCGGGCATCGTCATACCATGGATTTCGCAGACATATGTACGCCGTCACATTGCACCCTATGAAAGATCACTATGGGAGGGATGATTCATCGACGTTAAGCATCGATGTCGTATAGAACCGAATCATCTCTACGAAGTTGTCAATGGAAATAGCTTTATTCCAGCGTGAGGTCAGTGTGAGCCTGCACTATCACATAGTGACATTAACTGAATGTGTTAAGGTCGAATACTCTACACCTTTTGGTTTTTCATTGTGACGGTAACGGAAGATATGGGGGGTGAGGCTACTGTACGACTTTGTATCTATCGATTAATGTAGAAAACTAATTAACAGAGGAACCATGTCAATATTTGGACGGCCACTTACCAGTCATGCCAGCTAAAACAACTGGACGTATGATTATGGTATCATTGCCTTTATTGCCCTTGTGAGAATTGTACGTCGCATCGATTGTCCCAGAGAGGATCTGATACGGTAGAGCATCCTCTGTGGGAGTAATGGGTGGCGGTTCACTTCCTTTGAACCCAAAAGCCTGGGACACAGTTAAATTACCACGTGTAGGCGTCGCGGAAGCATCGGTGCTTGCGCCAAATGCGATGTAGGTCACGTTGAACTTCTTGGCAAAGGGTTTCAATCATTTATCATAGCGTGATTTTGTTTCGGCCAAAGAGTTTTTGGGATGATAAGGTGGTTGCTTGCCTGAGGCGTGACGATGACTCACCTGCCAGCTAAAATACGGTGGTTGATGATAGCCCATGCCTGTTCCGGAAGTGCATTAGTTTTCACTCCTCCGTGGATCATATCAATTGCCTGTGTCGTATTGGAAATGTGCCTGAAGGTGGGATCCATGAACAGCTGTTCCTCTGCTGCACGAAGCGCTTCATCCGAGAATATAGAATCAAGGATATCCTTTCTGAGCTGCTCGGGAAGCTTCGGGATATGTGCTGCAAGACAATGGACATTTCTACAGGTTATAGTGCTTCGATCCTGTTTATGTCGGCTATGTTATTTGACACCGAGCAACGAAGATACCAAATGAGCTTCAAAGGGATGGTCCTCAATCTCAACAAGGAGCCTTGCCAGTATACCAATACTCTGGCTCTCATGTTTCAGTAATGCTTGTAAATGTTCTAAGTACACCGAATTCACCGTGTGGGGAGGTGGCATGCTAGAGTGTCCACCCGGTGCTGAGACCTCAATGCGGACATCCAGATAGTCTTTCTCGGTTATTGCAGGAGTAGCAAACATACGAATTGTTCCTCGTAACCCACTACGAAAACTTGTATCAGTCAAGTAATGGAGACTGACAATGCAGCGAACTCACATCCTTCATCGACTAACATTGCATAACCATTTCCACCAAACATCTCTTCAAGTGTAACAGCCAATGTTTGTGCGCCCTGAATATGGGATTCATCACAAAGAGGTAGTGAGGAAAAAAGGTGTCGCACCTGGACGCCACCAATCTCTTCATTGAATCCAAATGCAAGGACTATTGTTCGGTGTGGATGGTAACTATTTTCCAACATAGTCTCTACAGCAGACCTGCAATGAATTCAGGGATCGTAATTATGAGGGCATCAGGTGCTGCTTACATGACACCAATTAGACCGCTCTTGTTGTCTAAACTGCCCCCTGCCAGAATGTAAACAGAGAACCACAGAAAATGGCAACAAACCGCACCATCAAAGTATCCCGAGAAAGGAGGGTGGGTCCACTGGTCAATGGTTGTGGGGTCCCCAGGTACTACATCTAGAAGTCATCCAGAGACAGCAAAGTCAGGCACTTGCATAGCTAGGTGCAGAATAAGAAGCACCCTGATGTGCAGCCAAGAGTAATGGTTGCAACGTGCTGTTGGACCCTTTCCAGACAAAAATGAGGCCGCAAGTGTTAACCTTAACTAATTCGAGTATTGCGTGCCTTCAAGAAATATAATGGATTGAATTCTTGAAAATCCAGTGTAGAACAGACCCGTGCACTAAGGGAAATGACTGGAGGAGGTAATCATGGAAGGCTTGGAATCTCTCCGATCGTGGATCTGTGCCAACTGGACCAGAGTCATCATAGGACTCGGTGCTATGCAGGTTCACAACCCAATGAGTCGAGTACATAGAACCCTCAAAGGTCAGAACACAACTTACGGAACCCGGACCGCTCCTAAAAGCCAATCAACTGCCTTGGTTTTGAACGAGTCGGTATCATAGGTCCTTCCCAGAATCCTCCATATCTCATGGTTGTTCTACGGGATCAGTTCAGGCACCTGAGGGCAGATGTCTGTTTTGACACTGAGGGTGGATAGTAATCGTTCCGAGAAAAACTACGGGTAAGGTTCGTCACCAGGCTCAGAACAATGACGAGCCCAACAAGGGCTGTCTTGACAAAAATGGATCTCCTGGGCGATGGTTGGGTCGAAAAGCGACTAGGACAAGATGGTTTTCTCCTTCGCAGACATGAAAACGATTAAGGTCCTCTGGCAATTCAGGTGAACCAAAGAGGAACTTGAGATATGTCATGGACTCTGGAGTGTGTTAATGCGCTAACCATAGCTAGTAGGCTGGCGATGGTGATGTCACGTGACTCATATGGATCGCGAAAGCAACATGGCACTTCTCATCCAACCGTCGCTCATCAAGAATAACGCAAAGCGACAAGAAGTCGCGAATAAGCACAAGAAGGCCAAGGGCAAAAAAACTTCAGAAACGGCTGGCAAGGGCAAAGCAAGAAGCAAACGACCCTGCCGCAAAGAGGGTATGCCCGAGCGATCATCGTCTAGACATCTACTCACCCACAGCACTCGCAGAAAATGTGCCCTGCACACTCGACAACGCTTGTGAACGTGACCCCTCTATGCTACCAACCTCCATACAGCCTTCCAGCTCGGTACAGGTAGAAGAACTGAACGCTGACCTTGCATCTGACTCCTTCGCTGTCTACTTCAATTTTACGGATGATCCCCACACGCCGCCTAAAGTCCTCATTACTACGTCGCCAAAAGCATCGAAAGCAATCTATGATGTCTGTGATGAGCTGGTGGGTGTCTTTCCTGGTGCTGAGTATGTACGGAGGAAAAAAGGAAAGGGTTCGAGGTGGGTCGGATTGTGGGGTAGGCAGCAGGGAGGGGGTATAAATATCTGGTGGTTGTGAATGAGGACATGAAAGAGCCGAGTCAGTCCCTTTCCGTTGCAGATATACCTCCGTGCATTGACTGAGCAACACCTCAGATGTTATCACACTCGTCCATTTACCCAATGGACCGACGGCATATTTCAGGCTTACGTCTGTTGAACTTACAAGTTTGATAACTCCTCCTAATTGCTGGATAGGCCCACGCTCGCGCGACTCCGCACAACCCCGAGCTTGTGCTCAACAACTTCGCAACAAGCCTCGGGCCTGCCGTCGGCAGAATGTTCTAAACATTCTTCCTACCTCTCCCTGAATTCCAGGGTCGGCAGGTTGTAATGCTGCACAATCAGCGTGATTTCTTATTCTTCCGACGGCATAGGTATGCATTTTTTTCGAGCCCGATTGATTGGACGTGGAGCTCACAAAAACGCTTGGCAGATACGCCTTTCGATCTCCCGAAAAAGTGGCACTCCAGGAGATCGGTACACGATTCACGCTCAAACTAGGATGGCTAAAAGAGGGTTACCAGAAGTACACAACTTTGGTGCATCACCGGAGACACTGGAGATTACTACGGGTATCACGGAAGAGTCTGCACCTCCACCAGAAGAGGTCACGGCAGAACCGATCCCGTTGACGAAGAACCCTCCGAAAGAGAACGAGTACTTGTGGCGCTGGAAGGTATTTTTCTTGTATAATCTGATTCACCCTTGTACTGATGGTGCTAGCCCGAACAACATCGAGACGGACTTTCTTTCTTTGACCTCTGTTCTGTATTTACATACCGCAAGTTCATCAATGCACAGGGGACTTCGGAGAGAGTAGTGTGATTGATTCTGTATCAGAAAGGTAAGAGCACCGTCACATCTAACGTGGTAATCCGAATCCACGCTGGCATCCTTTCTCTTGATCAGTGTTCTCTTGTCAAATAAATTCCGTGACATAACATCTGTGCCAGCCCGGAATATCAAGTCCGCATTGCTTTTGGATAATGCAAAGTTTATGTGGTTCCTTGGAGATAGGAAAGCCTCCTACACTCCCATCATCTGATCGAGGGATCCAGCTTTTATGCAATCCAAGCAGTAGTTAATGCAGTAGCCTGATACATAGAGCTCTGAAGACTAGTACAACCTGATATGTATGTTGCGATGCGCCTGTCTGCATGGACTGAAGAGAGATAATTCGACAGTAACCGGGTAATGAAGAGAATGACTACAGAGCCTGGCCACGATAATAACCTTCATGCCCCCAGCATAAGTGTGTCGCTCTCAAGGATGGTATTTGCACCTGCCAGATCATGGAGAAAATGCTCAATTGATAGGGATGTGTGAGCACTATTGATTGACTGGTCCCGCTCTAGGCAGGCCCCTAGCGGTAGAACTTGAAACCTAGGACTGATGAGCAGCGATGTCCAACATCGGACGTGACTAAGTACTTCGACAAAACATGTCATTCGCCAAGACCGGGTGGGTGGCTCTGTCATCATTAAGCAGGATAACAGCCTCGCAAAGTGAGGGCTTGAGGACTAAAAGGCACAGAAGCCAGTTTGTGGAGCTCAAACTTGCTTCCTTGTGGTAGAAATGTTCCTGCAGCGGCTCCAGATAGCTAATTGTTGACACAAGCTGATGCTACTAGCAGATAACCAAGCTGTTCTCAGAGGCCTGGCGTCAATCAACTTGGTATACTGATTGTTATGCAGGATTACTGTATTGTGAACAGTGAATACACAAAAGCTTTTGCTTCGCCAGGCAATGCCTCTCGTTAAACCAGTCAAGCTTCGTCCTGGGTTGTGTAGGAGCATACGGCGTACACCTTCGCACGATCTTTGCTTTATCAAACGAGGTAATGAGTGAGAATTGAGTTAAGCGCCCTGATATCGGCATCGCGTTTCCCTTGACCCCTCTGCGTGCTCGCTTTGTACTCTGGCCACCACCGACCACTTCAACGCAATCTACAACTCTTTCGTTTAGTATCCAAACATCTGCAAGAATGGCTCCTGGATCCTTCAGCAAGTTTTTGTTGTCTCTGCCGTTCAGAAAATCTAGGCAGCGTGCTTCAGGTTTGGGCGACGGGGGTGAGTAGTCGGGTTCATCTGATGACATATAATAGTCGACATTCTTCAGGTACTCAAAATGCGCTTCGCTTGGATCCTTCGGAAGTTAGAAAGCACTTCGATCGCATTGGTCGTTTTAGAATCCTCGTGATTGGCAGATCGAATGCAGGTAAAACCACACTCCTGCAGCGTGTTTGCAACACCACCGAGCTGCCGGAGATCATCAATACTGAGGGTGAGAAGGTCAGGTCGCTCATCCTGCCGTATCGTTTCTCAAGTTACTGATGCGTGCAACTCTCAGATCGATCCTGCGATCGTGCAAGGGTCACTGGAGGCGAGTTAGGAGTTCATCTGGTGACGTGCACTGTGTTAACTATATACAGAGGGGATATCACAACATCGATGATGAACTAATTTTTCAAAGCAATCCAGGCTTCATCTTTCATGACTCGAGAGGCTTTGAGACTGGCTCTATGAATGAATTAAACTTGATGAAAGATTTTGTGGCTGATCGAGCAGCAACAATGAAACTGGAAAAGCGTATCCATGCCATCTGGTAGGATCATATAATAGATCCCATTGAGCAACTATTGACAACTCATTATACTGCACTGGGATCTAGGTTTTGCATCTCCATGGCTGATTATGAGAGGCCAATTTTGGCTGCAGAAGAAAAGTTCTTCAATGAATGTAATACAGGGAAGGGTGAGTTACTTCAGTATAATTAATCTTGCTGTGAATCTGAAGATCATGGAGTGCCTGTGATTGCTGTGTTGACTAAGGCTGATGCCTTGAAGTTGCCTGCACTCCACCAACTCATTGAAGATGGTTTGACAATGAGAGAGGCAATACCAAAGGCTGGAGATTTGGCAGAGCAGATGCTGAGTGAGTTGAAGATGAGAATAGAAAGACAGCTAAGTGGCTGCAAGTACCCTCCAAAGGCATATTTGCCACTTGCCAGTAAGTGATCAGTAATTATTTGGTATGAACCAAGAGGATGCTGACTGCAACCCACTCATAAGATGCACAACAGATGCACTTGATGAGGGGGAATTACAAAAACTAGTCATATCAACACAGCAGGTCAACATTGTTCTCAACATTGAATATGCAGTTAAGAGGTGAGATGATAACATTGATACACCATAGTTGATGACATGTTTCCATTTGACAGAGTCCTGATGGATGATAAGATGCAAATAACCTTCAACAAGAGAGCTGTGGAAGAGAAAATAATAGGATGGATGCCATTCAGCAAGGTCAGTTAAATATTCATCTTGAAAATCATATTATAAAGTTATTGGTTACAGGTGATTAAGCTTGCTGCAATATAGTAAAGAATGCATCTAAGTATAACTATTACACATTGGTCCTGTTGGCTTGACAGTTGGTGAGTGATTTCAAGGCAGGTTCAGGTAGGTCTCTTCTCACTGTCCTCACTCCCACTCTGGTCCTGTTGGCTTGACAGTGGGTGAGTGATTTGATGGCAGGTCCAGCTGGGTCCCATCTCACTGTCCTCATTCCCACTCTGGTCCTGTTGGCTGGACAGTTGGTGAGTGATTTGATGGCAGGTCCAGCTGGGTCCCATCTCACTGTCCTCATTCCCACTCTGGTCCTATTGGCTTGACAGTGGGTGAGTGATTTGATGGCAGGTCCAGCTAGGTCCCATCTCACTGTCCTCACTCCCACTCTGGTCCTGTTGGCTTGACAGGGGGTGAGTGATTTCATGGCAGGTCCAGCTGGGTCCCATCTCACTGTCCTCACTCCCACTCTGGTCCTGTTGGCTTGACAGGATGTGAGTGATCTGATGGCAGGTCCAGCTGGGTCCCTTCTCACTGTCCTCACTCCCACTCTGGTCCTGTTGGCTTGACAGTATGTGAGTGATTTGATGGCAGGTCTAGCTGGGTCCCATCTCACTGTCCTCACTCCCACTCTGGTCCTGTTGGCTTGACAGGAAGTGAGTGTTTTCATGGCAGGTCCAGCTGGGTCCCATCTCACTGTCCTCACTCCCACTCTGGTCCTGTTGGCTTGACAGCTGGTGAGTGATTTTATGGCAGGTCCAGCTGGGTCCCTTCTGACTGTCCTCACTCCCACTCTGGTTCTGTTGGCTTGACAGTATGTGAGTGACTTCATGGCAGGTCCAGCTGAGTCCTTTCTCACTGTCCTCACTCCCACTCTGGTCCTGTTGGATTGACAGACAGTGAGTGATTTGATGGCAGGTCCAGCTGGGTCCCTTCTCACTGACCTCACTCTCACTCTGGTTCTGTTGGCTTGACAGGATGTGGGTGATTTTATGGCAGGTCCAGCTGGGTCCCATCTCACTGTCCTCACTCTCACTCTGGTCCTGTTGGATTGACAGCTGGTGAGCAATTTGATGGCAGGTCCAGCTGGGTCCCATCTCACTGTCCTCACTCCCACTCTGGTCCTGTTGGCTTGGCAGGATGCGAGTGATCTGATGGCAGGTCTAGCTGGGTCCCTTCTCACTGTCTTCACTCCCACTCTGGTTCTATTGGCTTGACAGGATGTAAGTGATTTGATGGCAGGTCTAGCTGGGTCCCTTCTTACTGTCTTCACTCCCACTCTGGTTGTGTTGGTTTGACAGAATGTGAGTGATTTGATGGCAGGTCCAGCTGGGCTCCTTCTCACTGTCTTCACTCCTACTCTGGTTCTGTTGGTTTGACAGAATGTGAGTGATTTGATGGCAGGTCCAGCTGAGTCCCATCTCACTGTCCTCACTCCCACTCTGGTCCTGTTGGCTTGACAGGCAGTGAGTGATTTGATGGCAGGTCTAGCTGGGTCCCATCTCACTGTCCTCACTCCCACTCTGGTTCTGTTGGCTTGACAGGATGTAAGTAATTTGATGGCAGGTCCAGCTGGGTCCTTTCTCACTGTCCTCACTCCCACTCTGGTCCTGTTGGCTTGACAGCTGGTGAGTGATTTCATGGCAGGTCTAGCTGGGTCCCATCTCACTGTCCTTACTCCTACTATGGTCCTGTTGGCTTGACAGAATGTGAGTGATTTGATGGCAGGTCCAGCTGGGTCCCTTCTCACTGTCCTCACTCCCACTTTGGTCCTATTGGCTTGACAGGCAGTGAGTGATTTGATGGCAGGTCCAGCTGGGTCCCATCTCACTGTCCTCATTCCCCCTCTGGTCCAATGGACTTGAAAGGATGTGAGTGATTTACATCTAGTCTAACTGTAACCCTTCTTCTTGTATTGTTATGTTGTTTTCTTGATAGGTGGTGAGTGATTTCACACCAGATCTACCATGATGACTTGTCACTGTTTTCACCTTCATTCTGGTTCTCTGTTGACATGACAGGCTGTGAGTGATTTCATAGCTAATTGAGGACACTTCTCTTTTATTGTTATCCTTTTTGATCTACTCCTCTTGGTAGGCTGTGAGGGATTTCATGTTACATTCATATTGTTCTTACTCTCACTTTACTTGACAGATTGTGAGTGATTTTATGCTATGTAGATCCAGTATCCTGTCTTTACTGTCCTTACTCCTATTCTGGTCCTCCTGGCCTGATAGGCAGTATGTACTTCTATGTCATGTCTTGTTGTGTGTTTTCTCATTGCCCTTATTTCCCATCTGGTCCTGTTGGATTAACAGAAGGTGAGCCACTTCAACCCTGATCCAGCATCACTTCTGCTTACATTTTAATGCCATGCTTCCACTTGTCTTTATCAGCAAGTATGTTTATCACAGCTACAGTTCTGTCATATATTTTATCAGGGTAACAACTCTTCCTCAAATATATTTAGGATGTTAGCTTTCTCCTTTTTCACACACACTTGCTCACTCACATTCTCCATATTTCATACAATCTTAGCATGTGAGTCATCCATTCTGTCTTATATTCAGCATCTTCTAAGTGTGTTGTTCCAGAACTTGGTATGTCATACTATCTATGCCATGCAACATCTCAATATGAGTTCCCTAGATTGTGAGGCTTATTTTATTTTATTTGAATTCTGCTCATGGTTTGTAACATGACAGAATATTCATCAACTTTCAAATTTCCCCAATTTACCCACAATGTGCCCTTCACTTTCTTCTATGAATATGTTAATATTGCATGGAGTTGGTGAGGAAAGTCATTTTCTTGTGTATGCTTGTTGAACATCCCAACCAAAGGGTGTATTCTTGTCTTTGAGTACTCCTATTTCCTCATACAGAACAATGGACAAGCTTACAATGCCTTCAATGTGGCTGTGAAGGAGTACCAGAAATCTGGCACTCAATCTGCTGTTCTGAAGGCACTTCAGCATGCTATTCAGGAACATGGCAGTGACTGTGCTACATTACAGAAAGTCATTATTGATATCATTCTGGAGAACTCCATGTGTAAGTAAATACTATTTAAGCTATTTAATTATTTGATAATTTGCTTCAGCAAAGAAACTCCAATTTTGACCAATTATTCTATGGCCAGGGTAGTTGCATGGAATTTAATCTTTTTGTACCTATATCAATGTTTCTTCACTTGAAGTATATGCTATGCTTTTAATATTGTGCATTCATCTAGTATTATAATGACCAGCTATATCATCCACTCCCCCTTTCTTTATCCCACATGGCATAAGGAGATATGTATGTGTCTTGCTCTTGGGTATAAAATTATAAAATGCAAAGCTGTGTATCCCATCAGGTACTGCACAAATTAGATGATTCTCATTTTCATAGTCTACATCATCTCTATGTACATCAGCAAAACACTTATTTTCAGACAGCACTTACAGTAATTACCATGATATTACATTACAGTGACTCCAAAAACCATTGCAAGGTTTGGTAGTTTTGCAGTAATTGAGCTATAGAAGGTCTGTGCTTGGGAATTTTGCTTAGTGGTAGTGAGATGGCCTGTAGCCCTTGGCTGTGTGATTAGAATAGGAAATGGTAGAGATATGGAGAAATTAAATGAAGGATGTCATTGCAACAGTCACTGTGGAAACAAGTTTTTACCATGATCTGGGGATGGTTAGAATAGCTTATATATGAGGATCAAAGTCAGAGTGAGAATAATAGGTATTGTGCTTTGTAGAAGGGTGTCTAAAGTGGCACATTTGGGATCGTATTCAGATCTGTATTTACTGTGATATAATGACTTGCACTGGAATGCAAAAGCAAGTTATTGCTATGGATTTAGTTTAGATTACTACTGTTTGATTTTGAGCTCACTTGAATTACATATGGCCAATTGCAACTTGAGATTATGCTCATAATAGATAGATTATACAAAGCTGCAACACTTTGATTTTGTGTCCTAGGAAACAGCCTGTCCACCATATCTAATAGAAACAGAAATATTGAACAAAAGCCAGCCCTCCTGCCTCCTACACTCCCTTCTCACCCATGATGCAGTCCTACCCAGTATTGTCCACATAATGCAGCTAGATTGTACCACATGACATAGTCAGACAGGGCTAACAATCAGCTGTCTCACACTGGTTGAGCCCACCTATGGTTTGTCACCCTGCTATATAGACTAGCCAAGGATTCTACTACCCATGATACATGGGGCTGCTAATGTGAGAGCACACATGGGTTTCACCACAGTACTTCAAGTAGCCTGATGCTGAATGGGCCATGTTACATGAGTCATATAGGAGTGAGGTGTCCATGTAACCAATAGACTGGCTTGAGACCAATCTTCCTGGCTCATGATGAATTGCCCTGGCTCATAATAAATTACTCCCAGCTCACCATGACTTAGCATCCTAAAGTGTGCAGCATATCCCAGCATGAACTATATAGGCCTGGCCCTTGATCAGGCCCATACCTGGCTGTGGCTCACAATGAATGATCCTGGCACTTGGCTAGTCAACCATCCTAGCTCAATGAAAAATTGTCCCAGCACACAATATATAGACCCAGCCTGTAATGGATTGTTCTTGCATGTGGTGGATTAATTGGCCAGATCAGCCAGCCCATGGTAACTTGTCCCACTCCATAATACATATGTGGACCTGGCTCTGGTAAGTCTGCAAGGAAGCCAATGGGGCAGTGATGATCTGCCCCATACTGATGTGGCTGATACAGCAATGTGGGGCTTGGTTGAACCAGACTTTGTGTATGATATGTTGTATGGAGTAACATTTCAACAGTCATAAGTTGGCACTTATGTATATGAATGATATAGCTGGTGTTGTCAGTGGGGTCAAGCCAGTGTGCAGTGTGATAGCACATGTTATTTGCACAGCAACAGTGTCATTGGCAGCCTACTGTGGTATGCTGGCATTGTCCTTAGTAGAAGCAAGTCAGTAGATAATCATGAACTTAACAATGTCATGGGTGTCATACTGGGGACAGGGCAAAGTGTAACACCAGTCAAAAGGTCAGCACCTGTCTTTGCATGATCCCAAGCAGCATTATGGACCACCATGCACAGCAACATCTGATTATATGTACATAAATATGTTAGCCCATAGAGAATAGCACCACCCACCATCTATGTATTACCACATTACATCCAGTGGGGCCCTGATGACACAAAGCCACATGGCATGGGGGTGGGCTAGGATACTGACACTAGGTTACATGGGGTAGGCCCTGATACCATCATCTGAGGGCCCATAGTCTGGCCTACATACAGTGGCTCAAAAAACTGTCCACATGTTTGCATGTTTTACATTAGTTATGACTAAACATGATAACCCCTAACCCTAGCCCTAGCCCATGAGTGTATGGAATGACATACTTACTCTTGGCTTTCTATTGGTCCATGAATCAAGTGATTTGGATAGGAATTGATAGAGTAGCAGCCATTTGGAAATGACATGTCATGCAGACAGTTGTTTGACTTAAAGTTTTGATTATATATATTGACCCTGGCATGCTGTGATATCATTACATACATCCATCAAGGGTTCTATTATGTTACCTTTATGTAATGAGTATGATCCAACATATATAAACCCCACCACCCTCTGCTCATTTTCTCATCATCATCATCATGAAATCCATTTCCACCTCTCAAAGACAAAATATCATCTCTCTTGCCTCTCTTGGCCTGTCTACTAGGAAGATTGCCTCACAGACTGGTCTAGGGAAGTCTACAGTATCCCAGGTTCTTCAGGAAATCCAACCAGAGAGGCCTAGGCTTCATGGTGGTTGCCCTTCTAAGCTTTCCTCCATCAACAAAAGGGCTATTGTCCAGCAAATCCTTACTGGCAAGGTCAAAAATGCTGTTCAAGCCACTCATTTCATCAACTCTATTGTTGATAGTCCTGTTTCTTCTCAGACAGTGAGGAATACCATCAAAGAAGCCTTATTGAAGGCTGTGGTGAAGAAAAAAAAGCCATTGCTTTCTACTGGTCACAAGAAGAAGAGGTTAGCCTTTGCTCTCAAGTATCAGCATTGGACTGTGGAGGACTGGAAAAGAGTTATATGGTCAGATGAGACCAAAATCAACAGGATTGGGTCAGATGGACAAGAGTATGTGTGGAAAATGAAGGGTGAAGGCCTTATTTTCAGAGAGGTCAAAGGTACAGTCAAGTTTGGAGAAGGTTCACTGATGGTTTGGGGATGTATAGGGTGGAATGGTGTTGGGGTCTTGAGTGAGGTTGAGGGAAGGATGGATGCTGAACAGTATGTGGCCATTTTGGAGCAAGGGTTGCTTCAAAGCATGGAGAAATCTGGAATTCCAGAAAATGACATTATCTTTCAACAAGATAATGACCTCAAGCATGCCTCTAGAAGAGCCCAGAAATGGTTTGAAGAGCAAGATATCAAGCTTCTAGACTGGCCTGCACAATCTCCAGACCTCAACCCAATTGAACACACTTGGAATCACCTCAAAAAATCTCTCTCAGGTTATGAGAGTGCTCCTACAGGAGTTCATCAATTGTGGGAAGGGGTGGTAGTGGAGTGGGGGGAAGATTTCTGTGGAAGAGTGTCAAAAATGGATAGGAAGCATGCCTAGAAGGGTTGAAGCAGTTATCAAGGCCAAAGGAGCTCATACCAAGTACTAGATAGTTGGATTTTTGTAAAGTCAAAAAACTGTCTGCATGACATGTCATTTTCAAATGGCTGCTATTCTATCAGTTCTTATCCACATCAGTTGATTCTTGGACCAATAGAAAGCCAAGAGTAAGTATGTTATTCCATACACTCATGGGGTAGGGCTAGGGTTAGGGGTTATTGTGCTTTGTCATAGATAATGTAAAACATGCAAACATGCAGACAGTTTTTTGAGCCACTGTATATTGCTATGTCATGGGACATAGGGGGCATATCAATCATGGCATGTAATGGTGGGGCTCTGATCCCATCAGTTGGATGTAGCTGGTGGGCCCCAGTACTGACCTGCCATGGTGCCAGGTGGCCCAGTCTAAGTCATCCCAGGGGTCACCTCCTGGCCTACACTAGCTGTGTTGCTGAATGACATGGGTGAGTCAGGGCCCCAGCATGGCATATCATACAAGATAGCCACCATTGATTCATCCCAAGGGGCATGGTCTGGCCTATGTCAGCTCTATTGTGATATATGGGAGGGTTTACAATCAACTGCCCCTGGTTGGAGGATAAGCTGTGGGCTGATCATGCTACACCAGAGGGCTGGCTGGAGAAATATTATGGAACATGGTATTGGTGGGCTTTGCAGTGCATATGTCATCAGGGTGCCCAGATCCTAATGTCTTATGGTGTCTGGCCAGCCTGGCTTGCAGCACTCCATAGGATGTAGGCAAGCCTGGGGCCCAACATCCCATCATGCCAGGCCCAGCACAGGATCCCACACCTTGTCATGCCTGGGCTAGCCCAGTGACCAACATTCCATAGGGCCCACATAATGCAGCTACCATGTCATATGCCCCAGATATGGGCATTATCACCTCCTTGCCACAACTGGGCCATTGTTAGATCATCACATGTCTATAGAATAGGCCCATAACCAAACCTATCAATGGATCTGGGCTGTGGTCAAGTGATGCCATACAGGTCATATATGGCAGGGCTTGGCACAACACATAACATATGTCAGGGCTGTTAGTCATGCTGTGATGACAGGGTATGGCAATGAAATGAAATAAATATAAATACTGGCTAACATACTGGGCAACCTCTGGCACAATTTTATCCAGTCATAATGACCCACAAATTATGAATTAAAATTACATGGACATTAAAGCATTCTGAACTATGTGAACCATCATTCAGTCTCCCCTTGGGTCATTGAGCCAATTATGGATGTTGTCTCTCATATAATAGGCCAAGTAATACCTATTCCCAGTGATAGCATTGATCCTGTGCTAAAGCAACTGGCTTGAGAATGCAACTACAGTGCTGGGGAAGTATTCCAATTGAAGGCCAAGAGTTGGAATGTCCAGAACAAAATCTGTGTATTCACCAACACTGACAAGAAGATTATACCAGTTTGCACAAGAATGTGGGTCATGATGAAGAGGTGCTGAATGGTTGGCTGTAACAGAAACATCAATATGGACTGTAGGCAATCAGAAGAGTGCATCAGACATGGCATTGTCAGTGACAACAGACCATTACCTAAGTGCTTTCATGGCCTCAAGACCAGCATCATACAATGGAGGGTGCATGATGGAGAGTGTGCCAGATAGGGCTCTGGACAGCAGACATACATATGTATATCAGGGAGCCACTGCCTGCTGGCATTGGTTGAAAGGGCAGATGAGATGGCAGATTCATCTTCCCATGTCTACCAGATGATTAACTCTGATGGTAAATACATAAAGGAATGGCTCACAGAATGACCAAGCTCATGCCTGGCTGGGGAGAAATCAAGGCAGCTAGACAGCCTGTGGTTATCCTGTGAGATAAAGTTGCTTGATGTTTGCCAGGATTTGTCTGAGATACTTTGCTTCAAAGCATTATAAAGTGGGTAGATCATGCCCAACACATGCTCCTTGCAGCAAAGTCTATAGCCAGCCATGCAGAACAAATGGGCACTTACCTGCATTGGCTGGGCAAGGCTGCTGGGGAGATACCCTAAGGCAATGGTGTCCCCTTTACCTAGAATAATCACCAGTGTGTCCAGATATCCAGTGACACTGGATAGATGCTTAGACAAAAGCCATACCTCCCTATTGACATTCAAGCCTGATTTCATGGAGCCAAGGCTCTCAGAAAGCCAGATGAGATCAATGCACTCAGAAGCAGAT
This sequence comes from Scleroderma citrinum, assembly GCA_029372045.1. Lineage (NCBI taxonomy): Eukaryota > Fungi > Basidiomycota > Agaricomycetes > Boletales > Sclerodermataceae > Scleroderma > Scleroderma citrinum. The sequence continues at coordinate 1,132,974 of JARFMN010000014.1, forward strand.
AAGATATGTATGAAGAACCCCTTGGCTTCAGCAATGATGGCCCTGATTGGCTGCTGCTCATATCCCAATTCAACCTTCCCTGTATCCTGGCTTCACCAGTAATTATGCATTGCATTTGGCAGTTGAACATTGTAAAGAAAGGTGATATGCTTAGTTGCACAGGGAATAGGATACAGTGGGAAGAAGGCTGTAGGTAACCTCAGTATGCTGCAATCTACTGAGGGACTAGTAAATCTCTACCAGTGTATGTGTGCTCTCCATGCTTATGTAATATGTGAGAAAGCATAGTATGGTGCTGGTTGTGAGTGATAACTCCAACACATCAATCATGTACTGGCATGGTGTATATGTATAGAGGGCTGCATGGGTAGGACTGAAGAAGCATAAGAATCATCTAGCAATTTGATTTACATGCTGCTGGGGGGACTGGCTGCATACATGAGCCTTCAGAAACATCAATTATGCCTGCAATATTGGTGTGTGTTTCCCCTGCTAATATCATGCTCAAATGTACCCTCATCATTGTTGGTTCCAGGTGAATAAACCATTGAAATGTGACCAGCAAGCTAACAAGAATGCTTGCAATTGTGTGGTATGTAAGATCAAGCTTGTTAAGGCTTTGCTGATGCAAGACTTAATGCCTTCAAGACCAATGTTCTAACCCTAACCCAAGGCTTGCTGACTAAGCAACCTCCTAGGCCTTTACAAGGTGTTAGCAATGGCAAGACTCCTTCCCTCAGAGCAATCAGAACCAGACAGAAGTCAAGAGAGTACAAAAGCCAGTAGATTGTTGAAGTGCAAAGGAGATGAAAGATGGGGTTTTATCCCACATCTCTTGGTCTCTTATACTACTTACTCTACAGCAAGTACCATACTTGGGGAACAATGCAGAACAGCCATACAAGGTGTACAATGGTTAGTCCATAATGGTAGAATAACATTTGCAGCAGTGTGCAGGTGGTAAGGAACCATGACAACTTGGTATGAGTCTTGGATCATGTGTACATGAGTTGACACAATGTGTAAGTGTCATGTGATTGTGGTAGGAAAAACATACTAAGTCCACATGCAGATGTGTCTGTTGTATAATCATAACTGTAAGTCCACAAGGTGTCAATGGATAGGGGTTACCACTCAGGGGTTACCCAAAAAAGGAAATGAAAGGAGAAATCATAACAAAGCTCTGCAAAGAATTAAGACTGTCAGCCAGTGCCTGCAAGCAGGGAAAAAACACTACTGACTTCATCATGTCCAGCTGGCTCAACATGGTCCAACATTCTTGGAGTTCTCAGCATCTTCAGCCTTGATGGGGCTCTGGTCTATGGAGTGAGAGAACAACATGAGGGATGCCTGACAAGGTGAGCTGGCATTTGTGAGGTCATGGGGGCAGTCAGCAGAAATCTGAGGCATTGGTATGTGTCCATGCCACTGGGCACCTGTCATAGCACCTGTGTAGCCCCTTGGCAGCACTCAAAAATGAATCTCTCTGGAGAATAGTGTTATTGGTGGAATGGATGAGTCAGTCATTTGCAATGAATACTGTTGTTGGATATTTTATACCAGGAGAAAATTCCACTATTGAATTCTGGAATAGCTTGTTGCTTTCTGGCCAACATGGCATCAAAACTATGCTATACAGGCAGTTTTTGCTGTATGGATCATGGCATAAGTCAAAGCTTCCAGCTTGCAATAAAGACAGTGCTGAAAATCTGTCCAATGTCTCTTGGTGATAGTAAGTGTTCTATTTCTTGCCAATGACCAGATTGCCTTGTAGCCAGGCCTATCATGTATGTACAGTGAGCAACAAAAACATTGCAATGTTTGCAACATTTTCATTGTGTGCCTTATAACATGGGATGAAGTGTGGCTGTGCACTTGCACTAGGGGGGACATTTGTGGGGTGTGGTCCTGGCTGTCTATTGAGCCCTGGGTTGAAATCTGAGATGCAGTGATTCCCATTCTATGAGCCAAATACTAAGGTCTACTCATTGCAATGTTTTTGTTGCTGATGGTCTGTGAGATCAAATCCAGGCATGGAGCATGTATTTGTGGTGGGAATGCTGATGTAATATGTCACATGATCTGCTAAATGATTCACCAGATCACAAACAACACCAAACAGTAAAATTTTCACCCACCATCATGCCCAAAGCTATCCCCTCCTCTGCAACTGATACTATCATTTTTCTACTTCAGCAGGGACATTCTCTCAGGGAAATATTCACTACTACTGGTGTCCACTATAGCACCATCAGTTGAATATGTTCCCAGCATTGTTCTACTCTTGAAAAATGCTCTCCTGGTTGTCCTTCCATCATTACCCCCACTGATGTTCAGCATGCCATGCAATTAATTGGATCTGGGAAGGCTGAAAATGCTGTGGAGGTCACTCAATCACTTCAGGACATAAAGAACATATCTATCTCCTCCCAAAAGTCCATCATCACCTGAGGAAAGCTGGCATGAAAGCTGTGGTGAAGCAAAAATGACCTCTACTTTCAAAGCATCATAGGCAGAATACATAGGCTAGACATTGCTCTGAGCCATCAAGACTGGACTGTGGAGGACTGGAAGAGGGTTATCTGGTCAGATGAGACCAAGATCAATAGGCTAGGGTCAGATGGCAGGAAGTGGGTGTGGAAGAAGCCTGGGGAGGGCCTCAGTGATAGGCTAGTGCAGGGGACTGTCAAGTTTGGTGGAGGTTCCTTGATGATGTGGGGCTGTATGACTTGGGAGGGTGTTGGGATGGCCTGCAAGATTGATGGTAGGATGGATGCTGATGTCTACACACAGATTTTAGAAGATGAACTTCAAGGTTCTCTTCAATATTTTGACAAATCTCCTGAAGATGTCATTTTTCAGCAAGACAATGACCCCAAGCACACCAGTAGGAAGGCCAAGCAGTGGTTTGAGGACCATGGATTTGAGGTCATGAGTTGGCCTGCACAATCTCCTGACCTTAACCCTATTGAACATCTATGGGTTGTACTGAAAAGAAAGGTGGCATCCTACCCAACCCCTCTCAAAGGAATTCTTGAGCTATGGGAGAGAGTTGAGAAGGAATGGGAGGAAATAGATGTCTCCACATGTCAAGGTCTTATTGAAAGCATGCCTAGAAGGGTAGAGGAGGTGATAAAAGCTAAGGGAGGATGCACTAATTACTAATAATTGTCACTTTTACCATATAATAATGTCAGCAACAAAAATGTTGCAATGAGTGGGCCTTAGTATTTGGCTCATAGAATTAGAACCACTGCATCTCAGATCTCAACCAAGGGCTCAATAGAAAGCCAGGACCACACCCCAAAAATGTCCCCTGTAGCACAAGTGCACAGCCACACCTCATCCCATGTTATAAGGCACACAATGAAAATGTTGCAAACATTGCAACATTTTTGTTGCTCACTGTATGCACAGGGTTATTATACAGACCATCTCCATTATGTTAATGCATCACTTCTCAGAGAAGGTACCCCAATCTGCCATACATCTGACACTGCTTGGCTGCATAGCATGCCAAGCCAGCATTCTCCTCTAATATTGCTTGAGAATGCTGGTCTGTTCAAAACTGCACCCTGTTATTAAAGAAATTCCTAATCCATTCTCTCTCACATCTGAGGAGCTGCACTTCCTCCTGCCATCACTCACAGAGGGCCTTTGTCCTAAGCCAATTGACACAATAAACTGTAAAACAAAATCATTGTATGTCTGGCAGCCATATCCCAGGGCACATTCATTTGCCAAAACCAGGCCAAAGTTTCATCTCTGTGACCTCTGGCATTAGGGTCTGTGATGGCCATACTAACCTTCAAGTCAGACCCATTCAACTCCTTGTATTGATCAAGGATCTCAGGCACAGCATCTAACACAATCATTTATTTGTGGCACCAACCATAGATAACTATGTGTCATTGGATGCCAGCATCCACCATAGCAATCTTGCCCCAGGCTCATGTAGTCATGCTGTAATTCCTGTCATGTCTGATATTGGTTCAAAAGATCACTGCTTTGTCAGCCAATGCAAGCTGCAGTTCATGAAGACAGTCATTGGCCTGCCTCTGTCTAAGTTTCAGTTCTTGATGGACCATGAAAGAAAAGCCCAATTGATGGAAATGATCCTTGCCAATATTGGATGGTAGTGGCAAGACAATCCCCTTAGCATCACCTAGCTGTGTTGGCATGAACACATTGCCATCAGTGTCACCCCCTACCAAGGTTGTTGATGAAGCCTGTTAGTATAGATCATCCCAATCATCCCCAATGATTTGTGACTGTAGTCAATCACATAAAGCAAAGTAGCATAGTCAAGGACTGAAGCTGGTGTTAAACACTGGCTTCAGGGAGACTTGGGGCAGAGCCTGTACTACTTCTACTATGCAGTGGAAGTTCTTAGGTAAGGACCTAAAGACTTACTAAGTGTTTACTTGAGGTGATTTTCTAGTTGAGAGGTTTGAATACTCTTGTGAGTCTTCAGGACAATTTAACAGTTGTTAAACTGTTACTATTTGTGGACCTGAGGGTCCAGTATATATATGTGCCAGACATAGTCTGTGTGCTGTACATGAGTTTTGTTCAACTCATGGGTTGAACTACATATGGTAAGTATGACCTTCCATATAAGTGTCTCTCAGGTATCATACTGAGTAAGCATATGAGTAATGACATCATATACATGTCATAGTGATGTCATAGGACCTAGGCTTTCTCCATATTGGTAAAGTACTGGTAATGTTCAATAGGCAGTCATAGAATCATGTGCAGTGATAAACACATGCAAGTGCATTGTGTCAGTGGCTCTGCACATGACAAATCTCCTAGAACAAGTGATGAGCATCTGTTACATAATACCAGCACTAATACCTCATTTGTTCAACACTCCCCCAGATTTGGTATGTGTCAAATCATACAGGAGAAACTCTGTGAAGGCATGGAACTTAATCTGCCTGAGATTCTTGGTGAGGATATCTGCAAGCTGGTTGTCAGTTGTGATATGTCTGATAATAAGAACTTTCCAATCTTCAATGCATTCTTGTATGAAGTGATATCAGATGTCTATGTGTTTTGTACATCTTTCCTGTGTGGGGTTCTGAGCAAGGAAGATCAATCCCATGTTATCTCCATATAAAGGAATTGGATCCAGATGAAATCCAAGTTCAGTGAACATGGAATGTATCCAGATGACTTGTCTAGACATATCAGACAAAGACATATACTCAGCTTCTGTTGATGACAGAGCAATTGTCTTCTGCTTGCATGATAACCAGGTAATTGGTGCTTCATTTGCCAAAATGACCATACTGGTGGTAGACTTCTGGTCATTTTTGTCTGAAGCCCAGTCCACATTGCAATATGCCTTTATAGAGTACTCTGACTTTCTTCAATAAGCCAATCCCTTCTCCTTGGTGGCACAAAGATATCAAAAGATATAGAGAGCATGGTTTAGGTGATCTGCAGTAGGATTCAATGCAAACTGTGACATCCTGATCATGGCAAATGCTATGTTGGGTCAAGTTCCCAACATAAGATATAGCAGTGAGCCAATTACTGATTGATACTTTGAATGCCGTGCAGGAGTAGTCTCTCCTTCATTTTTGACTGGTTCATATCCTGATGGGAGTGGAGCGTTTGCAAGACAGCAATTCTCCATTTCAAATCTTCAGATTATTTTGTCCAGATAAGCAACCTGATCAACAATCAAAAGACCTGAGGAATGATCTGTCTGGAGATGCATTCTGAGATATTCTTTGGCTTGTCCCAAGTCATGACATTCCCATACTGTCATGAACTTCTTCTTCATTTCTTGAAGGAATCTGTGATTGTTGCCAGTGAAGAGTATGTCATCAACATATACCAGGAGAATGATGACTAAATGTTCTCATCCTGTCTTCTTCTGCAACACATATCCCTGCATCAGAGTGGATGTGGATGAAGCCAAGTGCTTTCAGGGATTTGTTGAGTTCAATGTTCCATGCCAGAGCAGCCTGTTTAAGGCCATATAAAGCTCTGAGGAGTTGATAGATGTAGTGCTCTTTTCCCTTGTGCATGAAGCCTTCTGGCTGTTCCATATAAATTTCCTCATTCAATTTTCCATATAGAAATGCAGTTTTGATGTCCAGTGCCTCTAGGTCTCAATTTAATTGGGCAGCCAGGGATAGTATGATTCAAACCAACTCAAATCTAGCTACCAGAGAGAAGACATCCTCAAAGTCTACTCTGTATTCTTGAGAGAAACCTTTGGCTACTAGCCAGGCTTGTTTTCACCCATCAGCTTTAATGGCATAGACCCACCTGCACTTAACAGGCTTTCTCCCATGAGGTAGAGGTGTAAGTTCTCAAACTTTCCTCTTGCCTAACACTGCAATCTCCTCATGCATGGCATTTTCCCAAGCCTTTTTGTCTTCAGCTGGTAGTCTCTGAGTATCCTGATAGTGAACAGGAACTTTTGACTTCTCCTTGACTTTATGCATGAGCAGGTAGTTGACAAAGTCAGTACCATATTCCTGACTGAGCTTATGCAAGTCAACCATTGGCTCCCCCATGTCCAATGCTTCTCTCACTTCTTCCATAGCCATTTCCTTTGATGCTTGCTGTTCTGCATCTACAGGATGAGTCCTTTCTCCATACATGTTGTCAGGTCTGAGAGGAACAACTTGCTCTCTTACTGATCATCATATGTTGGAGTCTGGGTATGGTGTGTAGCAGAAGGGAGGTGCTACCTTTAAAGGGATTTTGGCAGTCTTCTTAGAAGTCTCTGTTTGTGGTTTCATATGTGGTTCCATTGGAGTTGCAAATTCCTTTGGATGGTTTGGAGAGTCAGTTGGATGAACTGTTTGCAGGATCTCCATTGGTGTCAGTTCCAGTGGAGGAGCTACCTCCATAGGAACATCCTCATGAGGTTGGTCTTGAGTTTCCTTGGGTGTTTGGTCTTTTAAACTAGTCTTTGCACATCATAGGAAAACCTCTTCATCAAAAATAGTGTTTGTGCTAATGATGACCTTTTGATTTTTATCAAGGAATCAATAGGCTTTTGATCCAGGTTCATAACCTAGAAAGATCATAGGAGCACTTTTGGCCTGTAGTTTTGTTTGGTGTTCCTTTTTGATAACAACATAAGCAAGACACAAAAACTCTGAAGTATGAAACATCAGGTTTTTTACCAGTCCACAACTCCACTGGAGTTTTCCACTGTGATTGATGAAATGGTTGGTGATTGTAGACATGCACTGAAGTTTCTAGTGTGTGTTGCCAAAGGTTGGATGGAAGACAAGCAGAATGTCTCATTGCTTCTTCTTTCTCAACCATCATGCAATTGAATTGCTCTGCATGACCATTCTGTTGGGGAGTATCAGGAGTAGTCATATGATGCTTAATGCCATGTTTGCATAAAAAGGCCACAGACTTGAGAGATCTAAACTCTCCCCCACAATCTGAACACATCTGGAGAAGTCATCCTGAGACATGATTTTGAGCCCAGGCAAGCCAGGAACAAAAGGCATCAAAAGTGTTGGACTTGGAAGATAAGGGGACAATGGATGCATATCCACTGTAGTCATCAATGAACATGACAATGTAGCATTTGTGGTAGTAGGACTCCACAGGGAATTCACATAAATCAGTGTGGATAAGTTCAAGTGGTTTGGAGGTGTGTTTATAGGTGACTCAATAAGGTTTCTTGGTCATTTTCCCTAAAGCACAACTGGGACAGGGTTTGTTACTCATTGAAGTCTTGAATGAGGTAACAGTTGTAGCTTTCAGCAATTGATGCACAGCATTGTAGGAACAATGACCCATCCATGCATGCCAGAGGTCTGAGGTTTCCTTTGAACTAATGGTTTGAATCCAATCAGTTATAGACTGCAAAGATACACAAATATAATGAAGAGACCCTTTAGATGCTATCAGGCATGACCACAGGTAAAGGTCACCATTAGGTGCAAAGATTTGAGTTCCATCAACATTTGACATCAGTGTATAGCCCTTGTTAGTCAACTGAGTGGTCAAAACTACCCTCATATGGAGTTTTGGGCAAAACTCCACTCCATATAAATTAGTCAATTTTCCTTCATGATAAAATATGATGGTACTGTTCCCCAATTTCTCAACAACTGTATCTGCATCTGCTGTTTGTGACAGCTTTGGTGTGGGGTATGCAGTGTATGAAATGAAGTCATTTAGGTTGTGAGTGCAGTGCACTGAAGCACCAGAGTCAAGTAGAATCAGTTGACTCTTTTTCCCTTTACATGTCAAACACATGGTTGCCTGTGAATTCATAGGTAGATGACAGGAGGCACACTTTCCCTTTTCCTGTGAAACTAACAGCTTGTGTGGAGTACAATCAGAGCATTGAGGATGATGATTGATTACTTCCAGCACATTATGATGTTCATCCATGAGGACAGTGTTCCAAAGTCCATCTGCCATTACTTGAGGGTATATGGCATCACCAGGCCAGTGTTCTATGGAGGGAAGGGGTGGTCATATCTTGGCCAAATGTTGCATGGTGAGTGCAAAACCACCATATCCCAAGGGATCCCCTTCTGACAAGTCATTGTGCCAGACATACCTAGGGTGGTAAGATTTGCATTCAGAGCACTCATCCTCCCTGTCATCCATCCAGTTTATATCATGGATGGTAATAGGCTGGCACCCATAAACCTGTTTTCCAATCAAGAGACCAGTAGAAAATCTGAAATTCTTGAGGTTTTCTTCTCATGTCCAGGACAGTCACTCCTGGTTTTAACTGAAAAGTTGGAAAGTGGTCATGATAGTCTTGATTGAAAGGTTTATAAGTTGATGATTTGGGACACATAATGTCCTTTGGTAAAACTTGTTGTACAAGATAATATAAGTCCTCATCACTTATTCCTTCTGATTCCTCTCCAATATACTCTGGAATAGGATCAAGGAGTGATTGAGTTATCTTGTATGACAGTTTAGATGTGGAAGACTCACACATCACCATAGGACCATCATCATAGTCATAATCCTCTGCTGTGAGAGGATTGACTGAGTCCTCATAAAGCTCCTCAGGGATATCTATCTCTGGAACCTGAGTGAATGGTTCTGAATGGCCCTGTCAGATAAGCTCCAACTCCTGATCCAGTTGCTGGACTGTGAGCTTGGAAGAGCTAGCTATGGGTTGTTCAGGATCCATCGCCTGGTCCTGTAACCCAAACTCCTCCTGTTGGAGATATTCTGCCTGCATGTATGTGAAGTCATTTTCATCATACTGCAGAGCTTCTTCATAGGCCATTGATTTGTCATCTCAAATCATATTTTGTTTGGCCTTTCCTTTGCCTTTGGCTGGGCAAGGTCTCTGCCCCTGAGGATCCTTTCCTCCTCTAGTGCCTTGACCACCTTGCTTGCCTTGTCCTTTTCCCTTATTAGGGAACTGCCTCTGTGGGGATATCAGAGGTGGATGAATGATTTCTGGCACACAGCAAATCTGTTGCTTGCTGCCAGTATAGTATACTTTCTGGCTGCTAACATGGCAAGTCTCTCCAGGAAAGTGATTCTTTCAGCAAGGTTTGTTCCTGCATTGAGGGAAGTCTCCCCTTGGAACATACTGTGTGTTGTTCATGGGTTTTACATTAGAGAGTCAGGGAATGAGAGACTTATTTGATGAATGGCAAGGCCCTTTGTACCACTCTTGGTCAATGGTGCTCCTTCCTTTTCCTAGTATTCTCCACTGATACTCCTTTTGAATGTGTGGAATTACCCCTGAGGGTTTGAAGTTCACATCCTCCATGGTGGTAGTAATGAGAGAGATAACATTCTCCCAATCCAGAGGTAGAGCCATAAGAATGGCCATAGCAAGAATCTTCTCATTAACAGGAAAACCTACTGCATTAAGTCATTCAGCACACTCAATGAGCTTGTTAGCTTCATCTATGGGGTTAGTGTTCCCCTTGATACAATGCTGGAAAAGTGAGTGCATCTTGTAGAGTGCTTCAATTTTGCCAGGCTGTCTGTATGCAGCCTCTATGTCAGCTAGTGTTAACTTGGCCATGGTTTTCATGTGGTGGTAAAAGGAAGGGGAGATCTGGAGTTTGATAACTCCTCTGGCCTGTATGTCTTTATCTCCAAAGGCCTGTACCTGTTTGGCAGTGATGGCTCCTCTGACAACAGGTGTATCCTCAGTGAAGGCTCAGTAAAAGCCCATAGCCATGGCAAAAGCATCAATGGAGTTGCACCATAACTTGTAGTTGTTTCCAGTCAGGAGAGGGACAAAAGTGAGTATGTCTTTTGCTGCCATTTTGCCTAGAATAAACAGTTAAAAGCAAACCAATTAGTGAACATGTTTTCTTCTTTTAATAAAAAGGGTTGAAAGGGCTTATGAGGAATGGGTCTTGGTCCAGTTCTATGCTTTCCATTGTGTGTCCCAGATGGTTGTCATGGTGGCATTCATCCATTTATCCATTCCCAGGCATTATCTGCCTTTCTTTTTCTTTGACAATTTGCAACTGCTTCTCTTCTCTTCTGCTTCTTTAGACCCATTTTTGACTTTTCCCAGTACACTACTCCCTTACCCTTTATTCCCAATCTGGCAGGTTTCTCTAGAGTCTGGAAGTTTAGACTTTGAAAGTAGTGTGGATTATTAACTTGATCAACTTTTTCTCCTGCTCCCAGGACTGAGTTGATGAATGACACACTTCTGTCTAACTCCCATGCCCTGATAGCACAGGATGGAAAAGGGGTTTTGAAAATAGAAGGTTGGAATTCCTTATTGGCAATTTGACCATGGTAGTACACTGAGTGTGCAGTAAAGGGAATTTGGGAAATGAACAGGTCAAGCTTTTGTACAAAGATAGAAGGGAGAAGAATATGTGTGAAGCATACATGGTCCCTGTGTATACTTCTTTGAAGAGGTATACTATGGTAATTCTCATCATCAAAAGAAGTGGTGGATAGAATGAAACTAATGTCTGCAGCATATGGCTCATGAACATAGTATGGCATTGAGTACATCAGATGAGTTTGGTGTGTCAAAATAGTCTGCCAAATCCTCTGACAACACCAGTTCTCCATCATCATTGAAGCCCATTTCAAGGATAAGGCACATTGCCTCAAGATCAAGGATCTTGACCTTGCCTCTCAGGTCACACAGTATGATGACATAGTCTCTGATCCTGTCAAGGAATTGTGAGAACTCTGTCTGCATAACTGAATATGGGTGTGAGTAGTAGGTGCAGAAGAAGGGGTGATTGTTGAAAGCTAGGCCTGGATTGACACAAGAGAACCTATACTGGTTCCTCATGATCTCTAATCCAAAGGCCCTCATCCATGGTAGGTAAATATTGTGGGCAATGAAGAATAGGGAAAAGATGTCCCCATACCCCAGTGCAAAAATCTCTGCAGGGGTCAGTTGCTTTCCTATCACAATAAGACTGTTGCCAGTAGGGTACTGGTGACTGAAGTGAGTTTCCCATGGATGAAAATCTCTGACATGTGCTGCATCTCTGCTACTTATGTACCACTCCATCTTGTAATTTGGAGTTACTCAATTGCTGTTAAAATCTTCTCAGTCCATCATAGGATGATTGATACATGTGTGTAGCCATCTTTTTCACCTTCACTTAAGAGGTCATTTGGATCACCATCATCATTGAAGTTGAATCTGACAAATTCCACTTCTTCTCTGGGTTCTGGACTCTCCAGGTAGACTAAGTCCAGAGTTACTTCTCCTTCCTCTAGCAGCAAGGACTTCTTGATGAAGACAGGAGAGTATGGGACCTCAATGTCCTCAAACTCCTCTTTTATCTCAACATCCTGTGTTCCAGTAGTATGTGCCCTGGACCAGTGAGGAGGTGATAGGGGAGTTGGGGTGTTAGGCCTAGTTGGCACTAAAGAGGGTACTCAAGAGCCCAGAAGGTGACCCAGGAGAAGATGAGCCAGAGTCAGCAAGGGAGTGATCATTGCCACCTGAGACCCCTGAGTGGGTGGTGTTGTGATTGTTCATTCCTCATTGTACTGATCTGGAATGACATTGTGACTGTGATAGATGAGATGAGGTGGAAGCTGGGATGTATAGGGTGGAAGCTGCATTTGAGCTGGTACCAGTAGAAGGAATGGGTAATGGATGTGATTTGAGGATTGGGTCATCTTCAATATCAATTACCTCATAGGGGACTGGGATAGGATTACTGTCAGCATCCATATATCCAATAAAAGTCCCACTACTATGATCACTAGATGGTAATGACTCCATCATGGCAGTCATGTTATGACCCTGAAGCCTTAAATAAGTTGGCTGTATGGGTGTCAAGTCAAGATGACACCTTACTCAACCTTTGGTCAAGCAAGCCCTTGTGGGCTCTAAAGTCTTTGTTGTCTGACAGAATCTATGATTCTCTCAGTGGCCTCAATGAAAGCTTGGTTGAGTCGCAAATGTAGTTCTACCAGGGAAATTCCTGGATTTGCATCTAAGAATCATAACACTGCTGACTCCTCAGTCAATTGAGATTCATATCTTGGCAGTGGAGCTGACAGAGAATATGGAGGAGGGTCTGTAAGACCTTCCAACATTGAAGCATCCTGAGGAGGAGGACTAATGGTCTGATCCACCTGGATGCACCATGACCCAAAATGATCACTTGCCTCAGCCATCACTCTATAAGTGCAATGATGAGCAGGTGTGTGCTGCATCTCAACACAGTGTAAAAAAGGCAATTGCTGATACAGCAAAGAAAAGCTCAGCTTGCCAAAACAGCAGTTGCAAATATACCCATTGAATGCCTCAGAGAAATGAGAGGGTGTTGAGGAGACCCAACAAAATCCTCCAGGTAAATCATGAGCCATCATTAGGTGGCATCCCTTGCTCAGCCATTGCAAGGTTACAGATGTCAACCTAGGCAATGAGCTTGGGGCTCATAACCTAAAGCAAAGTAGTGTAGTTGGGGACTGAAGCTGGTGTTAAACACTGGCTTCAGGAAGACTCAGGGCAGAGCCTGTACTACTTCTACTATGCAGTGGAAGTTCTTAGGTAAGGACCTAAAGACTTACTAAGTGTTTACTTGAGGTGATTTTCTAGTTGAGAGGTTTGAATACTCTTGTGAGTCTTCAGGACAATTTAATGGTTGTTAAACTGTTACTATTTGTGGACCTGAGAGTCCAGTATATATATGTGACAGACATAGTCTGTGCACTGTACATGAGTTTTGTTCAACTCATGGGTTGAACTACATATGGTAAGTATGACCTTCCATATAAGTGTCTCTCAGGTATCATACTGAGTAAGCATATGAGTAATGACATCATATACATGTCATAGTGATGTCATAGGACCTAGGCTTTCTCCATATTGGTAAAGTACTGGTAATGTTCAATAGGCAGTCATAGAATCATGTGCAGTGATAAACACATGCAAGTGCATTGTGTCAGTGGCTCTGCACATGACAAATCTCCTAGAACAAGTGATGAGCATCTGTTACATAATACCAGTGCTAATACCTCATTTGTTCAACATCACACTGGTGGGCTATTGAAAGCATCTGCATTTCTGTTGCCCTCATGTCAGTCCTCCAAGAATCCATTATCAGCTGGACTTGGGTGTGCTCAATCCTCAAGGCCCTGGCTATCCATGTAGCTGATCCACATTGCCAGTTTGGCCCTTGGTTGTATATGAGATTTGTCTCAATGGACTTTGCAGTGGGAGCTTCACTCCTCAATCTCAGTCATATGCAAAAAAAAAAGACAGTCCTTATTATACCTTTCTCCAGCCTCACTTCAAATATGTCCATGGCTTCTGGTTTGGAGGCTCTCTCAACAAATGCCCTTTCTACTTGGTCAATCCACACCTGCCAGATTGCATCCAGCACATTATTGTCCAATGCTACAAAGGCTTCTTCTGCAGTAGCACATGACTGCTGTGCAACCTTGATTTTCTTGTTCAGTAATAATGCTGTAAACACTTAGCCATATCTCATGTGCCAATTTATTATGTGGACTCATGCATTCAGATCATTTTGAGGAAGTTATTGTCAATCATTTGAAAGTCAAGCAACTCCTGCTGATGGGGTGTTGCCATGCCTTGGGCCAATGGGGAGATGATGTTCAGAGATGACCACAGTCTCTCCATGATTTCTCCATCCACATGACCTACCCCAGGGATGAAATTTGATGCATACCAGACAAAGCATTCTGTTTGGTGACCATGGATGTGCCAAAGCCCAATGCCAGGTTGAATGGTCAAACTGGCCAGCATGGAGACAAATTGGTTGGCTCTCAGCTGGCAACCCAAGTTCTTGCTATATTGGCAATTAATGTCATAAAAATGGACCACACTCTGACCAGGTTCCAAGTCATGCCAGACTACATTCATCAGGGCATAGTCCATGTTGACCTGTCTATGATGTCTGTCAGCCATGCAATGAGGTGGCTGCCAAGTCCATGCTGTCTGCCCTTTTGAAAGTCTACCATTGCATGTGGTACAAAGCACCCATGCCTTGCACAGGCACAACCACTGATGCCAGTCGATGCCAGTTGATTTCTGTTGGCATTTGCATGATTGACAGCATGATGGTTGCTGCAGTCCAATCTCTGCTCTAACCATCAGGTCACATGCAATGACTTTCATAATGTGTACTCACCTCCACCACATTGGTTATTCCTTTCAGATATTCCTTGTATGGCATGGATTCCACAATGAAACCCTTGCCATCCATCAGCCATACTTCATTGCTGGGGTCTTTTGAATGCATATGCTTGGCCTTGAAATTCCCATCCATCACAAGAGTTCTTGTAAATTTCCATCTGAAGTTACCAGTGGGTACATGCCTGCTCATAGGGGATGGCATTACTCACTGGGACAATTCTATGTCTTTCTTGGATATGTTGACCCCTGGCTGCAGGCATGCCAGGCAGAATAGAATCAGTTCACCTGGCCTGGCATCCTTGGGACTTGTATGAAAGCCCTGCCACTTCAAAAGTTCAAGAAGCCTCCACATTCTGGAAACTCAAAGGAGTTCTCTGTACCTATCCTGTCAGTTGGCTCAGCACTGATAACAGTGATGTGACCAAGTGCAATGTATGTATTTACTGGAATGTGATGTGGAAAAGCATTGGAAGTAATTCTATGGAGCTTGCTGTAGTAATTCATTGCTGAAGTCTGACATTCTACATCACCCCTGATGAAGTTATCAAGCACCTGGAATGTAAAGGCTGTCCTAGGCTGTGTTGTGGTTGCAGGGAAGAGTCCAGCAATGGTAAGCTAGAGATGTGAATCCTCTGCACCTAGGCATGTATGTACAGTACTTCACATTGCAGTAGTGTATCTCATTGGTGTGCACCACCATGAGATAGCTTCTGTCCTTTGGTGACCTCAGATTCATGGGCCCTTTGTCTTCCTCCACATCTTCCTATTCATCTTCATCATCAGTGGTGACTTCCTGGGTGAAATCACCACCAATTGGACAGGGCTCTCCTACATGCCCCAGATGGATCACAATGCTGGCCTTTAACATGAATACAGTGTGTTAAGTATACATGGAATGACTTACAAGCCTCAGGAAGGACTCCTCAAAGAATGTCCCATTCCATTGTTGCACCCTGTGATAGGGCCTTAGCTTGTGTTCAGCCCAGCAACATGGAGTGCAGAAGACTGGTTGGTGAGCACATTCCCTGCACCTGTAGATTCCATCACCTTCACATGATATGCAAATCCTTGGTGCAGGTGGTGCTTCCATGGCTAGGAGTATGAATAGATATCTCTGTTGGTGAGGTAACCATTCCTGCAGATACTGATTTTGCATTTTCACAATAGTTTACCTTTTGGTATCATTCCCCTCCACACTCTCCAAACCTATCTCTTTTTGAGATTTCTTTCCATTGTACACTACAACCTCTGGCCTCCACTGGCACCACTGCCTCCCTGGGTACCTCCCTTTTGATGAGCTCCCTCATTCAATTGGACCTGGATTGACCCTGCACTTGATTGAGAGTGGGAGTTCCTTTTTTCTCTGGATTTCTGGACTGTCCTTCCACAGCCAGATTTCTGGTTCCCAGTTTGTATTTGTCTTGAATTGAACTATGATCAGTTTTATTACTTTGATCAGTACCTTGATGAGCAGTTTAGGGATTACAACCTAATGCACATTGTTGTTGAGTCTCATGCCCCCACCATTGTTTCTCACCCAACATCCTTTGACTTGTTTCTCATGAACATGTGCCTTCTGCAGAATGATCTCTGGAACTTTGCAGAACAAAAAGATGAACTTCTTGAGCAGTTCAAGCATGAACAACACCTTCATCCACTGCTGCCTTATCAGGCAAGGATCGAAAAGGACACAATGGATTGAGGCAAGGGCTTGAGTTGTCTCCCAGACTCAGAGACTCATACAAGAGGTACAGGAACAGAGGACCAGGACCCAGAGGAGATTGCTGGAATAGGATGGGGTTCTGACCCACCTGAGGAGGGAGGATCAGAGGAGGATGGAAGAGGAGGATGGAGAGATAAGGGAAAGTGAAGGGCCAGCTAGGAGAGGATTGAAGTGGACTAGGTTTATTGATGCAACTGAACCAACCCCTGACCTGGCCCAGATGTTCCCTGAGGAACTCCAGCCCAATTTGCTCTTTTGCAGAGCTTTCAAATTACCCAAGGACTGATCCCTGGTACCTTGTATCAAATCCACTTTTGAACCCCCTACTGACTCTTTTGCCTGCATCCATTGGCTTTATCACAGAATGTATGAAGAAGCTTCACCTAAGCTTCATTGCTATTCTACTCCTCATGCTATTGCTCACTTCTGGGGTTGGGACTTACCTACCCACAGTTATAAAGACACCTCAATACACACTGTCCCTGCCTTCTGGATCAATGTCCACCCAGATGAGTACTCCCCAGATTTGCAGTGGGTTCACCCTTTTTGGGATCTTGGACTCACTCAAGGAGCAGTTCCTACCCAGTGGATCTGGCTTAATTTCCTCAACTAATGCTTTAAAGACTTGTTTAAGAGATGAGCTGGAGGAGAGATGAAGCATCTTCCTGTGTGCCTGGATGAACAGGCAGACTATTGTATCACCCAGTGACTTTTACTTGTCACAAACTTGCAGTACAATCCTAGGATTCAAGCTGATCTGGACTCACTTGCAATACAGAACTTACCACCCACAATGGGTGTCCATTGGTGGCCAGGTGTCATGGACCAAAATGGTCTACCTGGACCATTGTCTTGGCAGGCTGACCTCTGCTGGATTAACAGCCTTCCAGCAGAGGAAGTTCCAAACTTTGAGTGACAACCTTGGCAAGGATTTTGACCAGTTGCAACAGATCTTCAATCTCTGTTTGCACTGAGTCTATCCTTCACCTCCCTGGATTGTGGACCCTTACTCTGGAGGAGGAAGAAGATATTCCAATCTTGGACAACTTCATACAGTCTCTCTACATACCTTTTCTGCATATGACCTACCTATGATTCCTTTTCCTTATCAAGTCTTTCCTATTTCTCTCCTGGACTATCCTGACCTAGGTTTCATGGGGATGAACCTCCTCAATTACCATTATGCACCAGACTACTGACTAGATTTGTTCTTTGAACTCCAGATACTGGATCCAACCCCAGTGGTAGTGCCTTGGATTACTGTCTTGCCTCAGGTCAAGTTACCACCTCTTGCTCTGGCTCCAGTCTTTCCTCTGGCTCTGGTTGCACTGCAGGTCATTTCCATTCCTCTTATACTTGGACTAATTGATGATGACTATGAACAACTGATCTTTGTACTTGATCTTATCTAGAATGAATAACAAAGAATCTTCTGGCCTTGCTAAAAATGTGCCATTGTTCAATACAACCAACTATGCCATCTGGTCAATTGCCATCAAAAACTACCTTCATGTTTTAGGAGGATGGGGAGTAACTGATGGAACAGTCACTCGCCAAGTGGATCCAGCAGTAGCAGCAGGAGCTGCTCAAGTTCCCCTTCCCACAGCCAAACAGGCTGAATGGAATAAGTTAAACTCATGTGCTTTAGGAGCTATTATAAGCCATTGTGAAGCATTGATTCAGATAGAAATGGACCATTTTGGGATGGCACATGAGGTTTGGACTCAACTAAAGCATACTTATGGAACTCCAGGAGCAGCAGGTGTTTATATTCAGTTTAAACATGCCATGAAGCTCCAGATCAAACTTGGAGAAGATCCCTTCCTGAAGATTTAGGAGATAAAGAATTCTTTCAGTTTCATTGCCACAAACAGCATGCCACTTCCTGAGTCTGCAAGGGCTATGATCATTCTCACAAGTCTCCCTCCTGAGTGGCAGACTTTCTCCACATCTACTTTGGCAATGCTTCTTGTCCAACTTGCACCAGGACAAGTTGGACAGGCTCTTACTGGTGATGCAGTTCTTCCTTGTATCAAGGAAGAATATTTACACTGTTATGGGAAGTCTCAACTTCCCAGACAAGGAGATGCTAAGGCATCTGGGTCCAATATGGCCCAGCATGCCCAGCAACCACAATGACCAAAATGTTGCAAATGTGGAAAGTTTCACAAAACAGAAGATCATTGGGAAGGAGGCTGTCCACCTCAACAGCCTCAACCACAAGCTGGTCCCTCCAAGCCAAAGAATAATAAGGGGAAAGGGAAAAAGAAGATGGGGGGAGCACCCCTGAAAAAGGATAAAGGGAAAGGAAGGGCTAACCAGCAGGAGGAGGATAACTGTCAGGAGGACTTTGTCTCCAAATATGATTCAGATGAAGAACCAAGGGAACTTGAGGAATTTGCAAATTGTTATGACTCTGATGGATGATTATGTCCCAGACCCTCCTTGTACACATCATCTACTATCGCCAATGCAGGGTGGTCTTCCCTAACCCATGCCTCATCCTCTGCAGCCACTTCTCTCATTATTAGTCCTGCAAGATTGGACATACAGAGAAGAATGGCTCAGGATAGAGAGTATGAGGAAAGGAGAATACAATACCCCTTTGCACATACTCCAAATTGTAATTTTCCTGGCAAATATCCTCCCATCAAAAGTGAGGATAATGATTACAATGATTATGACTGGTATACCCCTGGATTAGTTTATGATCATGACTGGTATCATGAAGATTGGACTTTCAATCCACTCAACATCATTGAAACATGCTTGATGGCTTGTCCCAAGCATGGATGTCCCAACAACATTTGGTTACTGGACTCAGGAGTGACTTCACACTCAACTCCCTTCTTTGATGACTTTATCAGTTATCAAAAACTAAAGGAACCAATTCCAGTGTTTACTGCAGGTTCCAAAGTTATATGGTTCCAAGGAATTGGAACTGTAGTAATGAAAGTGACCCTCAATGGTTGCTCTACCATTTGCACTCTATGAAATGTTCACTTTTCCCCAAGTGGTGACACAAGGATCATTTCTATTCCTCAGTTTACCATCAATCTACAGTATACTTTTTCAGGCAATGGTAAGAATACTCAGATCTATGACACCCACAGAAGACTCTTCTTGGAAGGAGTGCAACTTATTCCAAGATCCATTCTCCATTGATTTATTGGAGAACCACAGAACAAATTGGATCACAGTGTGGCTCTTCTTGCAGATTTGGGCAATAATACACAGAGTACTTATCAAATACTCTTCAAAATTACCAATGATGACAAGTATTTCCTATGGCATCAATGTCTTGGTCACCCAAGTGATCAGGTTCTTTGCAAGTTACTGACACATACTAAAGGGATTGACTCATTACCATTCCCAACCTCAACATCACCTTGTTCTGACTGCCTTATTGGAAATTGTACTTCTTGATCTTTTAATCCTTCATATTCAAGAGCATCTCAACCACTTGAGTTAATCCATTGTGATTTACTTGAATTTCCAATGGAGTCCTACTACTATCAATGTTACTGCCTGTCCATTATAGACAACTACTCTGGTTATGGCACTACCATGCTTCTTCACTCCAAGAGCAAGACCACTGATGCCTTCCAAAAGTGGGTCATCTGGGCAGAACAACAAACAAAACACAAGCTTAAATTGGTTCATTCTGACCAAGGGGGAGAATTCATGGCATCTGCCTTTTGAAATTTCCTTTCTGTGCAAGGAATCATGCATCAGCTATCAGTCACAGATACCCCTCAGCAGAATGGTTGTGCAGAATGATTTAACCAAACTGCTTTGGAGAAGGAAGAAATCCTATGACATGCAGCTTGCCTATCAAAAAGGTTTTGGAACTTCTCATTCCAAACTGCAGTCTTCATCTACAACTGAACTCCTATATGGTGAGCCAAGTGGCACACCCCTTGTGAACTATTCACTGGAAAGGTTCCAGATGTATCTTTTCTAAGAACATTTGAATGTCTTGCATATGTTTTTATTCCCAAGGACCAAAGGAAGGATAAGCTTACTCCCAAGGTGGAAGAAATGCTTTTCCTTGGTTACCCTGAAGGAACTAAAGGATACAGATTTCTAAGAAGAAACAAGACAATATACATTGCACATACTGCAACATTCATTGAAAACATTTTTCCAAACTGCCCCATAGAAAAAGATCACCAAATTGATAAATCTCTACCAGCATCCACACCTGAACCCTTTGAAAACAGAGATGGGATTCAAGGTGGTCCACCCAATAATCAGGATAATTTAGGGCCTGATCAGCCCATAGACCCTCTGAGGTCACAATCTCTGGACCTTCAACCTAAGGCACCAAGTCTACCCCAATGCAAGCAGTATATTCATCCACCTCCCATCAAGGTTGAGGACATTACAGACAGAGAGGATAGCAGATCTAGCTTGGATTCTAGTTCTAACTATGATACTCCTAAAGCAGTACCTGTTTGGCTACCTTCTCCACCAAGGAGAAGATCCTCACCTGCTCCACCTTCCATACCCTATGAAAGAGATCTTGGCAGAACTCCTTCACCACCATCACATCCAACCAGTACTACATGTCTAAAGGCCAGAATCCCTAAACCAAGAGTCACCCCTGCTAATCCTGGAACTACTTTACCAATTCCATTACCACAGGTACAGCCATTTGACTTTTTGGACAGAAGTCCCACAGTACCATTTGATTGACCACAGGATCCTTATAACATAATATGTGAACCTAAAGGATGGTCTCCAGTACCACTAGGAAAAAGGATCGCTAAACCAAGAATTCAACCTGATAATGTCTATGAAGACAAGACCCCTCTGGAAATCAAAAAGGAAATACAAAGGGAGAAGGACTGGCTTTGTCATGTTCTTCCTGAACCATCAGGAACCAATTCAGTACCTCCTCCTCATGATTCTCCACCACAGGCTCCTCTGTTAAATATAGACAACCCTTATGAAACACCTCCACCACAGGATCAACAACCTGGGGGAGATTTCAATGTTGACATGAACAAACTAGTTCATGAATCAGGATATGATTTCATTGAATACCTTCTTGCTCAAGCTATTTCTGACATTCCAAAACAGTATTGGGATGTTCTTAAACTCCCAAAGAAGGAACAAGACAAGTGGAAAATAGCAATGGAAGTTGATCAATGATAGAAAGGTTTGGATTCTAGTTGATTGTCCACCTGATTGAAAACCCATTAAATGTCATTGGGTATTCACCAAGAAATTGGATGGACACTACAAAGCGAGATTAGTAGCAAAGGGATTTTCCCAAATTTATGGAGAAGACTATGAAGAACCCTTCTCACCTGTAGCAAGATTCAAAACTGTTTGACTTCTATCAGCCTATGCTTGCTCACAGGACTGGGAGGAACACTGCCTCAACATCAAGACTGCCTTTCTTTATGGCCTCTTAGATGAAGAAATATATATGGAATAACCTGAAGGCTTCAAAGTTGCTGGATCAACAAACAAGGTCTATCATCTTTTGCATGTGCTTTATGGCCTAAAGCAAGCTGCATTAGCATGGAACAAAGAACTCCACAAATCCCTTGTTTCCATGGGATTTAAAAGAACAAAATCTGATGCTGGTGTTTACATCTATTCAAGTAAACAAGGCCTAGTAATTTTCATCATATATGTTGATGATGTACTCCTCCTATCATCAAACAGTGCACTTCTGAAGAAGAAGAAAGCCAAGTTTATGAAGAGATGGGAAACTAGAGATATGAGAGAGGTCAACAAGTATCTTGGAATTCAGATCAAGCATGATTGATCAAAGAAAACCATGATTCTCTACCAACATCCCTATGTCAAGAAAGTGTTGAAACACTTCCAGATGGAACAGTGCCATACAGTTAGGACACCTCTTCTGAGTGGTTATAGTCCTGTCAAGGCTACTGAGGATTACTCCTGTTCACCTGCCCTCTGAACCAAGTATCAGTCTGTTATTGGTTCTCTACTTTTTTTCATGCTTGGAACAAGACCTGATCTTGCTTATAGCATTATTTGAATGTCTCAGTTCATGTCCAATCCCACTGAGGATCACATGAACAAGGCCATGCATATTGTCAAGTACCTTTCTTCTACAAAGGACTTACACTTGGTCTACCACTCTGGTGATCTCTCTTTAGATTGATATTCCAACTCTGACTGGGCAGGTGACAAGGACACCTATTGCTCTACATCTGGTTATGCTATCTTTCTAGAACCTCATCTTGTTTCCTGGCAATCTTGTTGACAACTGACAGTCACACTCAGCTCTACTGAAGCAGAGTATATGTATCTTTGTGATGCTGGTCAGCAAATCAAGTGGATCACTGCTCTATTCAAGGAATCTTCTCCAACACTACACCATCAAATTCTTTTTGGTGACAACAAGGGATCTATTCACTTGGCCAATAATCCAGTTGTGGAAGGAAGATCAAAACACACTAATATCAAGTATTACTGGATTCATGAAGCAGTCAAAAATGGTGACTTTATCCTTGATTATGTCTCTACTGACAAACAATGTGCTGATTCAATGACCAAGTCACTTACCTGGCAAAAGCATGATTTCCATTGTTCTCTTCTTGGCCTGGTTTAGCCTCAAATTTTGAATGAGTGAGAGTGTTGACACAATTATTATTCAGTGTCAGAACTCATGCATTATTCATTATGCATACTTATCAGTACAGCTATACTTTCAATGCCAATTACCTAACTTGCACATGATCCAGTTATCACTATACCTGGAAGTATCACATGGAACCATTCCTCTGGTTCTCTTATCTTCTTATCTACACATGTTCTCTCACAATCACTCTATTAGGAAGGTACTCCTTCTCTATTTAGTAGTTGTAGATATAATGCTCTGGAATTACTCCATGCACACACACCGGCTGTACTTTGTATATAGCTTAGGTCTTGGAGGGCAGAGCCCCTTAGTCAATTCACTCTTACTTTGTTCTCTTGAACATCAAGTAACAAGATCTTTTAGTAAAGCTCAAGTATCAAACAACTCCAGGTAAGCCATCTCAGCCAATGCATATCCTGCCATTAGTTTGTTAGTTTTGACATCCAGTGCCTCAATGTCCCAATTGTATTGGGCAGCCAGGGATAGAATGATTCATACTGACTCAAATCTTGATCCTGGGGAGAAGACATCCTTGAAGTCAACTCTGTATTCTTGAGAGAAACCTTTTGCTATGAGGCATGCATGTTTGTGGCCATCAGGCTTTACAGCATAGACCCATCAACATTTTATAGGGGTATGATGTTGAGGTAGAGGGACAAGTTTCCATACATATCTCTTTCCCAATGCAGATATTTCCTCTTGCATTGTGCCTTTCCAAGCCTTTTGTTCTTTGGCTGGTAACTTCAGTGTATCCTTGTACTGAACAGGTATTTGGGACTTCAATTTGACTTTCTGCATAAGCAAGTAGTTCAGAAAGTCTGAACTGTGCTCTGCACTTAGCTTGTGCAAGTTGAGTGGAGCTTTCTCTTGCTCATCTTCTAACTCCTTCATCTTGTTACTCCTGGAAGTGTTCTTCTCAGCTTCAATGGGATGTGTCCTTTTCCTTATAGGCTGTTTTGAAGTTCCTGTTCATGATCCTTCTGGCATCCTCTCATCATGAGTTTGCACTGGTACTTCATGTGATTGCTGAGGATCATCACTTGGATGAGTGACAGGATTTACTGGTAT
This sequence comes from Scleroderma citrinum, assembly GCA_029372045.1. Lineage (NCBI taxonomy): Eukaryota > Fungi > Basidiomycota > Agaricomycetes > Boletales > Sclerodermataceae > Scleroderma > Scleroderma citrinum. The sequence continues at coordinate 1,156,983 of JARFMN010000014.1, forward strand.
CACCTCCATTGGGGGAGTGACCTCCAAGGGAGATTCCTCTTCATCATTGTTTTTCTCAAGTTCTGTGTCATGAATAATATCTTTCTTTGCACATCTGGGAAAAACTCTTTTGTCAAAAATTGCATTTGAGGATATGATGCTCTGCCCATTTCATCAAGGAATCAGTAGGCCTTCATGCCAGGCTCATACCCTAAGAATATCATTGGTGAGCTCTTGGGTTGAAGTTTTGACTGATGTTCCTTTTTGATGAAGACATATGTAGGCCAGACAACCAAAGATCTGGAAGTATGAAACATCTGGTTTCTTTCCTCTCCATAACTCCACTGGGGTTTTCCAAAGTGCTCTCCTAAATGGTTGTTGATTGTATATGTGCACTGATGTCTTGAGTGCATGCTGCCATAGGTTAGATGGAAGACAAGCTGAGTGTCTCATAGCTTCTTCCTTTTCTACCATGGTTTGATTAAAGTGTTCAGCACAGCCATTTTGTTGGGGAGTATCTGGTGCAGTGAGGTGATACTTGATGCCATGGGAATGTAGGTAATCTGCAAAGTCATGAGATCTAAACTCTCCTCCTTAATCTGAACAGAATTGTCTCATTGTCCTTGAAGTATTCTTTTCAGCTCAGGCAAGCCATGAACAAAAGGCAGAAAAAGTGTCAGACTTGGATGACAGAGGTACAATGGAGGCATAGCCAGAATAATCATCAATGAAGGTGATGACATAGTGTTTTTGGTAGTACAAGTTCACAGGGAATTCACAAAGATCTGAATGAACAAGTTCAAGTGGAAGAGTGGCACATTTGTAGCTAATGGCGAATGATTTCTCAGCCATTTTTCCAAGGGCACATCCAGAGCAAGGTTTGTTCTCCAATGAGGGCTTGAAGGGAGGACAAATAGTTGCTTTTGGCAGATGCTGCACTGCTGCTTAAGAGCAATGTCCCATGCAAGCATGCCATAAGTCTGAGTTTTTGACAGATCAAATGGCTTGAGTCTGATCAGCTACAATGTGCAATGAAGCTTGAATGTAGTGAAGAGATCCTTTAGATGCTATCTTATCTGACTTCAAATAAAGATCACCATTAGGTGCAAAGATCTTGGTTCCTTGTAGTCCCAATCACAGTGAATAGCCTTTGTTTGTCAACTGTGTCATTGATATTACTTTCATGTGGAGTTGGGGACAATACTCCACTCCAAAAAGTTTGACAACTCTTCCATTGTGCTTGAACATTACTGTTCCAATGCCTTGCTTCTGCACAACAGTGTCTCAGTCAGCCATTTGTGATAACTCTGGTGTTGTATAAAGCCTGTACAACACAAAGTCACTGATCTTGTTTGTGCAATGCACTGAAGCTCCTGAATCTAGTAATATTAGTTCTCCTTCCTTGTTTGCTTTTGTGCATGCCAGGCACATGGTTGCTTTGTCACTGATAGGAGAATGGCATAGGACACACCCTTCTTGTTCTGATGGCAACATAGGCATAGTAAGATCCTGTGCATCATGCCTCTTGTGTGGCCTTATGGAGGCTCTTCATATGGCTTCTATGGCAAACTCAAGAAGGTGTGGGCTGTCTGTTGTAAGGCCAGCCCAAGTGACCATAGGATGGTAGGCCAGACAGTGGTCACACTGGAAATCTCCTTCTGAAGTGAATATTCAGATGGTGGTCCTTCACCATCATGAGGATACCTGTCCATCCACATGCATGGTACATGGTACAGCCAGATGAACCATCCACTGTACTGTCTTCCCCAGGAGAAGGGTAAGACTACCTCCTGTCAATGATACCTTACAAGGTCTTGATGGACTCTTCTGTGGTGGACTGTGGGGTTATCTAGATCCTCATTCACTAGCCATGAGTTGTAGAGGGTACTTTTGGTGCATTGAACATCTATAAAACAAACAGGTTGTTGTAAGTACACACAATTCTCATTTCCTTCTGGTAGACTCTCTAGAGTTTCCTCTAGGATGGGAGTGAGGGGTTGTTGTGTCAATGTGGAAGGTAACTCACACATTTGTAACAGTTTGTCATAGTCATAGTCCTCATATGTAGAGGGATTGACTGTATCCTTGTAAAGCTTATCAGGGAAATTCTCAAGGGGGCACACAGAAGAGTGTGCCTCCTAAACATCCTGAGATATGAGGTCTAATTGTTGGTCCAATTCCTCTAGGGTTACTAGGGAAGAGGTTGCAACTGGCTGTTCTTCCATGGGGAAGGGTCTCCAGGTGATTGTAGGGTCACCATGCCAATCCATGTATTCCATGGATGGAACCCATCTTCCATTCATTCCATGGATTTTCTTTTCATCTTGTTCTACCTGGTCAGCCCAAGATAGATGTGTCTCTAATCTTGGCTCCATGGATTCAGCATTTTGAACCATGTATGTGAAGTCTTGTTCATCGTACTCAGGGCTTTGTTCAAAACCAACACCTGATTCATAGTCTTGAATCATTTGAGTTTTCCCAGTAGGACAATTGGACATTGATCATCCCTGGGTTCTTCCTCATCTGCATGAGTTGCCACATCCTTTACCTCGTCCACATTTCTGCTGTCCTCTACCCTGATGTGGTGAAGGCAGCATCCTTTTCTGTCCTCCTGTTTGAATACCAGTCTTGACCTGTGGGGCACAGCAAACTTGCTGCCCACTGCCAGTATAGTATACTTTCTGCTGGCTGATGTGACAAAATTTGCCAGGGTAGTGCTGCTTCCAGCAGTTCTCAAATACACATCTTGGATGAGTTTCTCAGTTCATAAAATGGGTTGTGTGCTGGTTTAACATTGGACAGTCTATTGAGGAGGGGTAATGAGTGATTGGACCCTCCTACATGTTGTGGACCCTCATAGTGAGGTAAATTAATGGTGGCCTTGCCTTTTCCTGCTACTCTGCTGATGTTCTCATTGCAAGTATGGAATGGTGTATGTGACAGTGAAGTTCACATCCTCCACATTGGTTAGAATCCAGGAGATGACTTGTTCCCAATCATGTGGGAGAGCCATGAGAATGGCAACAACAAGGATTTTCTTGTCCAATGGGAATCCTGCATCTTTGAGTTGTTCAGAGCACTCCATGATTTTGTTAACTTCATGAATGGGATTGTCCTGAGGATGAATCTTGTGTTGAAAGAGTGATCTCATTTCTACTAATGCTCCTATTTTTCCTGGTTTTCCATATTGCATCTTGAGTTCAGTGAGGGTTTCCCTCATGGTGGCCTTGATATGATGTTTATAAGACCTATCAACTCTAAGACCAATGACTCCATGGGCTTGCATGTCATATGCATTGAACTCATTAACATCAGCAGCATTGAGTGCAGGATCTTTTCATTGAAAACATGGTAGAACTTCATAGCCATTGTGAATGAGTTGAGAGACTTGCACCATAACTTGTAGTTTGTGCCATTGAACAAGGGGACAAAAGTGACTGAGTCTTCTGCTGCCATTTTCCTACATCAATGAAACAAAGGCAAACCAGTCAGCAAACATATTCTCTCCTTTGGAGCTTACAAAGGGAACAAAAGAAACTGGAGGAACTACTGGAGCTGGAGGTGGTGCTTGCTGAACAGGGAGTGAAGTTGGGGAAGCTGGTGGAATGTAGAAGCCTCTATGTTTTCCATTATGAGTGCCAGGAGCCCTTTGAGGGCCAAGTAATCCTTGAGCATGTTTCAGTGCATTTTGAGCTCTCTGTAGGGACCTTCTTTCCCAAACTGTGATCCTTCTTTCTCTCTTTCATTTGTAAGTTTTTGAGTCAACAGACCACCAAGACAGGTTTTTCTCTTTATAGCCTGATCCTGCTTCTCCTAGGATTGTAGAAAATCTCAGGTCTGGGAAGTAGTGGGGATTAGTGACTCAATCCTTTTTAGGTTTGATCCCCAGAACTGAATCCAAAATATTGGACTTTTTCTCAAGTTCAACTTCCCAGCCAATAATCCCACAGGATGGAAAGGGGGTCCTGAAAACAGATGGATGAAATTCTTTATCTGCTACTCATCCATGTGCATAAGCAGGAGAAGAGATGAAAGGGAGATTTTGGAAGGCTAAAGCAAGTTTCATGGGAAAGATGAATGGTAATGAATGGTCCAAAGCTATAGGTTTCATATTTTCTTCATCAAAAGTAATAGTTCCAAAGAAAAAACAGAGCTCATCTGCATACAGTGGCTCAAAACTGTCCACATGTTTGCATGTTTTACATTAGTTATGACTAAACATGATAACCCCTAACCCTAGCCCTAGCCCATGAGTGTATGGAATGACATACTTACTCTTGGCTTTCTATTGGTCCATGAATCAAGTGATTTGGATAGGAATTGATAGAGTAGCAGCCATCTGAAAATGACATGTCATGCAGACAGTTGTTTGACTTAAAGTTTTGATTATATATATTGACCCTGGCATGCTGTGATATCATTACATACATCCATCAAGGGTTCTATTATGTTACCTTTATGTAATAAGTATCATCCAACATATATAAACCCCACCATCCTCTGCTCATTTTCTCATCATCATCATGAAATCCATTTCCACCTTTCAAAGACAAAATATCATCTCTCTTGCCTCTCTTGGCCTGTCTACTAGGAAGATTGCCTCACAGACTGGTCTAGGGAAGTCTACAGTATCCCAGGTTCTTCAGGAAATCCAACCAGAGAGGCCTAGGCTTCATGGTGGTTGCCCTTCTAAGCTTTCCTCCATCAACAAAAGGGCTATTGTCCAGCAAATCCTTACTGGCAAGGTCAAAAATGCTGTTCAAGCCACTCATTTCATCAACTCTATTGTTGATAGTCCTGTTTCTTCTCAGACAGTGAGGAATACCATCAAAGAAGCCTTATTGAAGGCTGTGGTGAAGAAAAAAAAGCCATTGCTTTCTACTGGTCACAAGAAGAAGAGGTTAGCCTTTGCTCTCAAGTATCAGCATTGGACTGTGGAGGACTGGAAAAGAGTTATATGGTCAGATGAGACCAAAATCAACAGGATTGGGTCAGATGGACAAGAGTATGTGTGGAAAATGAAGGGTGAAGGCCTTATTTTCAGAGAGGTCAAAGGTACAGTCAAGTTTGGAGGAGGTTCACTGATGGTTTGGGGATGTATAGGGTGGAATGGTGTTGGGGTCTTGAGTGAGGTTGAGGGAAGGATGGATGCTGAACAGTATGTGGCCATTTTGGAGCAAGGGTTGCTTCAAAGCATGGAGAAATCTGGAATTCCAGAAAATGACATTATCTTTCAACAAGATAATGACCTCAAGCATACCTCTAGAAGAGCCCAGAAATGGTTTGAAGAGCAAGATATCAAGCTTCTAGACTGGCCTGCACAATCTCCAGACCTCAACCCAATTGAACACACTTGGAATCACCTCAAAAAATCTCTCTCAGGTTATGAGAGTGCTCCTACAGGAGTTCATCAATTGTGGGAAGGGGTGGTAGTGGAGTGGGGGGAAGATTTCTGTGGAAGAGTGTCAAAAATGGATAGGAAGCATGCCTAGAAGGGTTGAAGCAGTTATCAAGGCCAAAGGAGCTCATACCAAGTACTAGATAGTTGGATTTTTGTAAAGTCAAAAAACTGTCTGCATGACATGTCATTTTCAAATGGCTGCTATTCTATCAGTTCGTATCCACATCAGTTGATTCTTGGACCAATAGAAAGCCAAGAGTAAGTATGTTATTCCATACACTCATGGGGTAGGGCTAGGGTTAGGGATTATTGTGTTTGGTCATAGATAATGTAAAACATGCAAACATGTGGACAGTTTTTTGAGCCACTGTATGATGTCAGAGTGAAGTATGGGAGTGGATATTGATCTGGGATTGGCAACACTAAAGTGGTCTGTAAAATTAGATGGGATAGACCAGTTGCTGAGTTCATTGATATCCATGTGGAGGATAGGCCACAGCACCTCAAGATCAAGGATTGTAACCACCTCTGTTGCATTGTGAGGGATGATGACATGGAAGCATACACTATCAATGAATTGTGAGTACATGCACTGTAAGACCAAGAAAGGATAGAAATAGTATGATGGTCCTCCATAGAACCAGTGGTCATGGACATGACTAGGGTTCACCCATTGGAACATGGTGGCATTGCACATGGCCTGATGGCCAATGGGTCACATCCAGGGACAGTAGATGTTGTTGATGATAAAGAATAATGAAAAGATGTCACCAAGACCTGCTAAATGTTCTGGGAAGAGCTCTGTGGCAGTGGGTCTCTTGCCTATGAGAATGAAGTGTTTGTTTTCTCCTTCCTGTGGGTATCTGTGTCCCTGGAAATACCTCCATGGCATTGCATCTTGCTGATTCAGCAAAGATCCATCAGAGATATACCAGTAGTGATTGTAGTTTCTGTCTGGGACATCCTCTCACTCAAGGATTGGACAGAAGACTAGAGGCAAAATGAAGGCCTCAAAGGTGTCATACAGGTCAACTGGAAACATATCCTCAGTGACCACTCTGCTTACTCCATCTCTAAGCTCTGCCATATACTCAATGCAGGTTTGTTTGCAATAACTCTCTGCATCCAATATGTCCCCACTGGTGAGCAATCCCAGTGATGAGGCATGGGATGAGTACAGTGTGGTCATGTGTCTGAAAAGTGGTGACAAGGTGGGAGATGGTGGTGGAAGGGGATGAGCATCCCTGTTCCAGAGGACAGGGTAAACTGGGGAAGGAGTGTGAATAAGTCTTGATAGTCCTTGGAGATCCTCAGTGATGCCCTCTGTGTTGTATGACATTTGCATGTTCAGCTGGTGGACTGCTTCTTCATTGATTACTGGGTTCCCTGACAGCAGATGTGTCATCATCTGGTTCTGGATCTGAGTCAAGAAAGCTATGCTGTCCTGGTTCATAGTGGGTAGAGTTGGAAGAATTTGGTGGAGGAATGGGTCCTGTTTCTAATATGGGATTGTTCTGAAGGTGAATTACCTGGTATGGAACTGGAACAGGGTTTCCATTAGCATCAGTGAAACCCATAAAAGATCCAGAAGTGTGGTTATAGGAAGGAAGTGGCTAAGCTCCTGTATCAATACCACTAGCAACTGATAAGAGGGGAACCCTGATAGGAATGACCTTAAGGTGTGTCTCTAGCTGTCTTGCAGCTGAACTACCACTCACATGGGCTGCAAGGCAGTAGTGCCCAGTTCTTGCTATTAAGTCAGCTTGAACCTCTCAAGGGCCATCTAACAGAATAGCATGAAGTTCATCAGTGCTAATCTGTGGGTTACTTGCCCTTAGTTCCAAATACCAGTCTTTCTCCCAGTAGGAAGGAGGGCATTCCCTCACTGGGGGAGGTGGCACTGTAAGAGCAGCAGGATTATTAAGATCTGCCAGCAGGCCACAATCCTTCACAGGAGGACAAACAACTCTATCAATCTGGACTTGCCAGTGTCTGTAACGATCCATTGCCTCAGCTGCCACTTGATAAGAGTGGCCAGCAGCAGGAGTGTGCTGCATTTCAATGCATAATGTGAAACATGCAATGGCTGACACAGCAAAGAAAAGCTCAGCTTGCCAAGGTGGAAGCTGCAGGTAAACCCATTGTACTCCATGCAGGAATAAGAGGGACTGAAGAATACTGAGCAGAATTTGCCAGGTGAACCATGAGCTGTCATCCTGTACCATCAACCCATTGGCCAGTTCAGGAGTAAGACATGTACTTAGAGGATGAGCTCAGGGCTCATAACCTCTGGAGAAGTAGTGATGCAGAGGAGCACACAGACCAAGGCTACTGGGTCCTAACTTCTACTATGCAGTGGAAGTTCACTAGGTTGACACTAGTAAACTTACCTAGTTGTTCACTTGTCAACTTCTGTAGATACATTGAATCTTGATAAGAGCTTTGTAGGCTTGGGAGGAGTAGAATGCTGAAAGATAGAGATAGATGTAAAGACTATTCTACTTTACAGCAATATAAACATGGGGTCTATATAGGTAAGTGTGACCTGTCCTATAAAGGAACTGGTCTGTGCATAACTGCTTCAACTGGTGGGTTGAGCTGCATATGGTAAGTGTGCAGTTGCCATATAAGACATAGAGGGGATAAGGGTCTTCTTACTATTTGATATAAAGATAAGTAGATAAGAAGATAAAGAGATAGGGAGATAAGGTATGAGTTATTTGCAGTCATGCATTTTCTCATGACTCATCCTATTGCATAATGGTCAGTTCTAGACTCATAGTTCTAGACTTTGACTGGTGTTCCAGCTATATTGGTATTCCTGAGCTGTATCACATGAGAGTGACTACCACATGCTTGTGCACATAACAAATCTCTTTCTAAGACAAATGGTGAGCATCTGATTATGTGATCAGGGGCTTTCACCTATTTGCTCAACAGAGATGGTTGAGAGTAGGAGTGAGTGTTGCTGGAGTAGTGCACATTGACACCCTTTGCCTTGCTAGGAGGGACAAACTGTTGCATATGCTCCAAGTACTTGAAGCCCTTGCTTTGGAACTGGGAAATATCTGGCTGTGTCTAGTGAATGGTTAAAAATATTGTATCAGGAGAGAAACTGAGACATACCTCCACAAGGTCATCTATCACAAGCTGCCCTGCCTCAGTTACAATGTCCACACCTTTCTCTGCCAAATATGCAAGTCTCAATCTGCTTACAATGGTTGATGCTGCATAGTATTCCCACTTCAGCTTTGTATGATATGAGTGATGTGAGTATGATGATAAGGTAAATAGATGCATGCTCTCCCACTTATCATGACAATTTTTTGATGTTTTATGGTGGCCATTGGGGTGGATGGGTAATTGGGGCAACAGATCATCAAAGTGCCCTTTTTGAAAGGACATATGATCACCTGCCTTGGATTGGCTTTCCTCCATGTAATCAATAAGCATACAAACATCTACCTCACTCCATGTTGCTTGCAACTTCAGATGCTCAGAAGGTGAGATGGTAGACAGGGCCTTTCCTTTCAACCCAGAACCCCTACCTACCATTCTATTGCAAAGTTGGGATGAGCAGCAGGTTGGGAGTTTGGAGTGAGCTAGCCTGTGAGAGTCATTGTGATGGGCTGTTCTTTGAGGTGGCATTGCATTTGGGTGACTGGTCAGTGTATAATATCACCATGTATCACCTAATATCAGATCAATCTCTGAAAGTCTGTGAGTACAACTTCTGCAGACTTGGTTTGGACAAAGGATGTGGGAAATATGTAAAATTAGAGTACTGTTTGGGCCCTTAGTCTTGGAATGCAGCCAAACAATGGTGTGGGCTATATCTTGTTTGTGGTTGCCCACATGATCACTTTGTTATGCTTCTTTTCTTTTTCCAATCTTTTTCAATCAAATGACTTCCCACAGTCATGTGCTTTCTTTCTTACATAATCCAACAGATGCTTCACAGACAAGTACCTTTTACCTACAGGGATACTCCCCTATCCATGGATGCACTCAGTGGACTTGAGCCCTCTGGCTCATGTATTAGTACATTTCCCCTTTCCTGTCCCACCCTACTATACCCCAATGTATGTGCTGCTGCTCTCCCTTTCTTTTGAGCAGCAGAGGTTTCACTTTTGCATCACATGACTTTCATGTGACTGCAATGTGCCTCATCACAAAGACTCATAACTATGTGTGTACAAGTCAGATTGGCTCTGTTTCTTCACAGACATTGTTCCACTAATATGGACCTACCATTGTATGCCCATCTGGGCCATTTTACATTGTTCCCCTTTACCAGTACTGCTATTGTTCCATGTAGTATATAGAGTAGATGAAGATGTGAGATATGTTAATTGTGGTGATTGTTCACCCACATTCAGTCATTTCTCTGCTTTCATTGTTTCATTGACTTATACTTGATGTTAGTTTACTGTTCTCAGGCTTTGACACTTTAGTCCTTTTTGGTTGTTTCTTCTCACATTTTGTTGTGTTGTGTTTACACCATTTGTGGACTTATAATGTTGTGTGCTCAGTGTCTTTCTCTTTAGTCACTTACACTGAGCACAAGTGGGATCTTGTGTGGTCCTTTGCACAGGCAACTTAATAGGATATTCCCCATCTTTCATCTCCTTTGCACATCCTATGAATCTACTGGCTTGCTCCTAAAACTCTTGTCAGTCATTTCCATCAGGACCAAGGATTCTTGCCATGCCAAGTGACACCTCATAAGGCCTAGGAGTTTGCTTAGTCAGCAGCTTGGGCATTGGGTCAGGCCCTTGTAAAAGTCTCCTTGCAGGTTGCTTAGTCAGCAAGCCTGGGGTTAGGGTTAGTGTGCATCAGTTTCAAAGGCATTCAAGGCTTGTGTATCTGCAAAGCCTTAACACACTTTTTGTTTAGATATGAAATGCAGCTGAACATTGGTGCATGCTATACCTTGTTTGTGTGGCTTGGGTGTACTGCTACAGTGTTGAATCATACATACTGGTAGTACTGTGCCTGTATGAATCCTCCCCCTCCTTGAGTCTGACCAGCAAAGAAAATGCCTGGAAATTGATGCCATATCCCAGAGGCTGTGAAGGAGCAATGGGTCAAAATGTCCACCCACATGAGCTCAAGAGAGATTGCAAAGGTCACTGGTGCCAGTCAACAAACCATCAACTGTGTCTGTCACTTGTCATGCCTGACAGGTTCTGTAGTGAAGAAACCTCTTGAAAGTGGTATGATGTTCTTGTAGGTCATTATTGTTGACAAAACAGAACTGATACATAATATTATTACTATAGTATTAACAAACAGAGGCAGGATATGCTATTGGAAGTATGGCTTACCTGGAGATGCTTGTGCATGACTTGTATGAAAGTAGAAGGCTTTGAGGTTCAAACTATCTAGTGTTAGACACTGGATAGTTTAGAGAATGAGTTGTTAAGAGTGAATTGACTAAGGGACTCTGCCCTCCATGACCTAGCCTATATACAGAGTACAGGTGGTCTGTGCATAGAGGATAAACCTTGGAGCATTGTATCTACAACTACTATAATGAGGAGTACCTTCCTAATAGAGTGACTGTGAGATAACACATGTAGATAAGAAGATAAGGATACTGATAGAACAGTTCCATGTAATAACATCTGGGTAAGTAATAACTGGATCATGTGATATAAGGTAAACAGCAATGAAATATAGCTGTACTGGTATGTGTCAGCATCTACTAATGCATGACGGTATGACACTGGGTAGTGATCATGTCAACAAGTATCTTATCTCATGCATCAAGCACACACCAGACATCTACCTCTACAAGCTACAATATCACCTCCAAGAATCAAGAGGTATTGAGGTTTCTATACCTACAATTAGACATACTCTACATAGGCATGGATTCACTCACAAGAGAGTATGAGCATGCAACTATACTATATGTCCTGATGACTTGATAAGCTTATGGATCTATTCTAGGTCTCACATGTTGCACTGGAAAGGAATGAGGATGCATAAGATCAATACCAAGCCTATGTTATAGAGAACTTCCATCCATTGCAGCTTGTCTTCATTGATGAGTCAGCATGTAATCAGATGACCACAATGTTAAAAGGGTTATGTTTGGGCACAGAGAAACTAGACAAAACCAATAAGCTCAGTGCTTTGAGTTTGAACACTACTGCACTTCAGGCAACCATTTTTGATAGGCAAATTGGCTGAATAGTTTGGTATCATAATTCAGCCAAAGAGCCCATGAGACCATGAGACCATGGTCATCCCAGAGATGGTCTTCTTCTCACCTGGGATTTCCCATTTTGTTTAGTATTGATTGTCATCCTGTCCCTAGGATGGGATGTTGTATTGGGATGGCCCATACATGCCTAGGGTGTTTGGGGTCCTTATTCAAACTTTTTCATCACCCCTCAGGCTACACAATAACCACTTTGAATAACTTGTAGTATATTATATGCTTGACTCATCATTGGATATACAGTCCTCATTGGCAATGGAAAAACATGCAGATGGGGGATCAGGGAATTCTTCAGACTCTGCCATTATGCATTGATGATCAATACTTCATGTTTAAAAGTTCAGTTGCTGGACCACAAAAGACCAGCAACTGAACTGGATTGAACTGACAAACCAGTCTAGTTCACTTGCAGGTTGCCTACCTTTGAGGATAAAAGGCTGCTAAAAGACCACTCTGATTGTGCTGGTTGCAACTGGTCTGCACTGGACTTTTAAACACTATCTTCAAATATCTAAATCAGTTTCTTTGTCTCTTAATGTGTTGGAATAAGAAAGATGAATAAGTAATCTTCTCAACTGACTCACTATTCATAGCTGATAACACATTTTAAATTGTTTAAATGAGTTGTCATATGCTCAATGTACATGCCTGCATTTTTAGCATCATTCTGTTCAATCAATGTAATAGTGATTCTTGTCAGCTCATTCAGGACACCTGCATTCTCAATCACATGGCTCCAGTTGCCACCAGTCTCATTGATTTATCAATGCATATTGTCAACCCATGCACTCCTATATTATTCTGATAGCCATCTGAACTCACTTTCATTAGTGTCTGTAAGTCATTGTCACTTGTATGAACTGTCTGTACATCTTGTCCCTGTTTTTCACCTCCAGCAACCTTTTTGACAGTCTATTTGGCTCTTCTTGTGGTTGCTATGGGTGTATTGCTCTTTCAACTTCCTGAAAATTGTTTTGAATGCTTTTGCATAATGGCCTGGTTGTACCATCAAACATCATGTTGCCAACTGTCTTCTTCATGCTAGACTTAGGTTTCTTTGAATACATTGGTTGAAGGTGTGAGTGCTGACTAGACAGGCTTCAAGGATACTGGTTGGAAGATGAAGAATGATCCATATGGGGACTGGGCAGACTTTGGATGTTGTAGGGCAGGTGCATACCAACAAACCAGGGAGCAGTGAGTTATTCTTTGTATTGGATTTTTTGTATCAATGAAAATATGGGTATGGGGTGCCAGAAATCTTGCAAGCAAGGTGACTGCATATTTGATGCTTTGCTGTACAGTTGGGTCACAAAGGGATTCAAGGATGTTTTGTCTTCATCACCACACCTCACACATGGCTGTGACAATAACCATGAATTGTCAAAATCACCACACTGATGCTACCATGTACCTGTTGCAATGGAGTGGCCATAACCATGGTGATGGACTTCATTTATTGTCATGTACATCATGTAAATGGTTGTTGGTCATGATCACCCTTACTGTGCTTTTATCATGACATTTATGGCTTAGTGACCATTGCAAAAGCAGCTTCTTCAATGCCAACTGGACAGCCAGCTGCTTTAAACATCACCATCATATAGCTTGATCATCTCTTGTTCCTGGGCCTCTAGTACTTTCTGTCCTTACTGGCCCTCTGTTCCCCACAGTTCTTTCTCCTTTACCTATTGTTGAATTCTGGTCCTTGGGCCTTGTGCATCAAACCAGAAGGCATGTGTCTCAATGCTATTCCTTGTGAATTGCATGAGATTAATTACTTTGGTCCATGGTTTCAGCCTCTCACAATGTGTTGTGGATGATCATGCTCTTCCCTTGGGGAGGTCAGGTAGCCTGACCCTGAAGTGCTTAGTTTGTGACTCAGCCCATATCTTACCTTCTGTCAATCTTATTATTTCTGTGTCTGATACACTCTCATTTTACATCATGTACAATATGTTGATAACTTATCTCCCTAGTATTGTCTCTTGACTTGAATCACTGATATTTCTATGCATTGTCTCATGTGTTTTATTTTCACTTCCTCTACTTGAGTGTCTTGACCCAATAGGGCAGTGACTGTCTTGTTGACTGAGCAACTGAACATTCTATGTACCACCAGTAGTTGAATGTTGACTGCACTACCTAAACCCTTGTTTGACTCAGAATCCTGAGTTAGACAGGGAATTGGCATCAAGTTCACATAAAATCATAATCATGGAGTACAACCACTCATCCTATTTGATGTTTTCCTTGAACTCTAGTGTGTCTGAGATCACCAAGGTTTGAAAGCTGTTCCACCTATATACTAAGAGAGTAATGGGATTTGTTAGAGGCTATGAGGGAGTAACCCACCTATATAAAAAGAGAGAAATGAGATGTCTAAAAGGTGGTTTGAAGAATGACCCACCTATATAAAAGAGAGCAGTGGGATGTCTCATAGGGTACATATTATTGGACATCTCACCTATATACAGAAAGAGCAATGGAATGTTTCATATGAAATTTGTCTATTATGGGACATTCCACCTATATATAAAAGAGCAATGGAATGTCCCATAGAAGATTTGGAGGCTATTTCACCTATATAAAAGAGAGCAATGGGATGTCCTGTGAGAGCTTTGAAGGCTATTATGGTACATCCCAACTATATAAAAAGAGAGCAATGAGATGTTCCATGGAAGCTTTGGAGGCTATTGTGGGACATCCAAACTATATAAAAAGAGAGCAATGGGATGTCCCATAAGAGCTTTGAAGGCTATGATGGGACATCTCACCTACATAAAAAAAGAGCAATGGGATGTCCCATGAGAGCTTTGTAGGCTATTGTGGGACATCCCACCTATATAAAAAGAGAGCAATGGGATGTCCCATGAGAGCTTTGAAGGCTATTGTGGGACATCCCACCTATATAAAAAGAGAGCAGTGGGATGTCCCATGGAAGATTTGGGGGCTAATGTGGGACATCCCACCTATATAAAATGAGAGCAGTGAGATGTCCCATGAGAGCTTTGAAGGCTACCATGGGACATCCCAACTATATAAAAAGAGAGCAGTGGGATGTCCCATGGGAGCTTTGAAGGCTGTTATGGAACATCCCACCTATATATAAAAAGAGAAATGGGATGGCCCATGAGAGCTTTGAAGGCTATTATAGGACATCCAAGCCATATATTTAAAACCAATGGAATATCCTAAGGCAGGCCCTATATATACATTCACCACTGGTTTTGTGAGGACTGAATTTGAGACACTGGATGAGAAATAACTTCTTGCCTAATACAATGTATAATTCAAATATATTTTTCTCACACACTCAATGATAGCTGCAAGAAAATATCAGTCACAGTGACCAAACTAGCAGCCAGTTAAAATAAAGTCTGCTGGGGTTACAGTATTTCAAACAATATTGGCATTCTTCTCACAGTCCATGGCAGCATGGTCAGTGAATTCATTTAGTTTTGGTCAATTACAGAATCACAACAAGTTTCAAATATCAGAGAAATTATATGGCAGTGAGCAAGGTCAAATTAATTGATAATGAGATGATACACCTAAGCATAGGGGGATTCAAACAATACCTCAGCCAATAAGTTGTGTGATCATTTATAGTCATCTAGTAACAATAGAAATATGACCAGTTGACCCTTCTGATAGGCATCCTGCATACTTGACCACTCAATAGTCTGCACTCAGTGGTCAATATTTGTATTTCATAGGGAAAATTCACAAACATGGGCTAATCTACAATAGTACACATAATAGACCTTCCTGGGCCATGGTGATTATAGACAAAAGGTAGCAGTAGAAGGAATTATCATCACCAGGGAAGACAATGAACATGGTGATGGCAGGAGTCCTTGTCTTTGCTGTCATGTTGAAGGAGATAAAGAACATTAACACAATATATACATGAACTCTCACACACATTGACAAGCTTATGTGTTGTATGGGTGTTGTTTTTCATCATTGTCATGGATGTGGTGATTATTATGTACATGAGGATGGTATGGTTGTTGTCATTGATGGTAATATTATGTATGTAACATGTAATGCAGCCATGTGTATGTATACAAGTGTAGTTGACTACTACAGTCTAGTTGATACATAATTTGAGTTCAAATCTTCAAATCTCCTTTGTGTGTTAATTTTCACCAACTGTTCACTTGAGCCATATTGATTGTCTGACTGTGCTATTGTGGGCTGTGGAAAGCACACTAATACTATGGCTGACTCACAGTCATCACTGAGTGTGATGAAAATGAAATCATTATGTTGAATTATATCTAATTTCTCATTCAGCTCTCATACCAACAGCAACATGTGTGTGGAAATCTGGTCCCAAAGATGCTTTGGAGGCTATGATGGGACATCCCATCTATATGAAAAGAGAGCAATGGAATGTCCAAAATGTGCTTTGGAGGCTCTGATGGGACATCCCATGAAAAGAGGGCAATGGGATGCTCCAAGGGTGCCTTTGAAGGCTATTATGAGACATCCCACCTATATGAAAAGACAGCAATGGGATGTCCCATAGAAGTTTCAGAGGCTACTATGGGACATCCTACATGTATACAAAGACAAATGGGATGTCTTGGAGGCTATTATGGGACATCCCACCTATATAAAAATACAGCAATGGGATGTCCAATAGAAGCTTCAGAGGCTGCTATGGGACATCCCACATGTATACAAAGAGAAATGGGATGTCCCACAAAAGCTTTGGAGGCTATTATGAGACATCTCACATATATACATACAGAGAGAAAATGGGATGTCCCAAAGGTGCTTTGGAGGCTATGATGGGACACCCTACTTATATAAAAAGAAGTAATGGGATGTCTCACAGGAGGCTTGGAAACTGCCATGGGACATCCCATATATATATATATACATAAGAGCACTGCAATGTCTCATGAGCTTTGAAGACTATTATAGGGTATTTCCCCTATATAAAAAGATATCCCATGGGTTGCCATGAAACATTCCATTCATATAGCAGAACTGGTCAATTTTTTTCATTTATATAATGTGGCCCAAGACAGGATGACAAGTAGCAATCCAGCCACAACAACTCCACACAAATTAAACTAGAACTACTAGCTGAACATAGTCAGCATAGGCATCAAGGCTGTATATTGCAAAAATCTCAACTTCCCTGTATTGTCTAGGTCACTCATCAAGCTCTCCAAGAATATCTGTAGAGTTATAATACTCTAGCAGTAAATACATTTACACCAAAATATATTCTGTACAGAAAATGTGATTTGCTTGATCTAACACTATCAGATCATATCTTATCAATAAAATAAATACCAAAGCACAATCACACATAACTGTCAGAACTTGGGGTAGGAGGTGCAGGTTTACAAGATAGCAATAAACAAGGGTGGGTTAACAGGTACATAGCATGGTAGTAATCAGCTAGGTGCAAGCAAGGCTGTGCAATTTGAAGAGACTTCATCAAATGCCTGAAGAGCTGAAGCTATGGCTGTATGACAACAACTTACATTACTTAAGTTTCTATCTTGTTTGAACCATCACCCTTCTCCTGTTCCTCTACTCTTTTGCTTGCCATGCTTATAGTAGGTTGGCAAAGATCACAAATAGACATGAGCAGGTACTGATAATGAAACACAATCCATGAAGTATGATGAAGATGCTAGCACAGTACTGTCTGCTACACAGAAACTGACAACAATGTCCAAGCATATAGCATGCTACAATCTCATCATGGCCACAAAGTGACCTCCCATATGTAATAAATCAACTATAAGTGATAAGCACATTGCTTAATGTGCCAGCTTCACTGGCTGGACCATTATTCCACTTGTTGAAATAGACAAATCAATTGGTGATATATGGGGGCTAGATTATGCAGGTGCTAACTGACTGTGAGGGGGGCACCATCATGGCCATGGTAACAATGGTCAGCCAACAAGAATGCATGCTCTGTGATAAATGGGGGTTGTGATTTGTATGATAATCAATTGATAACTAAAAGCAAGTGTATGATGTGTAGCCTGGGGAGTGATGAAAAAGTTTGAATAAGAACCCCTGATAGCCTAGGCATGTATGGGCCATCCCAACACAACATCACATCCTAGGGATGGAATGACAACCAATACTAAACAGAATGGGAAATCCCAGATAAGAAGAAGACCATCCCTGGGATGACCATGGTCTCATGGGCTCCTTGGCTGAATTGCAATACCAAATTATTCAGCCAATTTGCCTATCAAAAATGGTTGCCTGAAGTGTCAACAAACCAACAATATATGATGATGACCACCAGCAGTTTAATAGCTGGTTTATCTTGGTCAAGACATATGTCAGAATCAATAACAAAATCTACAACATGCATTCCATGAAGATTGGCTTCACCTTGATGTTTATGGAAGCAAGATTGGCTCTCTCTTTCAAAGAGTCATAGAAGGATACAGGCTCTACATCACTGACTCATTCTCACAGTTTGAAAAAACACTTAGAGTGGTTTTCCAAGTCAGAGACATAAAGTCAATGGCCCTAATCCATCTATTGGACATCAAGCAGGTTAGCCAACCCCTGGATGCCTATATCACCATGTTTATGAATGGTATGACCTGAGCTGGTCTCAAGGATAATGATGCAGCTGTGGCTACCTTCTTCACAAAGGGGCTAAACTCCTGACTATGTCAAAAAGTTCTCAACAGAACTGATGAAATGCCTAGCAGGGTTAGTGACTGGGTTGCAGGAGCCATAAAGGCTAGGGAATCAAACACTATGTTCTCTATCTTTAATGGAAAGGCTACTGAAAGTGATAGGAATTTCCTTTGGAAAGAAGAATGCTTCAAGCAGCCCAAAAAACAAGAATGCAACCTGTATGCTATGGATGTGGACAAGAGCAAGTTCAAGGCTCACCAGTCACAAGCAGACAGCAAGTGTTACCATTGTGGTGGAGACCACTTCAAACACAACTGCCCAGACCTCAACAGAGGTCAATTCACCAATCAAAAGAGCAACTCCCACAAACCCAAGATCAAGGAACTTAAAGCAGAAGTTGAGAAGCTCAAAAAAGAAGACAATGGAAATGGCAATGACACCACAGGTATGCCATCTTCAGAAAATGATATTTGAATGCCCAAGCTGGCAACACAGCAGCTCATGGGAAATTTATTTACCAAACATGTACTAGTAGGATTGACAATCTAGAATGACATGTTGATGAGGCAAAAGCCTACGATTATGAAAAAGGCTTATGCCTTACATCAATCTCTGGATCCACCTATCTACTAGACTACAGCAACTCACAAATCCATACCCTTATAGACTCTGGCATGGAAACTAACATTATCAATGAAAGAACCATCAAGGCTTTCAATAATCTCACAAGGAAGATCTGGTCACCATGGGATCTCTGAAGCATAACAGGAAAGACAGATCAAGTTGTTGATCACATTGCATCATTTCAGATCAAGGTATGGGGAAAAGAAGTGTGCATGCATGCATACATCACAAGAATGGGCAATGGGAAGTGGCTGCTTCTAGGGATGCCATCACTACATGATTTCAATCCAATTATTAACTGGGCTACAAGAAAACTAATCAGATGGGGAACTGACAAAGACATTACAGTGCAAAGTACCTCCCTGTCAGTCAACAAAACCACTATCTTGAAGTCATCATCAAGAAAGAAGAAGTAATTCTTCTGTAAAGATACAGAAGGTACAGTGAGCAACAAAACCATTGCAATGTTTGCAATATTTTTATTGTGTGGCTTATAGCTTTGAATAGGCTGTGGCTATGCAGATGCCCTAGGGGGGACTTCAATAGCTCTCAGTCCTAGCTACATTCCATTCCTATATGTCAAGATCTGAAGTACAGTGGATACTATTCTATCAGTCAATTAATAAGGTATATACATTGCAACAGTTTTGTTGCTGACATTAAGATATAGTAAAGGTGGCAATTATTAGTAAGTAGTATATCCTCCTTTGGGCTTCATCACCTCCTGAACCCTTCTAGGCATGCTTTCAATGAGATCCTGACATGTAGACACATCTATATCCTCCCACTCCTTCTGAACTCTCTCCCATAGCTCATGAATACGGGGTGTTGGGTAGAATGCCACCTTTCTTTTCAATACAACCCATAGATGTTCAATTGGGTTAAGGTCAGGGAATTGTGCAGGCCACTCCATGACCTCAAATTCATGCTTTTTAAACCACTCCTTGGCCTTTTTACCAGTGTATTTGGGGTTATTATCCTGTTGAAAGATGACATCTGAAGGGGATTTGCCATAATACTGAACAGATTCTTGAAGTTCATTTTCCAAAATCTATGTGTAGAGGTCAGCATTCATCTTATCATTGATCTTGCAAGCCATCCAAACACCCTTCCAAGTCATACAGCCCCACATCATCAAGGAACCCTCACCAAAATTGACTGTCCCCTTGACCAGCCTATCAGTAAGCCTCTCTCCTGGCCTTTTCCACACCCATTTCCTTCCATCTGACCTTAGTCTATTGATTTTGATCTCATCTGACCAAATAACCCTCTTCCAGTCCTCCACAGTCCAGTCTTGATGACTCTAAGCAAAGTCTAGCCTGTTCTGTCTATGATGCTTGAAGAGTAAAGGTTGTTTTTGCTTCACCACAGCCTTCATACCAGCTTTTCTTAGGTGATGATGTACTGTCTGGGAGGAGATGGATGTGTTCTTGATGTCCTGAAGTGATTAAGTGATCTCCACAACATTTTCAACCTTTCCAGAACCAATTAGTCACATGGCATGTCAAATATCAGTGGGGGTAATGATGGATGAATGGCCACCAGAGGATTTTTCAAGGGTGGAACAGTGCTGAGAGCATATTCTTCTAATGGTGCTATAGTGAACACCAGTAGTGCTAGAGATTTCCCTAAGAGAGTGACCCTGATAAAGCAAAGAGACAATAATATCAGTTGTAGAGGATGAGACAGCTTTGGGCATGGTGGTGAGCTAAAAGTTCAACATTTGGCATTGTTTGTGACTGGTAAACCATTTAGGAGATCATGTGACACATTATACAAGCACTTCTACCAGAAATATAAGCACAACAACATATATTTCACTTTTCAGAACATCAGCAACAAAACTGTTACAATGTATATACCATCTTGATTGGTTTATAGAATAGCACTCACTGTATTTCAGATCTTGACATATAGGAATGAAATATAGCCAAGACCAAGGGCTATCAGAGTCAGCCCTAGGGTATTTGCACAGCCACAGCCTATCCAAGGCTATCAGCCACACAATAAAAATGTTGCAAACAATGCAATGGTTTTGTTGCTTACTGTATGGAAAGGTCTTCTCTGAAGATGAGGTGCCTCTTCTAAAGCACTGAAGTTTCCTTGACCATACAATTGAACTCAAGAAAACATTCAAACCTTGGAAGAGCAAAATATACAAACTCAACCCAACTCAATAGGAAGAACTGGATAAATTCATTGACAAAAATTTACAGTGTGGAAAGATTCACCCATTGAAATCCCTGCAGGCTGCCCCCATCTTCTGTGTCCTGAAGAAGGACAGAAAACAACAACTTATCCAGGATTATTGGTACCTCAATTCCTTTATGGTAACCAACTTCTACCCCTCTCTGACATCAAAGCACTGCTCAATGAACTCAGAGTCATGCTACTTTGCCAAGTTTGATGTGTGATGGGGTTTTACTAACATCAGAATAAAGGAAGGTGATGAATAGAAGGCCACCTTCATCACACCAAGAGGGCTCTTTGAGCCCCTGGTAATGTTCTTTTGCCAGATTAATGCTTCCCCTACTTTTCAGTGCTATATGGATACAATGTATGCCAACATGTGTGCCAAAAAGAAACTTGTAATATTCATGGACAACATCATGGTCCATGCAAAAACAAAAGAACTACTGTACAAAGGAATAGAAGAATTCCTGAAGATCACTGAAGATGAAGACTTGTGCCTCAAGCTCAGCAAGTGTGTTTTTAAGACCATGGAACTCAAATTCCTTGGATATATAATCAAAGATGGGAAGTATGAACCTTCACCAGTAAAAACTAATGCAATTGCAGAATGGAAGACCCCCAAGAATCTGCAGGATCTTTGATCCTTCCTCAGATTCTGCAACTTTTACCAGATGTTCATACATGGTTTCTCACAAATCACAAGGCTGTTACACAACCTCTTCAAAAAGGATATCCCCTATATGTGGGGAAGTCCTTAACAGGAAGCATTTGACAAATTACAAAGAATTTTGACATCATCACCAGTACTGGCACTCCCAGATATGTCTAAACCTTTTGTTATTCACACTGACACTTCAAAGTTAGGCACTGGAGGTGTACTGAATCAGAAGGATGCTAACAGGGTTCTCCTCCCCTGTGCATACTTATCCCAGTCACTCTCCAGGGCAGAACAAAATTACCAAGTCTATGACCTGGAATTATTAGTGGTAATCAGAGCCATAAAGGAGTGGAGATGCTACCTCCTCACTCCAATTTCCCCTATGCTCATGTATACCAATCACCAAAATCTCACATATTTTAGAGAATCTCAGGTGTTACATAACACCTAGACAGGCACACTGGCAAGCACACCTCCAGGAATATCCCTTGCAGTTCATCCATCTGTCCAGACAAGCTAATATCCCCTCCAACACCCTATCATGAATGTCTAATTTTGCTGCCAACCCCTTTCCCCTGAGCACCCTTCTCTTAGACTCTGTGGTTCCCACATAGAGAGGGGGTGAACAACTCAAAAACTGGGAATACAGCAACCTCACATCCCCTGACACCCCACAGGATTGGCCAAAAGCCTTGCCCTCCATGCAAGGCCTAGCAAACAGGCACTCAACTGAGGAAAATCAAAGACCATTGCTAGCACCAAGGGTGTCTACCAGCTTTCCATGGATCTGATGAGTAAAGTACTCTCTGATTCTCAAAGACTAAAAGACACTACAGAAAAGAAAAAGCAGATCAAAAAGAGAAGATATACATAAACCCCAAATGAAGAAAGGAGGTGCTCTATGAGTACCATGATATCCAACCCTCCAGACATCCCAGAGTAAAGGCAATGACAAAGAAGATGAACTGGCACATGTGGTGGTTTAGAATGCATGCTGACATCTGCACCTATGTCCAAGGCTGTACCATCTGTCAAGCAAACAAAGTCAATACCCACCCCACAACTCTGCCAATTACCCCTATTGACATTGCCAACTCCCCCTTCCCATTCAAACAAATCTCTATAGATCTCATCAGCATGCATCATCAGCACATACAAGCAACACCTTCATGGCAAGGTGGTCCTCCTCAATATGATTGTGTGTTTATTGAAAAGGATCCCACATTTCCAGGCTTTCAAGGATTACATGTTGCTCAAGTGGTGCTTTTCTTTTCTTTTGCTCATAGAGTCACTTACTATCCTTGTACTCTTGTGTGCTGGTTTTCTCCTTTAGGGGATTCATGTTGCTCAGAAACTAGAATGTGACAAGTTAAACCAGATTTTGATGAGCAAGGTAATCACATAGTTTCAGTGATTCATTTGAATACTATTTTACATTCTGCTCATTTGATACCTATTTTTGGCTCCACACCCATTGACCATGACATACAGTTTACTAACTCACTAGCTGCTTTTGCTTCCTACTACATTCAAAAGTTCTGACTATCATGCTCATGAAATTACTTTCTAAATTCATATTTTTGTAGACTATAATATAGCTGTAGTTTGGCTTCAGAATAAATGACTCAACATTCAAAATGTAACATGTAAATGTACATCTCCTTGTTGGGAATTGATGATCACTTGGTCTATTTACCTTCATCATTCCCTACTACCTACCAGCTAGTTGGCAGGATAAATCTACTTAATCACTTCATTTACATTTGTTTGCATCTCAGCTGTTGTCCTACAAGCTGAGGTACATATATTGTGTCTTGCCCATTGTTTCTGTTATGTTAGATTGATAATAATATGACAGACACTGTTAGGTACATTTTCATGTATAGTAGTTGTTGTCCTACAATGCTGAGACACCATTAGCCTACACTCCTTCCCACCATCATACATCATGCCTGCTGTCTTCCAGAGAACATACAAATCCTGCTCTGCCTCCTGTGCCCAATCCAGCACAAGAAGCTGTCCAAGCAAATGGGTGTGCCTGAGCACAGCATATGTGTTCTCAGCCTCTTGCCTCATGAGGAAATTGAGGAATGCAAATCCACATGATCATGCATCAAATTGCTTCAGGAGGTGGACTGATTTGAACTGACCTTGTGCACTGTATTATTATAGAACACAAGGGAATTAAAACAAGTTGAGCATCAATGCAAATATGAATATCCACCTGAACAATTCACAAATATCCTTCTTTGTTGCCTCAAACAGTACATTTGTCACAATCATCTTGGTCATTCTTGCCTTGGACACCACTTTATCCTCTGATTCTCCTCTTCCTTCTTTCTGCATCCTGCAAACTTCACATGCAGCACATGGCCATCCAGGACAAATCTCTGCATGCCCTTGAATATCTTCTTGGAAGCCTCAGGCATATTAAACCCAATGAAGCTGTACCCCATACTGAGCCACAGTGCATCTGCACTGGACACAGCAGGTTGCTTTGGATCAGGCTTTGTAAGTATATGTGTGAACAAGAACCTAGGTAAAGTGCCAAATACTTGCCTGAGTCATACTGATGACATGCTAAATGCAAAAGTTTTAATGAAGAGGTGGCTCATTAATGGTATTGGATGTTTCTTGCTCAGGGATGGTGATTAGCTTGACTGTAGTGGATGTAGTTGTAAATGCATCACTGTGGTTGTTTGTTACTTGGAACATCCCCAATGGGCCTTTCTCTAATTGCCAAGTTGTCTGTATATCACTGCTCAGAAAGCTTTCTTGGCTTCATCTGCACACTCAAACTCTACAACTGCCATCATGCCTGCAGGGGATATAATAATGCAACTGAGCCTCCCATGCACTTTAAACATCTCATGAATCTGTTCAGAAGTGGTATCATAGGAGATGTTCTTGATGAGAATAGTTGTATCTGACCTTGCTTGGGAAGAAAACAATGAGAGAATAACATTTTGGGACTTGAGATATGTCTTATCTCTTGAATAATATGCATCTCTGCCAATGCAAGCTTCACAGCTTCATTATCAGACTCTGGGTTGAGAATGTTAGACTTGGTGATGTTCAGTTGGTCTGCAATAGAATGACATCACTCTAGAATATGACATGATGTATAGTAGACTACAGGACATACATAGATTGCATTGCAACAAAGGCTTGATGAACACCTGTATATAGCATGCTCCAGTTGAAGTTGCACCCTGGCACAGCTTTCCACTTACATTGATCCTTCAGCAACCTTTTCTTCCCATCAGGTTGTGTGTGGTCCTCATCATGGGAAGAATTGGGTGCAATTCCTTTGCTTCATTTGCCTGAGGGTTGTTCTTGGGGCTGTGACACCTCAAGGAAAGAGAAAAATGTGATGACAACTCACTCCATTGATGTCAAACCAGTCTCTTGCAGCTGTAGCTTCCTTGTCCATCTTGAATTCAACCAAACTGAATCAACAAGAAGTCTCATTGGGTTCATGTGAGATCTTGATGTCTGCAATGGTCTCTGATGGTGCACCATTCTGTGCAAAGTGCTTTCACAAACCAATACAATGGAATATTTTTAACAATCAAATGGGACATAATACAGTAAAGGAAGCAAATTGTATATGGTGCATTGTTGTCCCTCACATCTACTGATGCCTCCCTTCATTGCACAATAATTCTACTATAAGATATGTCCTAATAATTATCTTAGAATTCATCCCAGGTCATTGAAAACACAGATATCCACTGTGCATTGTTGATGGATAGACTACACACAAACAACAGAGGCAAATTCAGACATCATTTGTGGCCTGAACTTCAGAGGACCCTTGAGTGCATCAGATGCAGTGCAATGGCCAAGGTAAAAGAAAAGTGAGTTCATATTAGAACATCCTAAATATATGTATGTCAGTCTCCATCAGATGCCACATTGGCATGGGCTTAATCATTTTGAGGAAACTTTTTCTGCCTTGTACACAGATGGCCAAAAGTATGAAGATTTATCCAAGGTATGTGTCACCCCTTCTGACAAACTATTGTGTGAGCTTACCTTCTGCTACACTGTTTACAAGTGTATATTGAGTTTGACTTGTATGCAGCACTTGAAGTGCACACAACACACACTTGCTGTAGGACAGGATGTGCTATCTACATAAAACACATTAATTCAGGTAAGTTCTATGCTTTCTCTCATTTTCATGCTAACTTTTGTACTTGGTAGTTGTATGCTGAAAGGACACAGCAAGGACCTGAAAAAAATTGGGACTTCCCAAAAGACCATTTGCATACACATGTATTTGATGATATAGAAGCCAAGGGTGTTACCTGAAACTTTAACACAAAGCTAAATGAAAAGATGCATGGACCTCTGAAGGAAACATCAACTACAAATGAATTTCAAGAATGTTGCAGAGCAGATAAGCTAGTTTGTTGTTAATACCACTATCAGTATTCATTAAAGAATAGATTCTTCACATTGATCACCATCAATTAGTCACTGAGTACCTCTGCTGCAAGATAGAGGACTATGATACCTACAATTCAATGATAGGAAATGACCCAACAAGTGATGGGATCAATGATGAATACAATACAGAGGAATACTTTCATGTTGGATTGGGTGGTGCTAAAAAACAGAACCATGTAAGGGATAAGGTGTTTGAACAGTTTCAAATCAAACTGAACCAGTTCTGAAACAATTACTTCCAAACAGTGAGGGAGTCACTGCCACAAGAAAGACCTGTTTAGTTCAATGCAGATGACACAGTGAGATAGGTCTCATTGATATATTATTAGCACCTTGAGATTATTTCAGGTTGTCAAGCATGGTTATATCAAAGCTAACTTCAGATCCAAATCAATACACAGACTACCTACAATGTAGTGGGTCTTTTCATGGGCAGCTCATCATGACTGCACAATCTTTAGAACTGAACAACAAGACATCTTTGAGAGGCTAATTTTTTATTCAAGTGTTCTGTGGGCAATGAAAATTTTATGTTAGCTCTTGTGCAACCCTATGATGCAGCTCTGAAGGATGACTACTATCTAAAGACAAACATCTTGGCTTCTGGTGAGTGCACAAGCAATCACATACATCAGCTGAGATATTCTCTGTACATTCAGTCATCCATGGAGCATTACTCTACCCCAACAACACAAGGCCCAGTGAACACCTGATGATTGCTATTGACACCATCTCCACATGCAAGAATGCACCAGCTTGCTGGACACAATTAAGGTATGTATCACACTTCCAGCCTTCCAAGTCTCAACCAAGGTTTCTTTTTTTCAACAGTCTATTATAAAGCTGAGGCTTATGGACAGGTGTGGAACATGTGTTGGCCCTGAAATGAGATGAACAATGCAGTGAAACCTTCTGGGGGAGGAGGGGGGATTCCATCAGCCTGCTTTAATGACATTAATGACATTATATGGCAAACACAAAGCAGTGGCTGCTAAATGATTTCAATGTAAGACCATGAACCCCCTAGAGGTATGTCTGTTTTCTCTGCATCATTCAAGGCTAACACTACAAAGCCCAAGGTGAATGGTGGAAAAAAGGAGGAGAATGAAGGTTGGTTGAAAGTCAAGATAGACAAGAATCAGAAGTGGTGGAAGTATTGGGAGGGGAAGGATTCTAAAAAGGAGGAGCAGGCCAAGTGTACATACATTGAATTATGCCAGGTACCCTCTGTTGCTAACACATTTATCAGCACCCATGCTGCTTGAGAAGCCACCAGGATTATGGAATAGCCTGCTCTATGCAGGCTGATGTTGGTGATACTAGTGATGACTCACACTTCTTTCTAAAAATTATCAATGGTCCATCATCATATGAACACTACCTGTCACATACCATGACACATGACCACTCTGCAACCATATCTGAGCAGTCCATGTGCCTTCCTGACCTGTCTAGACTACTCATAACCAATGTAGACCATTCCTGAACCAATGCACTTGCCCCTGAGCTCCCCTTTGTATATGCTAAGTTCCCATTTATCTCATCTGTGAATACATTATCATATTTAGTTCTCACTCCAGTTACCTTCTGATTCCCATTCCATTTCTGTTTGTATTACTAATACTGATTGCCTTTGTGATTACCAGACCATGACATCATGAATATGCTTAACCTTACTTTAGTCATCCTTGTGTTACCTTAGTAGACATTGGGCACCCAACTGTTCAACCACAGCCTTGCATACAGCTCTGCCAGTATATAAACTGTAGATACTCCCTGTTCTGTCTGCCCAGTTTGAATATTGAATAAGATACTTCTTGTCTCCTTGAGTCTCACCCCTTCAATCCCAAATCTTTGGGTAGTCCCTGCTAGCTATCCCAAGCTCATACAAGCCAGCACTAGACTGTGCCCTATCAGATGGATGCTAGAACCCTCAGACTCATTTCATGCCCCTCAGAAGAGTTGCACACAGTTACACAACCACCAAAGCCTCCTTTTCCCTTCCTACTTCAACTCCCAGACCTCAGGAAAGACTGAGAAGAACTGGTCTTGACACTATTGCTCATCTTATAATTATGATAATCCCTTGTCCATGCCATCCATGCCATCCTTGTTATTGAATGATTAGGACTGTAGCATTTAAGCCCCTCATTCTCCTCAACTCCCACCTTTCCCTCCCCAAAGTTGACAAAAACATTGATATACATAAGTATCTCATCAGAAGACTCATCCCTTTTCCAATCACCTATTCAGCATTTACTTAGTCTTTCAGGCACAGACACTGACAACAATCTTCTTCCTACCATATACACCACCAGTTATATCCAAACCAAACTATTTCAAATCACTCTTTGAGGTTAGGCTCACCTTCAACTCTGTGCCTCCCCTCATCACACATGAAATCTTGTCCTTCAGATGCCAGATTGAACAGGGACCTTAAATTCAGCAGGAGATCATCACCTATAACTATCAAAGAGGATTCCAGAGAAGGTGTGCCACTTACATTGTCAGACATCATTCCTCTCCTGGCCATAGTCCATTCCCTTTCTACAGGTACACTTGCTACAGATGAGACCAAATTTTTGAAGTCAATATTTGCCATGGCCATTGAGATGCCATCACCACAGCCCCATTCTTGCCTCAACTTGAATATCAAGGTCCTGAGATATTACCCATAACTCAATGAATACTTGTCATCACAGCTTGTCTGCCCTCAGCTTCAGAGGGTTCAACTCATTTGGTGAGATATGTTGAGGCTTTGAGTTCAATGACAGTCATTCAGGCTTCTATCCCCCCCTAGAGCAACTTCAAGGCACAGAAACATGAATCAATCTTTGGCCATTGCATCTGTTTCTGCATATGACCATCTCATGCATGCTGGGTTGACATCTGACCCATTTGATTATGGGCCTCTTACTTTACCTTTGAAGCAATGGGCCTTGTCAGACAATTTCTTGTTCTCAATGTTGACAAGTGTCAACAATACCTTCTTGTTCATCCACAAATAGCCCTGCCATAAGCAATTTGATAGTGATGCATTGAGCTTCTATTTCTGTGCTCTAGTGCATTCACAGATTCACTCATCACAGGCACCATGAATCTGCTATCTCTGTCACATCCCTTGGCCTGCCTATCAACCTCTGCAATTGCAGTTTTGTGCATCATCACCAAGGTGATTCTAGCATAAGCATCAGCAGCATGGCACAGTCCTATTAATATGCCACATGACAATGATGACCAGCATGACCACTGCCACAACCATGATGACTGCAACCACAACCACAGCACCTGTACTCACACTCACACCTGCACAATGACAACAATGATGTGGCCACTGTGGCACAGCAAAGACAATGATGAATGACACACATGGCCACTGCCACTGCCATAGTGACTTCATGACCATGACCAGAGATGCATGGCCTGTGCTACAGCAACACTGTGACAATGTCAACAAAGATGACCCCTCCCACCAGCATTGATGTAATATTCTGGAATGTAGTAGTGGAATGTTCATCTCTGTGACTGATTTATTGACTGTACTTTAAATGAGATTCACAGAGCTATCAATCAACTACTTTTACTAAACACTGATGGGATGAGAGTAATGGACTTCTACAACCCTGCTAAGTTGTGTAATGGTAGGTGCCTTTATGTAGGCTCTGTGCAAGTCTGTGTGACACTGTACAGGGTAGGGTTGGTTTGCTGATAGGCCGAGAAACTAGTAGGTAGGAAATACTGACCAGCTGGTAGATATAGGCTGCTGAAAGGTGGATGTCCTATCTGGTTGTCCCATAATTATGGGTTTTACTGAAAGATGGATGTCCCAACTTACTGAGATGCTTATTCTGGGTGTCCTAACTTACTGAAATGCATTTATTCTGGTTGTTCCATAGGTATGGGCAACTGAAAGATGGATGTTCTAACTTACTAAGGTGCCATTATTCTGGTTGTCCCATAGGTCTGGGTTACTGAAAGGTGGATGTCCCAACTTACCAAGGTGCTGTTATTCTGGTTGTCCCATAGGTATGGGTTACTGAAAGATGGATGTCCCAACTTACTGAGGTGCTTTTATTCTGATTGTTCTGTAGGTATGGGCTACTGAGATGTCCTAACTTACTGAGGTGACATGATGCTGGTTGTCTGTAGGTATGAGCCACTGAAAGATGGATATCCTAATTTACTATAGGCCTATTATTCTGATTCTCTGATTCTTCTGATTTCAGAAAATCAGAAATCAGAAAAACTGCTCTGCTGCTATTCTGCTATTCTAAATGTCTGGTTCTTCTCATTTCAGAAAATCAGGAATCAGAAACACAGCTCAGCTGCTATTTTGGCAGTCTACCACCTTGACCTTCATACATCCAGTGCCTCATCTAACCATCTATCCTATGTACAGCATTTATTAGATTTACAGAAAGTCAAGTACAGTATCAGAATTTCAGCTTTAACAGAAATCCAGTAAAGCTGTAGTACCTGTTGTCAGAAATTCAGGTCAATCAGAATCATCAATGTTCTGACCTTTCAGAAAATATGTATACACATCAGCATTGTCAGATAAGCAGCAACAGAATATCAGAGTGATCAGACAAAGTCAGCAAAGCCATATCAGAACACCAGCTGTTTTCAGACATTCAGCAAGGTTGTCAGTTACCTAATGTGGTCACATCATTGACATTGATGGGGAGTCATTCAGATGGTTGCCATTATCCAGATTCCTATGGTGGCCACATCATCAACACTGGTCATGGGTCACCCAGGAGGTGATGGTGATCACTATTGTTAGCATCCAGATGGTCATAGCAGTGTTCAATGCTGGTGAGAAACAGCCAGCAGGAATGGACATGGACTGCTGGGTGTCTATGACCTGGCAGGCAGGGCATTTGCACACCAGGAGAAGGCTGGCCACAGGGGCCATAGCTACATATATAGAACTACAACAGAATAGTGTAACATGGGGTTCATAATCCCAAAAACACTTTAATTGAAAAAAAAAATGCTGGTGAGTGGTTGCCATCATGCAGGGTGGTGGTTGTGGTGATCACACTGTTGGTGCTGGTGGTAGGTCATCCAGGTGGTGGTTGCTGTTGTTGCTGCCATGATACATGCAAATCAAAGTGTTGAAGTCCAGAAACCAAAAGATTGTATTTTCATCTGCAGCCTTGCTTCTATCCCAGCTGTGCTTATCACTCTATCAGACACCAGTAGCATTACTCACTCTTATCCTAGCTGTGCCTGTGGCACCAGTAGTATTAGTCCCTTGTATTTCCTAGTTAGGCTAGCATAGCCCTGTCCTGTAGTATATAAACCCTAATGCATCAACTGGTGTCCTTATTCAAGTTTACTTTGATCTTTTGACCTAAGTCTTTGGCTTGATCCCATCTGTTCCCCTTCACTCTATAGGCTCAACATCCTCAACCATTGCTATTTTTTGTCTCAGGTGTGGTTGCCTAGGTTTATGCTTAGGTTCATCTCAGGGACACCAGGACATAAGTAGGTGGAACATCTAGGACAGGACATGAGAAGCAGGACACTGGACACCAGGACATGAGAAGTGGGATGCCATGCCATGAGAAATAAAAAGCAGAATACCAGGACATGGGAAGGCAGGATAACATGCTGTGAGAAATTTAAAAAAAACAGGACACCAGAGTAGGACACCATGCTGTGGGAACTTCCTTATATGGTAGCATTCCACAAAAACTGCCTAATAAGGTTAAAAGTGGGCATACCCCCTACCCCCACCAAGACATATAGATAGATATCAGAGGTTTTTGGGGGGTTCATAGTTCCATAGAAAATGCTTTATACTAGATACAGGTGTTGTTATATATTCATTTTGCAATCATAGTATGAGCAAAAACATAACTCTCAATACAAAAAATCTGATTTGATCAAATCTGACTGGCTGACAGCTTTGCTGAGCTGAATTTGTTTGCTAAGACAAAAGTTTATTCAGGATTGATGTATTCATGAGAAATACAAACTTACACATGCGGTTTTGCACAATGATATCAAAAATGGCCTGAAGTAATTTGAAATAATCTTTACTATGCTCCTGGATAGTGTGATAAAGGGCATTGACAACAGTACTTTGTGTGCTAGACTGTTGGTATTCCTTCACTGCAAGTGCAATGATGTCCTTCTGATTTGTTGTGGCTTGTATATAGAAGTATAAGTACTCAAAGATGAGGATACATCCTTTGTCATATTCAGAAATTGTGAACAAGGACTAGATGTGCCTTACCAGCACCATGTATTATGCACTGCTGCATGGAAGATGGCATTGGTGATGGGCACAGCAAGGGAGTTTGAAATCATTGATGGCAAGTATTTTCTGTGTTACCATAACAATGATAAAGTTAGCATAAAACTGCAAAGGAATTGACTCACATTCTGTGTGGGAGATATGGTGTAGATATGATAAACAGAAAACAAGAACATACCAGATTCTGAGGGGACACATAGTAAAACAGATCAGCACTGGCAAATTGATAACTTACTAGCTACAAAGTGGGAAATGCAAGTGGAAAAGATAAGTGCTCTGCAGAAGTTGAGCAAGTGACTAACATCCTAAAGGAGGGATGTTAAAGGTGTGGAATAATAACTGTAGGAGGAAAAATGATGGAAATAACTGACTTGCTGAAAAAATGAAAGGCCATCACATTAATGGAATGAAAAAATAATACATGAATGACATCACTCACATTCTGTCAAAATACCAGGGCCACAAATGCAGTGAAGACAGTGAAAGGGCACAGAGCCAGACCTGTCATGAAATTACTCACACCCTGTCAAGGGAATAAGATCACAGTGAGGATAATTTGAACATACAGCAGACCTGGAATAAAATCACTCACCAGCTGTATGAATGATAATGCAAGAGTAAGGGTACAGACAGTGAGAACTCCCTCAGCTGCATGTGGAACAGAATAACTCACAAACTATCCATGGAACAGGACCACAGTGAAGGAAAATAAGAAAACAGCCAGCAAAACATGACATGAAATCACTCACTTCCTGTCAAGGCAACAGAACCAGAGTGGGAATGAAGCCAGTTAGAAGACACCAAGCTACACCTGGAATGAAAGTACTCACCCTCTGTGAAGGCAACAGGACCAGAGTGGAAGTGAAGACAGTGAGAGGACACACAACTGAACCTGGCATAAAATTACTCACCCTCTATCAACACAATAGCACCAGAGTGGGAGTGAAGGCAGTGAGAAGACACTCAACTGGACCTGGCATCAAATGACTCACTTCCTATGAAGGCGACAGAACCAGAGTGGGAGTGAAGATAGTCAAAAGACACCCAGCTGCACCTGCCATCAAATCACTCACAGCCTGTCAAGGCAACAGTGCCAGAGTGGGAATGAAGACAGTCAGAAGACACCCAGCTGCACCTGCCATCAAATCACTCACAGACTGTCAAGGCAACAGTGCCAGAGTGGGAGTGAAGACAGTCAGAAGACACCCAGCTGCACCTGCCATCAAATCACTCACCCACTGTCAAGGCAACAGTGCCAGAGTGGGAGTGAAGACAGTCAGAAGACACCCAGCTGCACCTGCCATCAAATCACTCACTTCCTGTCAAGGCAACAGTGCCAGAGTGGGAGTGAAGACAGTCAGAAGACACCCAGCTGCACCTGCCATCAAATCACTCACTTCCTGTCAAGGCAACAGTGCCAGAGTGGGAGTGAAGACAGTCAGAAGACACCCAGCTGCACCTGCCATCAAATCACTCACAGACTGTCAAGGCAACAGTGCCAGAGTGGGAGTGAAGACAGTCAGAAGACACCCAGCTGCACCTGCCATCAAATCACTCACCCACTGTCAAGGCAACAGTGCCAGAGTGGGAGTGAAGACAGTCAGAAGACACCCAGCTGCACCTGCCATCAAATCACTCACAGCCTGTCAAGGCAACAGTGCCAGAGTGGGAGTGAAGACAGTCAGAAGACACCCAGCTGCACCTGCCATCAAATCACTCACAGACTGTCAAGGCAACAGTGCCAGAGTGGGAGTGAAGACAGTCAGAAGACACCCAGCTGCACCTGCCATCAAATCACTCACCCACTGTCAAGGCAACAGTGCCAGAGTGGGAGTGAAGACAGTCAGAAGACACCCAGCTGCACCTGCCATCAAATCACTCACTTCCTGTCAAGGCAACAGTGCCAGAGTGGGAGTGAAGACAGTCAGAAGACACCCAGCTGCACCTGCCATCAAATCACTCACTTCCTGTCAAGGCAACAGTGCCAGAGTGGGAGTGAAGACAGTCAGAAGACACCCAGCTGCACCTGCCATCAAATCACTCACCCACTGTCAAGGCAACAGTGCCAGAGTGGGAGTGAAGACAGTCAGAAGACACCCAGCTGCACCTGCCATCAAATCACTCACAGCCTGTCAAGGCAACAGTGCCAGAGTGGGAATGAAGACAGTCAGAAGACACCCAGCTGCACCTGCCATCAAATCACTCACTTCCTGTCAAGGCAACAGTGCCAGAGTGGGAGTGAAGACAGTCAGAAGACACCCAGCTGCACCTGCCATCAAATCACTCACTCTCTGTCAAGGCAACAGTGCCAGAGTGGGAGTGAAGACAGTCAGAAGACACCCAGCTGCACCTGCCATCAAATCACTCACCCCTGTCAAGGCAACAGTGCCAGAGTGGGAGTGAAGACAGTCAGAAGACACCCAGCTGCACCTGCCATCAAATCACTCACAGCCTGTCAAGGCAACAGTGCCAGAGTGGGAGTGAAGACAGTCAGAAGACACCCAGCTGCACCTGCCATCAAATCACTCACAGACTGTCAAGGCAACAGTGCCAGAGTGGGAGTGAAGACAGTCAGAAGACACCCAGCTGCACCTGCCATCAAATCACTCACTTCCTGTCAAGGCAACAGTGCCAGAGTGGGAGTGAAGACAGTCAGAAGACACCCAGCTGCACCTGCCATCAAATCACTCACCCACTGTCAAGGCAACAGTGCCAGAGTGGGAGTGAAGACAGTCAGAAGACACCCAGCTGCACCTGCCATCAAATCACTCACCCACTGTCAAGGCAACAGTGCCAGAGTGGGAGTGAAGACAGTCAGAAGACACCCAGCTGCACCTGCCATCAAATCACTCTGTCAAGGCAACAGTGCCAGAGTGGGAATGAAGACAGTCAAGAAGACACCCAGCTGCACCTGCCATCAAATCACTCACAGACTGTCAAGGCAACAGTGCCAGAGTGGGAGGAAGACAGTCAGAAGACACTTAGCTGCACCTGCCATCAAATCACTCACCCTCTGTCAAGGCAACAGTGCCAGAGTGGGGAGTGAAGACAGTCAGAAGACACCCAGCTGCACCTGCCATCAAATCACTCTGACTTCCTGTCAAGGCAACAGTGCCAGAGGTGGGAGTGAAGACAGTCAGAAGACACCCAGCTGCACCTGCCATCAAATCACTCACTTCCTGTCAAGGAAACAGTGCCAGAGTGGGAGTGAAGACAGTCAGAAGACACCCAGCTGCACCTGCCATCAAATCACTCACCCATTCCTGTCAAGGCAACAGTGCCAGAGTGGGAGTGAAGACAGTCAGAAGACACCCAGCTGCACCTGCCATCAAATCACTCACTTCCTGTCAAGGCAACAGTGCCAGAGTGGGAGTGAAGACAGTCAGAAGACACCCAGCTGCACCTGCCATCAAATCACTCACTTCCTGTCAAGGCAACAGTGCCAGAGTGGGAGTGAAGACAGTCAGAAGACACCCAGCTGCACCTGCCATCAAATCACTCACAGACTGTCAAGGCAACAGTGCCAGAGTGGGAGTGAAGACAGTCAGAAGACACCCAGCTGCAGCTCCTGTCAGGCAACAGTGCCATCAAATCACCTGCCATCAAATCACTCACTTCCTGTCAAGGCAACAGTGCGAGAGTGGGAGTGAAGACAGTCAGAAGACACCCAGCTGCACCTGCCATCAAATCACTCACTTCCCTGTCAAGGCAACAGTGCCATAGTGGGAGTGAAGACAGTCAGAACACACCCAGCCACACCTCACATCAAATCACTCACACACTGTCAAGGCAACAGTGCCAGAGTGGGAGTGAAGACAGTCAGAAAGACACCCAGCTGCACCTGCCATCAAATCACTCACAGCACTGTCAAGGCAACAGTGCCAGAGTGTGAGTGAAGACAGTCAAAACACACCCAGTTGGACCTCATATGAAATCACTGACTGTCTGTCAAGGCAACAAGTGCCAGAGTGGGAGTGAAGACAGTCCAGAAGACACCCAGCTGCACACTGCCATCAAATCACTCACTTCCTGTCAAGGCAACAGTGCCAGAGTGGGAGTAAGAAGACAGTCAGAAGACACCCAGCTGCACCTGCCATCAAATCACCTCACTTCCTGTCAAGGCAACAGGTGCCAGAGTGGGAGTGAAAACAGTCAGAAGACACCCAGCTGCACCTGCCATCAAATCACTCACCCTCTGTCAAGGCAACAGTGCCAGAGTGGGAGTGAAGACAGTCAGGAAGACACCCAGCTGCACCTGCCATCAAATCACTCACAGCACTGTCCAAGGCAACAGTGCCAGAGTGGGAGTGAAGACCCAGTCAGAAGACACCCAGCTGCACCTGCCATCTCAAATCACTCACTTCCTGTCAAGGCAACAGTGCCAGAGTGGGAGTGAAGACAGTCACAGAAGACACCCAGCTGCACCTGCCATCAAATCACTCACTTCCTGTCAAGGCAACAGTGCCAGAGTGGGAGTGAAGACAGTCAGAAGACACCCAGCTGTACCTGCCATCAAATCACTCACTCTCCTGTCAAGGCAACAGTGCCAGAGTGGGGAGTGAAGACAGTCAGAAGACACCCAGCTGCACTCTGCCATCAAATCACTCACCCACTGTCAAGGCAACAGTGCCAGAGTGGGGAGTGAAGACAGTCAGAAGACACCCAGCTGCACCTGCCATCAAATCACTCACTTCCTGTCGAAGGCAAGCAGTGCCAGAGTGGGAGTGAAGACAGTCAGAAGACACCCAGCTGCACCTGCCGTCAAATCACTCACCCACTGTCAAGGCAACAGTGCCAGAGTGGGAGTGAAGAGCCAGTCAGAAGACACCCAGCTGCACTCTGCCATCAAATCACTCACAGCCTGTCAAAGGCAACAGTGCTGCCAGAGTGGGAGTGAAGACAGTCAGAAGACACCCAGCTGCACCTGCCATCAAATCACTCACCCTCTGTCAAGGCAACAGTGCCAGAGTGGGGAGTAGAAGACAGTCAGAAGACACCCAGCTGCACCTGCCATCAAATCACTCACAGCCTGTCCAAGGCAACAGTGCCAGAGTGGGGAGTAGAAAGACAGATCAGAAGACACCCAGCTGCACTCTGCCATCCAAATCACTCACTTCCTGTCAAGGCAACTTGGTGCCAGAGTGGGAGTCAAGACAGTAAGAACACACTCAGCTGCACCTGAAATCACATCACTTACTGCCTGGCAAGGCAAGAGCACCAGAGTGGGAGTGAAGACAGTCAGAGCACACCCAGCTGCACCTTAAATCAAATCACTGACTGCCTATCAAGGCAACAGTGCCAGAAGTGGGGAGTGAAGACAGTCAGAAGACACCCAGCTGCACCTGCCATCCAAATCACTCACCCACTGTCAAGGCAACAGTGCCAGAGTGGGGGGAGTGAGAGACAGTCACAATACACCCAGTTGCACCTTACATCAAATGACTCACCTCCTGTCAATGCAACAGCACAAGAGGGGGAGTGCAGCCAGTCAGAATACACCCAGGTGGACCTCACATCAAATCACTCTACTTCCTCTGTCAAGGCAACAGTGCCAGAGTGGGGAGTGAAGACAGTCAGAAGACACCCAGCTGCACCTGCCATCAAATCACTCACACTTCCTGTCAAGGCAACAGTGCCAGAGTGGGAGTGAAGACAGTCAGAAGACACCCAGCTGCACCTGCCATCAAATCCCACTCACCTTCACTGTCAAGGCAACAGTGCCAGAGTGGGAGTGCAGCCAGTCAGAATACACCCAGGTGGACCTCACATTAACTCACTCACCAACTGTCAAGGCAGCAGTGCCAGAGGTGGGAGTGAAGACAGTCCAGAAGACACCCAGCTGCACCTGCCATCAAATCACTCACTCTCTGTCAAGGCAACAGTGCCAGAGTGGGGAGTGAAGACAGTCAGAAGACACCCAGCTGCACCTGCCATCCAAAATCACTCACAGACTGTCAAGGCAACAGTGCCAGAGTGGGAGTGAAGACAGTCCAGAAGACACCCAGCTGCACCTGCCATCAAATCACTCACCCTCTGTCAAGGCAACAGTGCCAGAGTGGGAGTGAAGACAGTCAGAAGACACCCAGCTGCACCTGCCATCCAAATCACTCACCTTCTGCCTCAAGGCAACAGGTGCCAGAGTGGGGAGTGAAGACAGTCAGAAGACACCCAGCTGCACCTGCCATCAAATCACTCACACTCTGTCAAGGCAGCAGTGCCAGAGTGGGAGTAGAAGAGACAGTCAGAAGACACCCAGCTGCACCTTGCCATCCAAATCACTCACTCTCTGTCAAGGCAACAGTGCCAGAGTGGGAGTGAAGACAGTCAGAAGACACCCAGCTGCACCTGCCATCCAAATCACTCACCCTGACTGTCAAGGCAACAAGTGCCAGAGTGCAAGAGTGAAGACAGTCAGAAAGACACCCAGCTGCACCTGCCATCAAATCACTCACTTCCTGTCAAGGCAACAGTGCCAGAGTGGGAGTGAAGACAGTCACAGAAGACACACCAGCTGCACCTGCCATCAAATGCACTCACCCACTGTCAAGGCAACAGTGCCCAGAGTGGGGAGTGAAGACAGTCAGAAAGACACCCAGCTGCACCTGCCATCAAATCACTCACTCTTCCTGTCAAGGCAACAGTGCCAGAGTGGGAGTGAAGACAGTCAGAAGACACCCAGCTGCACCTGCCATCAAATCACTCACTTCTCTGTCCAAGGCAACAAGTGCCAGAGTGGGAGTGAAGACAGTCAAGAAGACACCCTGCAGCTGCACCTGCCATCAAATCACTCACTCTCCTGTCAAGGCAACAGTGCCAGAGTGGGGAGTGAAGACAGTCAGAAGACACCCAGCTGCACCTGCCATCAAATCACTCACTCTCTGTCAGGAACAGACAACAGTGCCAGAGTGGGAGTGAAGACAGTCACACCCAGCTCACCTGCCATCAAATCACTCACTTCCTGTCAAGGCAACAAGGTGCCAGAGTGGGGAGTGAAGACAGTCAGAAAGACACCCAGCTGCACCTGCCATCAAATCACTCACTTCACTGTCAAGGCAAGCAGTGCCAGAGTGGGAGTAGAAGACAGTCAGAAGACACCCAGCTGCACCTGCCATCAAATCACTCACAGCCTGTCAAGGCTGCAACAGTGCCAGAGTGGGAGTGAAGACAGTCAGAAGACACCCAGCTGCACCTGCCATCAAATCAACATCACTTCCTGTCAAGGCAACAGTGCCAGAGTGGGAGTGAAGACAGTCAGAAGACACCCAGCTGCACCTGCCATCAAATCACTCACTTCCTGTCAAGGCAACAGAATTGCCAGAGTGGGAGTGAAGACAGTCAAGAAGACACCCAGCTGCACCTGCCATCAAATCACTCACTTCACTGGGCTCAAGGCAAACAGTGCCAGAGTGGGAGTGAAGACAGTCAGAAGACACCCAGCTGCACCTGCCATCAAATCACTCACAGCCTGTCAAGGCAACAAGTGCCAGAGTGGGAGTGAAGACAGTCAGAAGACACCCAGCTGCACATCAAATCACTCACTTCCTGTCAAGGCAACAGTGCCAGAGTGGGGAGTGAAGACAGTCAGAAGACACCCAGCTGCACCTTCCTGCCATCAAATCACTCACCCAGACTGTCAAGGCAACAGTGCCAGAGTGGGAGTGAAGACAGTCGAGAAGACACCCAGCTGCTACCTGCCATCAAATCCCACTCACCCCACTGTCAAGGGGCAACAGTGCCAGAGTGGAGTGAAGACAGTCAGAAGACACCCAGCTGCACCTCCTGCCATCAAATCACTCACCCACTGTCAAGGCAACAGTGCCAGAGTGGGAGTGAAGACAGTCCAGAAGACACCCAGCTGCACCTGCCATCAAATCACCTCACACACACTGTCAAGGCAATAAACCACAATAATCATCCATCCACAATGTTCTGTTCAGTAGTCTTTGATTTTATTCATGAAATTCACAATCACCTTTACATATGGCATCCAGTCCAGAATGCCCACTTCCAAGTATTTTCTATCAAATGGTTTATTCACTTGTTTCATAAATGAATCTGCCAATGATCAGCATTCATGATGTGACACCTTTAAGAAGGCAAGCTTATCTTACTTGATAGCATATTCAATGTTCAGGTTGAAATTCACTTGTTGTGTTGATATCACAAGCTGTTGTAGTTCCATATCATCCAGTGCATTTGTTGTGCACCTTAGAAGTGGGCCACAGTCTGGGCATTGACTTTATTCATCCCTTCATGAATAAGAGATGTCAGTAAAAGCCTAATGCTCAAACCAATTGATACCCCCCCATACAGTGCCAAATAGTCATTAGGCTGGTGCTTGCACCCTCTCAATTGGTCTTGTGAATTTGTGTTTTCACATTTGCCAGTAGTTGTTCAGCTAATTTCCCTCCCTGTAACCTTTGCTTCTTTAATTTGTCAAACCTTCATCCCTCAGCTGCCCAATTGCCTCCAACTGCATGGTGGCATCAGCCTTTGTCAACACTACAACCACAGAGCACTATCCCACATGTTTTCAAATCTCTGTGATAATGACATAACATACTATCTCACCCATTTCCCTGTGTTGCATTCATTGAAGAAGAGTTCTTCTGCAGCCACAACTACAGCCTTTCAGAGAATCAGTCCAATGGAATACAGTACCTATATCCCAGTTGCAATTAGTTATCTGTTACTGAATTATATCACCTTACCATATTGCATGGATTCGCTTTTCTAATTTCATTGCGGCAGCACGGTCAGTGAGAGAATTTCTTCATCAGCTTTACCTCCTCCTCAGAACCAGCCTCAAATCCTCTGGAGTCATGAAAGATGAAGCCTCTATTGCTCCGAAAAATCAATTCATCGTTGATGTTATGCTCTCCTCTCTGAGGACAGTTAGTAACTTGGTGCTTAACAGGCCGGGTCATGAACTCACCTCCAGAGATCCCTGCACGACCACGTTGATCTGGAGATTGCCATGTGTCAGCAATTCAACATAATGAAAGATGAATTA